>CM040934.1:4106907-4413758 GCA_023029165.1 Gobiocypris rarus | reverse complement strand
TGTTATAGTGTTCATCGCGCTGCCCTCAAGGCAGGAGTACTCAATAGGTTCGTGTCGCTGTGTTATTATTGGTGTTCATCGCTGCCCTCAAGGCAGGAGTACTCAATAGGTTTGTATCGCTGTGTTGTTATTGGTGTTCATCGCTGCCCTCAAGGCAGGAGTACTCAATAGGTTCGTATCGCTGTGTTATTAGTGTTCATCGTGCTGCCCTCAAGGCAGGAGTACTCAATAGGTTCGTATCGCTGTGTTATTATTGAGTGTTCATGCTGCCCTCAAGGCAGGAGTACTCAATAGGTTCGTATCGCTGTGTTATTATTAGTGTTCATCGTGCCCTCAAGGCAGGAGTACACAATAGGTTCGTGTCGCTGTGTTATTATTAGTGTTCATCGTGCTGCCCTCAAGGCAGGAGTACTCAATAGGTTATATCGCTGTGTTATTATTGGTGTTCATCGTGCTGCCCTCAAGGCAGGAGTACTCAATAGGTTCGTATCGCTGTGTTATTATTAGTGTTCATCGTGCTGCCCTCAAGGCAGGAGTACACATAGGTTCGCTGTTTTATTATTAGTGTTCATCGTGCTGCCCTCAAGGCAGGAGTACTCAATAGGTTCGTATCGCTGTGTTATTCTTAGTGTTCATCGTGCTGCCCTCAAGGCAGGAGTACACAATAGGTTTGTATCGCTGTGTTATTATTAGTGTTCATCGTGCTGCCCTCAAGGCAGGAGTACACAATAGGTTCCTATCGCTGTGTTATTATTAGTGTTCATCGTGCTGCCCTCAAGGCAGGAGTACTCAATAGGTTCGTATCGCTGTGTTATTATTAGTGTTCATCGTGCTGCCCTCAAGGCAGGAGTACACAATAGGTTGTATCGCTGTGTTATTATTAGTGTTCATCGTGCTGCCCTCAAGGCAGGAGTACTCAATAGGTTATATCGCTGTGTTATTATTGGTGTTCATCGTGCTGCCCTCAAGGCAGGAGTACACAATAGGTTCGTATCGCTGTGTTATTATTGGTGTTCATCGCTGCCCTCAAGGCAGGAGTACTCAATAGGTTATATCGCTGTGTTATTATTGGTGTTCATCGTGCTGCCCTCAAGGCAGGAGTACACAATAGGTTCGTATCGCTGTGTTATTATTGGTGTTCATCGTGCTGCCCTCAAGGCAGGAGTACTCAATAGGTTATATCGCTGTGTTATTATTAGTGTTCATCGTGCTGCCCTCAAGGCAGGAGTACTCAATAGGTTTCGTATCGCTGTGTTATTATTGGTGTTCATCGTGCTGCCCTCAAGGCCGGAGTACTCAATAGGTTATATCGCTGTGTTATTATTGGTGTTCATCGTGCTGCCCTCAAGGCAGGAGTACACAATAGCTTCGTATCCTGTGTTATTATTAGTGTTCATCGTGCTGCCCTCAAGGCAGGAGTACTCAATAGGTTATATCGCTGTGTTATTATTGGTGTTCATCGCGCTGCCCTCAAGACAGGAGTACTCAATAGGTTCGTATCGCTGTGTTGTTATTGGTGTTCATCGCGCTGCCCTCAAGGCAGGAGTACTTAATAGGTTTGTATCGCTGTGTTGTTATTGGTGTTCATCGCGCTGCCCTCAAGGCAGGAGTACTCAATAGGTTTGTATCGCTGTGTTAATATTAGTGTTCATCGCGCTGCCCTCAAGGCAGGAGTACTCAATAGGTTCGTATCGCTGTGTTGTTATTGGTGTTCATCGCGCTGCCCTCAAGGCAGGAGTGCTCAATAGGTTAAATGTCGCTGTGTTATTATTAGTGTTCATCGCGCTGCCCTCAAGGCAGGAGTACTCAATAGGTTCGTATCGCTGTGTTGTTATTGGTGTTCATCGCGCTGCCCTCAAGGACAGGAGTACTCAATAGGTTCGTGTCGCTGTGTTGTTATTGGTGTTCATCGCTGCCCTCAAGGCAGGAGTACTCAATAGGTTCGTATCGCTGTGTTATTATTAGTGTTCATCGCGCTGCCCTCAAGGCAGGAGTACACAATAGGTTCGCTGTGTTATTATTAGTGTTCATCGTGCCCTCAAGGCAGGAGTACACAATAGGTTTGTATCGCTGTGTTATTATTAGTGTTCATCGCGCTGCCCTCAAGGCAGGAGTACTCAATAGGTTCGTATCGCTGTGTTGTTATTGGTGTTCATCGCGCTGCCCTCAAGGCAGGAGTACACAATAGGTTGGCTGTTTTATTATTAGTGTTCATCGTGCTGCCCTCAAGGCAGGAGTACTCAATAGGTTCGTATCGCTGTGTTATTAGTGTTCATCGCTGCCCTCAAGGCAGGAGTACTCAATAGGTTCGTATCGCTGTGTTATTATTGGTGTTCATCGTGCTGCCCTCAAGGCAGGAGTACTCAATAGGTTTGTATCGCTGTGTTGTTATTGGTGTTCATCGCTGCCCTCAAGGCAGGAGTACTCAATAGGTTCGTATCGCTGTGTTATTATTAGTGTTCATCGTGCTGCCCTCAAGGCAGGAGTACTCAATAGGTTCGTATCGCTGTGTTAGTGTTCATCGTGCTGCCCTCAAGGCAGGAGTACTCAATAGGTTCGTATCGCTGTGTTATTATTGGTGTTCATCGCTGCCCTCAAGGCAGGAGTACACAATAGGTTCGTATCGCTGTGTTATTATTAGTGTTCATCGTGCTGCCCTCAAGGCAGGAGTACTCAATAGGTTCGTATCGCTGTGTTATTATTGGTGTTCATCGTGCTGCCCTCAAGGCAGGAGTACTCAATAGGTTATCGCTGTGTTATTATTAGTGTTCATCGTGCTGCCCTCAAGGCAGGAGTACACACTAGGTTCGCTGTTTTATTATTAGTGTTCATCGTGCTGCCCTCAAGGCAGGAGTACTCAATAGGTTCGTATCGCTGTGTTATTCTTAGTGTTCATCGTGCTGCCCTCAAGGCAGGAGTACTCAATAGGTTTGTATCGCTGTGTTATTATTAGTGTTCATCGTGCTGCCCTCAAGGCAGGAGTACACAATAGGTTCCTATCGCTGTGTTATTATTAGTGTTCATCGTGCTGCCCTCAAGGCAGGAGTACTCAATAGGTTCGTATCGCTGTGTTATTATTAGTGTTCATCGCTGCCCTCAAGGCAGGAGTACACAATAGGTTCGTCGCTGTGTTATTATTAGTGTTCATCGTGCTGCCCTCAAGGCAGGAGTACACAATAGGTTCGTATCCTGTGTTATTATTAGTGTTCATCGTGCTGCCCTCAAGGCAGGAGTACACAATAGGTTATCGCTGTGTTATTATTGGTGTTCATCGTGCTGCCCTCCAAGGCAGGAGTACACAATAGGTTATCGCTGTGTTATTATTAGTGTTCATCGCTGCCCTCAAGGCAGGAGTACTCAATAGGTTCGTATCGCTGTGTTATTATTGGTGTTCATCGTGCTGCCCTCAAGGCAGGAGTACACAATAGGTTCGTATCGCTGTGTTATTATTAGTGTTCATCGTGCTGCCCTCAAGGCAGGAGTACTCAATAGGTTCGCTGTGTTATTATTGGTGTTCATCGCGCTGCCCTCAAGGCAGGAGTACACAATAGGTTCGCTGTGTTATTATTAGTGTTCATCGCGCTGCCCTCAAGGCAGGAGTACTCAATAGGTTCGTATCCTGTGTTATTATTAGTGTTCATCGTGCTGCCCTCAAGGCAGGAGTACTCAATAGGTTCGTATCGCTGTGTTATTATTGGTGTTCATCGTGCTGCCCTCAAGGCAGGAGTACACAATAGGTTCGTATCCTGTGTTATTATTAGTGTTCATGCTGCCCTCAAGGCAGGAGTACTCAATAGGTTATATCGCTGTGTTATTATTGGTGTTCATCGTCCTGCCCTCAAGGCAGGAGTACACAATAGTTTTGTATCCTGTGTTATTATTAGTGTTCATCGTGCTGCCCTCAAGGCAGGAGTACACAATAGGTTCGTATCCTGTGTTATTATTAGTGTTCATCGTGCTGCCCTCAAGGCAGGAGTACTCAATAGGTTATATCGCTGTGTTATTATTGGTGTTCATCGTGCTGCCCTCAAGGCAGGAGTACACAATAGGTTCGTATCCTGTGTTATTATTAGTGTTCATCGTGCCCTCAAGGCAGGAGTACTCAATAGGTTATATCGCTGTGTTATTATTGGTGTTCATCGTGCTGCCCTCAAGCAGGAGTACACAATAGGTTCGTATCCTGTTATTATTGGTGTTCATCGCTGCCCTCAAGGCAGGAGTACTCAATAGGTTATATCGCTGTGTTATTATTGGTGTTCATCGTGCTGCCCTCAAGGCAGGAGTACACAATAACCGTATCCTGTGTTATTATTAGTGTTCATCGTGCTGCCCTCAAGGCAGGAGTACTCAATAGGTTATATCGCTGTGTTATTATTGGTGTTCATCGCGCTGCCCTCAAGACAGGAGTACTCAATAGGTTCGTATAGCTGTGTTGTTATTGGTGTTCATCACGCTGCCCTCAAGGCAGGAGTACTTAATAGGTTTGTATCGCTGTGTTGTTATTGGTGTTCATCGCGCTGCCCTCAAGGGAGGAGTACTCAATAGGTTTGTATCGCTGTGTTATTATTAGTGTTCATCGCTGCCCTCAAGGCAGGAGTACTCAATAGGTTCGCTGTATCGCTGTGTTGTTATTGGTGTTCATCGCGCTGCCCTCAAGGCAGGAGTGCTCAATAGGTTCGTATCGCTGTGTTATTATTAGTGTTCATCGCGCTGCCCTCAAGGCAGGAGTACTCAATAGGTTCGTATCGCTGTGTTGTTATTGGTGTTCATCGCTGCCCTCAAGGCAGGAGTACACAATAGGTTCGCTGTTTTATTATTAGTGTTCATCGTGCTGCCCTCAAGGCAGGAGTACTCAATAGGTTCGTATCGCTGTGTTATAGTGTTCATCGCGCTGCCCTCAAGGCAGGAGTACACAATAGGTTTGCTGTGTTATTATTAGTGTTCATCGTGCTGCCCTCAAGGCAGGAGTACACAATAGGTTCGTATCGCTGTGTTATTATTGGTGTTCATCGCGCTGCCCTCAAGGCAGGAGTACTCCATAGGTTCGTATCGCTGTGTTATTATTGGTGTTCATCGTGCTGCCCTCAAGGCAGGAGTACACAATAGATTCGTATCGCTGTGTTATTATTGGTGTTCATCGTGCTGCCCTCAAGGCAGGAGTACACAATAGGTTGTATCCTGTGTTATTATTAGTGTTCATCATTGCTGCCCTCAAGGCAGGAGTACTCAATAGGTTATATCGCTGTGTTATTATTGGTGTTCATCGTGCTGCCCTCAAGGCAGGAGTACACAATAGTTTTGTATCCTGTGTTATTATTAGTGTTCATCGTGCTGCCCTCAAGGCAGGAGTACACAATAGGTTCGTATCCTGTGTTATTATTAGTGTTCATCGTGCTGCCCTCAAGGCAGGAGTACTCAATAGGTTATATCGCTGTGTTATTATTGGTGTTCATCGTGCTGCCCTCAAGCAGGAGTACACAATAGGTTTGTATCGCTGTGTTATTATTGGTGTTCATCGCTGCCCTCAAGGCAGGAGTACTCAATAGGTTATATCGCTGTGTTATTATTGGTGTTCATCGCGCTGCCCTCAAGGCAGGAGTACACAATAGGTTCGTATCGCTGTGCTATTATTAGTGTTCATCGTGCTGCCCTCAAGGCAGGAGTACTCAATAGGTTCGTATCGCTGTGTTATTATTGGTGTTCATCGCTGCCCTCAAGACAGGAGTACTCAATAGGTTCGTATCGCTGTGTTGTTATTGGTGTTCATCGCGCTGCCCTCAAGGCAGGAGTACTCAATAGGTTCGTATCGCTGTGTTGTTATTGGTGTTCATCGCGCTGCCCTCAAGGCAGGAGTACTCAATAGGTTGTATCGCTGTGTTGTTATTGGTGTTCATCGTGCTGCCCTCAAGGCAGGAGTACTCAATAGGTTTGTATCGCTGTGTTGTTATTGGTGTTCATCGCGCTGCCCTCAAGGCAGGAGTACTCAATAGGTTCGTATCGCTGTGTTATTATTAGTGTTCATCGCTGCCCTCAAGGCAGGAGTACTCAATAGGTTTGTATCGCTGTGTGTTATTATTGGTGTTCATCGCGCTGCCCTCAAGGCAGGAGTACTCAATAGGTTCGTATCGCTGTGTTGTTATTGGTGTTCATCGCTGCCCTCAAGGCAGGAGTACTCAATAGGTTGTATCGCTGTGTTATTATTAGTGTTCATCGCTGCCCTCAAGGCAGGAGTACACAATAGGTTCGCTGTGTTTATTATTAGTGTTCATCGCTGCCCTCAAGGCAGGAGTACACAATAGGTTTGTATCGCTGTGTTATTATTAGTGTTCATCGCGCTGCCCTCAAGGCAGGAGTACTCAATAGGTTCGTATCGCTGTGTTGTTATTGGTGTTCATCGCGCTGCCCTCAAGGCAGGAGTACACAATAGGTTGGCTGTCGCTGTGTTATTAGTGTTCATCGTGCTGCCCTCAAGGCAGGAGTACTCAATAGGTTCGTATCGCTGTGTTATAGTGTTCATCGCGCTGCCCTCAAGGCAGGAGTACTCAATAGGTTCATATCGCTGTGTTATTATTGGTGTTCATCGTGCTGCCCTCAAGGCAGGAGTACTCAATAGGTTTGTATCGCTGTGTTGTTATTGGTGTTCATCGCGCTGCCCTCAAGGCAGGAGTACTCAATAGGTTCGTATCGCTGTGTTATTATTAGTGTTCATCGTGCTGCCCTCAAGGCAGGAGTACAAAATAGGTTCGTATCGCTGTGCTATTTTTAGTGTTCATCGTGCTGCCCTCAAGGCAGGAGTACTCAATAGGTTCGTATCGCTGTGTTATTATTGGTGTTCATCGTGCTGCCCTCAAGGCAGGAGTACACAATAGGTTCGTATCGCTGTGCTATTATTAGTGTTCATCGTGCTGCCCTCAAGGCAGGAGTACTCAATAGGTTATATCGCTGTGTTATTATTGGTGTTCATCGTGCTGCCCTCAAGCCAGGAGTACACAATAGGTTCGTATCCTGTTATTATTGGTGTTCATCGTGCTGCCCTCAAGGCAGGAGTACTCAATAGGTTATATCGCTGTGTTATTATTGGTGTTCATCGTGCTGCCCTCAAGGCAGGAGTACACAATAGCTTCGTATCGCTGTGTTATTATTAGTGTTCATCGTGCTGCCCTCAAGGCAGGAGTACTCAATAGGTTATATCGCTGTGTTATTATTGGTGTTCATCGCGCTGCCCTCAAGACAGGAGTACTCAATAGGTTCGTATCGCTGTGTTGTTATTGGTGTTCATCGCGCTGCCCTCAAGGCAGGAGTACTTAATAGGTTTGTATCGCTGTGTTGTTATTGGTGTTCATCGCGCTGCCCTCAAGGGAGGAGTACTCAATAGGTTTGTATCGCTGTGTTATTATTAGTGTTCATCGCGCTGCCCTCAAGGCAGGAGTACTCAATAGGTTCGTATCGCTGTGTTGTTATTGGTGTTCATCGCGCTGCCCTCAAGGCAGGAGTGCTCAATAGGTTCGTATCGCTGTGTTATTATTAGTGTTCATCGTGCTGCCCTCAAGGCAGGAGTACTCAATAGGTTCGTATCGCTGTGTTGTTATTGGTGTTCATCGCGCTGCCCTCAAGGCAGGAGTACACAATAGGTTCGCTGTTTTATTATTAGTGTTCATCGTGCTGCCCTCAAGGCAGGAGTACTCAATAGGTTCGTATCGCTGTGTTATAGTGTTCATCGCGCTGCCCTCAAGGCAGGAGTACACAATAGGTTTGCTGTGTTATTATTAGTGTTCATCGTGCTGCCCTCAAGGCAGGAGTACACAATAGGTTCGTATCGCTGTGTTATTATTGGTGTTCATCGCGCTGCCCTCAAGGCAGGAGTACACAATAGGTTCGCTGTGTTATTATTAGTGTTCATCGCGCTGCCCTCAAGGCAGGAGTACTCCATAGGTTCGTATCGCTGTGTTATTATTGGTGTTCATCGTGCTGCCCTCAAGGCAGGAGTACACAATAGGTTCGTATCGCTGTGTTATTATTAGTGTTCATCGTGCTGCCCTCAAGGCAGGAGTACACAATAGGTTCGTATCCTGTGTTATTATTAGTGTTCATCGTGCTGCCCTCAAGGCAGGAGTACTCAATAGGTTATATCGCTGTGTTAATTTTGGTGTTCATCGTGCTGCCCTCAAGGCAGGAGTACACAATAGTTTTGTATCGCTGTGTTATTATTGAGTGTTCATCGTGCTGCCCTCAAGGCAGGAGTACACAATAGGTTCGTATCCTGTGTTATTATTAGTGTTCATCGTGCTGCCCTCAAGGCAGGAGTACTCAATAGGTTATATCGCTGTGTTATTATTGGTGTTCATCGTGCTGCCCTCAAGGCAGGAGTACACAATAGGTTCGTATCCTGTGTTATTATTAGTGTTCATCGTGCTGCCCTCAAGGCAGGAGTACTCAATAGGTTATATCGCTGTGTTATTATTGGTGTTCATCGCTGCCCTCAAGGCCAGGAGTACACAATAGGTTTGTATCCTGTTATTATTGGTGTTCATCGTGCTGCCCTCAAGGCAGGAGTACTCAATAGGTTATATCGCTGTGTTATTATTGGTGTTCATCGTGCTGCCCTCAAGGCAGGAGTACTCAATAGGTTCGTATCGCTGTGTTATTATTAGTGTTCATCGGCTGCCCTCAAGCAGGAGTACTCAATAGGTTATATCGCTGTGTTATTATTGGTGTTCATCGCGCTGCCCTCAAGGCAGGAGTACTCAATAGGTTCGTATCGCTGTGTTGTTATTGGTGTTCATCGCTGCCCTCAAGGCAGGAGTACTTAATAGGTTTGTATCGCTGTGTTGTTATTGGTGTTCATCGCGCTGCCCTCAAGGGAGGAGTACTCAATAGGTTTGTATCGCTGTGTTATTATTAGTGTTCATCGTGCTGCCCTCAAGACAGGAGTACTCAATAGGTTCGTATCGCTGTGTTGTTATTGGTGTTCATCGCGCTGCCCTCAAGGCAGGAGTCCTCAATAGGTTCGTATCGCTGTGTTATTATTAGTGTTCATCGTGCTGCCCTCAAGGCAGGAGTACTCAATAGGTTCGTATCGCTGTGTTATTATTGGTGTTCATCGCTGCCCTCAAGGCAGGAGTACTCAATAGGTTCGTATCGCTGTGTTGTTATTGGTGTTCATCGCGCTGCCCTCAAGGCAGGAGTGCTCAATAGGTTCGTATCGCTGTGTTATTATTAGTGTTCATCGTGCTGCCCTCAAGGCAGGAGTACACAATAGGTTCGTATCGCTGTGTTATTATTAGTGTTCATCGTGCCCTCAAGGCAGGAGTACACAATAGGTTCGTATCGCTGTGTTATTATTAGTGTTCATCGTGCTGCCCTCAAGGCAGGAGTACACAATAGGTTCCTATCGCTGTGTTATTATTAGTGTTCATCGTGCTGCCCTCAAGGCAGGAGTACTCAATAGGTTATATCGCTGTGTTATTATTAGTGTTCATCGTGCTGCCCTAAAGGCAGGAGTACACAATAGGTTTGTATCGCTGTTATTATTAGTGTTCATCGTGCTGCCCTCAAGGCAGGAGTACACAATAGGTTCGTATCCTGTGTTATTATTGGTGTTCATCGTGCTGCCCTCAAGGCAGGAGTACTCAATAGGTTCATATCGCTGTGTTATTATTAGTGTTCATCGTGCTGCCCTCAAGGCAGGAGTACTCAATAGGTTCGTATCACTGTGTTATTATTAGTATTCATCGTGCTGCCCTCAAGGCAGGAGTACTCAATAGGTTCGTATCGCTGTGTTATTATTGGTGTTCATCGTGCTGCCCTCAAGGCAGGAGTACACAATAGGTTCAGACGCTGTGTTATTATTAGTGTTCATCGTGGCTGCCCTCAAGGCAGGAGTACACAAGGTTCAGGTTCGTATCGCTGTGTTATTATTAGTGTTCATCGTGCTGCCCTCAAGGCAGGAGTACTCAATAGGTTCATATCCCTGTGTTATTATTAGTGTTCATCGTGCTGCCCTCAAGGCAGGAGTACTCACAGGTTCGTATCACTGTGTTATTATTAGTATTCATCGTGCTGCCCTCAAGGCAGGAGTACTCAATAGGTTTGTATCGCTGTGTTATTGTTAGTGTTCATTGTGCTGCCCTCAAGGCAGGAGTACTCAACACGCTCAGACGCTGTGTTATTATTAGTGTTCATCGCTGCCCTCAAGGCAGGAGTACACAATAGGTTTGTATCGCTGTGTTATTATTAGTGTTCATCGCTGCCCTCAAGGCAGGAGTACACAATAGGTTCAGACGCTGTGCTATTATTAGTGTTCATCGTGCTGCCTCAAGGCAGGAGTACACAATAGGTTCATCGCTGTGTTATTATTAGTGTTCATCGTGCTGCCCTCAAGGCAGGAGTACTCAATAGGTTCATATCCCTGTGTTATTATTAGTGTTCATCGTGCTGCCTCAAGGCAGGGTGTACTCACAGGTTCAGATCACTGTGTTATTATTAGTATTCATCGTGCTGCCCTCAAGGCAGGAGTACTCAATAGGTTTGTATCGCTGTGTTATTATTAGTGTTCATTGTGCTGCCCTCAAGGCAGGAGTACTCAATATGTTCAGATCGCTGTGTTATTATTAGTGTTCATCGTGCTGCCCTCAAGGCAGGAGTACACAATAGGTTCGTATCGCTGTGTTATTATTAGTGTTCATCGTGCTGCCCTCAAGGCAGGAGTACACAATAGGTTCAGATCGCTGTGTTATTATTAGTGTTCATCGGGTTGCCCTCAAGGCAGGAGTACTCAATAGGTTCAGTATCGCTGTGTTATTGTTAGTGTTCATCGTGCTGCCCTCAAGGCAGGAGTACTCACAGGTTCAGATCGCTGTGTTATTATTAGTGTTCATCGTGCTGCCCTCAAGGCAGGAGTACACAATAGGTTCGTATCGCTGTGTTATTATTAGTGTTCATCGTGCTGCCCTCAAGGCAGGAGTACTCAATAGGTTCAGACGCTGTGTTAATATTAGTGTTCATCGTGCTGCCCTCAAGGCAGGAGTACTCAATAGGCACGATCGCTGTGTTATTATTAGTGTTCATCGTGCTGCCTCAAGGCAGGAGTACACAATAGGTTCAGATCGCTGTGTTATTATTAGTGTTCATCGTGCTGCCCTCAAGGCAGGAGTACTCAATAGGTTATATCGCTGTGTTATTATTAGTGTTCATCGTGCTGCCCTAAAGGCAGGAGTACACAATAGGTTTGTATCGCTGTTATTATTAGTGTTCATCGTGCTGCCCTCAAGGCAGGAGTACACAATAGGTTCGTATCCTGTGTTATTATTGGTGTTCATCGTGCTGCCCTCAAGGCAGGAGTACTCAATACAGGTTCAGTATCGCTGTGTTATTATTGGTGTTCATCGTGCTGCCCTCAAGGCAGGAGTACACAATAGGTTCGTATCCTGTTATTATTGGTGTTCATCGTGCTGCCCTCAAGGCAGGAGTACTCAATTGGTTATATCGCTGTGTTATTATTAGTGTTCATCGTGCTGCCTCAAGGCAGGAGTACTCAATAGGTTCGTATCACTGTGTTATTATTAGTATTCATCGTGCTGCCCTCAAGGCAGGAGTACTCAATAGGTTCGTATCGCTGTGTTATTGTTAGTGCTCATTTTGCTGCCCTCAAGGCAGGAGTACTCAATAGGTTCGTATCGCTGTGTTATTATTAGTGTTCATCGTGCTGCCTCAAGGCAGGAGTACAATAGGTTCAGATCGCTGTGTTATTATTAGTGTTCATCGTGCTGCCCTCAAGGCAGGAGTACACAATAGGTTCAGATCGCTGTGTTAATATTAGTGTTCATCGTGCTGCCCTCAAGGCAGGAGTACACAATAGGTTCAGATCGCTGTGTTATTATTAGTGTTCATCGCTGCCCTCAAGGCAGGAGTACTCAATAGGTTCAGATCGCTGTGTTATTGTTAGTGTTCATCGTTGCCCTCAAGGCAGGAGTACTCAATAGGTTCAGATCGCTGTGTTATTATTAGTGTTCATCGTGCTGCCCTCAAGGCAGGAGTACTCAGTAGGTTCATATCGCTGTGTTATTATTAGTGTTCATCGCTCTGCCCTCAAGGCAGGAGTACACAATAGGTTTGTATCGCTGTGCTATTATTAGTGTTCATCGTGGCTGCCCTCAAGGCAGGAGTACACACAGGTTCAGATCGCTGTGTTATTATTAGTGTTCATCGTGCTGCCCTCAAGGCAGGAGTACACATAGGTTCAGACGCTGTGTTATTATTAGTGTTCATCCTGCCCCCTCAAGGCAGGAGTACACAGGTTCAGACGCTGTGTTATTATTAGTGTTCATCCTGCTGCCCTCAAGGCAGGAGTACACAATAGGTTCCTATCGCTGTGTTATTAGTGTTCATCGTGCTGCCCTCAAGGCAGGAGTACTCACAGGTTCAGACGCTGTGTTATTATTGGTGTTCATCGTGCTGCCCTCAAGGCAGGAGTACACAGGTTTGTATCGCTGTTTTATTATTGGTGTTCATCGTGCTGCCCTCAAGGCAGGAGTACTCAACAGGTTCAGTATCGCTGTGTTATTATTGGTGTTCATCGCGCTGCCCTCAAGGCAGGAGTACACATAGGTCTCGTATCGCTGTGTTATTATTAGTGTTCATCGTGCTGCCCTCAAGGCAGGAGTACTCACAGGTTCAGATCGCTGTGTTATTATTGGTGTTCATCGCGCTGCCCTCAAGGCAGGAGTACACAATAGGTTCGTATCGCTGTGCTATTATTAGTGTTCATCGTGCTGCCCTCAAGGCAGGAGTACTCAATAGGTTCGTACCGCTGTGTTATTATTGGTGTTCATCGTGCTGCCCTCAAGGCAGGAGTACTCACTAGGTTTGTATCGCTGTGTTGTTATTGGTGTTCATCGCGCTGCCCTCAAGGCAGGAGTACTCAATAGGTTCGTATCGCTGTGTTATAGTGTTCATCGCGCTGCCCTCAAGGCAGGAGTACACAATAGCTTCGCTGTGTTATTATTAGTGTTCATCGTGCTGCCCTCAAGGCAGGAGTACTCAATAGGTTTGTATCGCTGTGTTGTTATTGGTGTTCATCGCGCTGCCCTCAAGGCAGGAGTACTCAATAGGTTCGTATCGCTGTGTTATAGTGTTCATCGCGCTGCCCTCAAGGCAGGAGTACACAATAGGTTTGTATCGCTGTTTTATTATTGGTGTTCATCGCGCTACCCTCAAGGCAGGAGTACACAATAGGTTCGCTGTGTTATTATTAGTGTTCATCGCGCTGCCTTCAAGGCAGGAGTACTCAATAGGTTCGTATCGCTGTGTTATTATTGGTGTTCATCGTGCTGCCCTCAAGGCAGGAGTACACAATAGGTTCGTATCGCTGTGTTATTCTTAGTGTTCATCGTGCTGCCCTCAAGGCAGGAGTACACAATAGGTTCGTATCGCTGTGTTATTATTAGTGTTCATCGTGCTGCCCTCAAGGCAGGAGTACACAATAGGTTCCTATCGCTGTGTTATTATTAGTGTTCATCGTGCTGCCCTCAAGGCAGGAGTACTCAATAGGTTCAGACGCTGTGTTATTATTGGTGTTCATCGTGCTGCCTCAAGGCAGGAGTACACAATAGGTTTGTATCGCTGTTTTATTATTGTTCATCGCGCTGCCCTCAAGGCAGGAGTACAATAGGTTCAGATCGCTGTGTTATTCTTAGTGTTCATCGTGCTGCCTCAAGGCAGGAGTACACAATAGGTTCAGATCGCTGTGTTATTATTAGTGTTCATCGTCTGCCCTCAAGGCAGGAGTACACAATAGGTTCGTATCGCTGTGTTATTCTTAGTGTTCATCGTGCTGCCCTCAAGGCAGGAGTACACAATAGGTTCGTATCGCTGTGTTATTATTAGTGTTCATCGTGCTGCCCTCAAGGCAGGAGTACACAGGTTCCTATCGCTGTGTTATTATTAGTGTTCATCGTTGCCCTCAAGGCAGGAGTACTCACAGGTTATATCGCTGTGTTATTATTAGTGTTCATCGTGCTGCCCTAAAGGCAGGAGTACACAATAGGTTTGTATCGCTGTTATTATTAGTGTTCATCGTGCTGCCCTCAAGGCAGGAGTACACAATAGGTTCGTATCCTGTGTTATTATTGGTGTTCATCGTGCTGCCCTCAAGGCAGGAGTACTCAATAGGTTCATATCGCTGTGTTATTATTAGTGTTCATCGTGCTGCCCTCAAGGCAGGAGTACTCAATAGGTTCGTATCACTGTGTTATTATTAGTATTCATCGTGCTGCCCTCAAGGCAGGAGTACTCAATAGGTTCGTATCGCTGTGTTATTATTGGTGTTCATCGTGCTGCCCTCAAGGCAGGAGTACACAATAGGTTCGTATCCTGTTATTATTGGTGTTCATCGTGCTGCCCTCAAGGCAGGAGTACTCAATAGGTTATATCGCTGTGTTATTATTAGTGTTCATCGTGCTGCCCTCAAGGCAGGAGTACTCAATAGGTTCGTATCACTGTGTTATTATTAGTATTCATCGTGCTGCCCTCAAGGCAGGAGTACTCAATAGGTTCGTATCGCTGTGTTATTATTAGTGTTCATCGTGCTGCCCTCAAGGCAGGAGTACTCAATAGGTTCATATCGCTGTGTTATTATTAGTGTTCATCGTGCTGCCCTCAAGGCAGGAGTACTCAATAGGTTCGTATCACTGTGTTATTATTAGTATTCATCGTGCTGCCCTCAAGGCAGGAGTACTCAATAGGTTCGTATCGCTGTGTTATTGTTAGTGTTCATTTTGCTGCCCTCAAGGCAGGAGTACTCACAGGTTCAGACGCTGTGTTATTATTAGTGTTCATCGTGCTGCCCTCAAGGCAGGAGTACACAATAGGTTCGTATCGCTGTGTTATTATTAGTGTTCATCGTGCTGCCCTCAAGGCAGGAGTACACAATAGGTTCGTATCCTGTTATTATTGGTGTTCATCGTGCTGCCCTCAAGGCAGGAGTACTCAATAGGTTATATCGCTGTGTTATTATTAGTGTTCATCGTGCTGCCCTCAAGGCAGGAGTACTCAATAGGTTCAGATCGCTGTGTTATTATTAGTGTTCATCGTGCTGCCCTCAAGGCAGGAGTACTCAATAGGTTCATATCGCTGTGTTATTATTAGTGTTCATCGTGCTGCCCTCAAGGCAGGAGTACTCAATAGGTTCGTATCACTGTGTTATTATTAGTATTCATCGTGCTGCCCTCAAGGCAGGAGTACTCAATAGGTTCGTATCGCTGTGTTATTGTTAGTGTTCATTTTGCTGCCCTCAAGGCAGGAGTACTCAATAGGTTCGTATCGCTGTGTTATTATTAGTGTTCATCGTGCTGCCCTCAAGGCAGGAGTACAACAGGTTCAGATCGCTGTGTTATTATTAGTGTTCATCGTGCCCTCAAGGCAGGAGTACAATAGGTTCAGTATCGCTGTGTTAATATTAGTGTTCATCGTGCTGCCCTCAAGGCAGGATTACTCAATAGGTACGTATCGCTGTGTAATTGTTAGTGTTCATCGTGCTGCCCTCAAGGCAGGAGTACTCAATAGGTTCAGTATCGCTGTGTTATTATTAGTGTTCATCGTCTGCCCTCAAGGCAGGAGTACTCACAGGTTCATATCGCTGTGTTATTATTAGTGTTCATCGCTCTGCCCTCAAGGCAGGAGTACACACAGGTTCAGTATCGCTGTGCTATTATTAGTGTTCATCGTGCTGCCCTCAAGGCAGGAGTACACAATAGGTTCAGACGCTGTGTTATTATTAGTGTTCATCGTGCTGCCCTCAAGGCAGGAGTACTCAATAGGTTCATATCCCTGTGTTATTATTAGTGTTCATCGTGCTGCCCTCAAGGCAGGAGTACTCAATAGGTTCGTATCACTGTGTTATTATTAGTATTCATCGTGCTGCCCTCAAGGCAGGAGTACTCAATAGGTTTGTATCGCTGTGTTATTGTTAGTGTTCATTGTGCTGCCCTCAAGGCAGGAGTACTCAATAGGTTCGTATCGCTGTGTTATTATTAGTGTTCATCGTCCTGCCCTCAAGGCAGGAGTACACAATAGGTTCAGATCGCTGTGTTATTATTAGTGTTCATCGTGCTGCCCTCAAGGCAGGAGTACACAATAGGTTCGTATCGCTGTGTTATTATTAGTGTTCATCGTGCTGCCCTCAAGGCAGGATTACTCAATAGGTTGATCGCTGTGTTATTGTTAGTGTTCATCGTGCTGCCCTCAAGGCAGGAGTACACACAGGTTCATATCGCTGTGTTATTATTAGTGTTCATCGTGCTGCCCTCAAGGCAGGAGTACACATAGGTTCAGACGCTGTGTTATTATTAGTGTTCATCGTGCTGCCTCAAGGCAGGAGTACACAATAGGTTCTTATCGCTGTGCTATTATTAGTGTTCATCGTTCTGCCCTCAAGGCAGGAGTACTCAATAGGTACGTATCGCTGTGTTATTATTAGTGTTCATCGCTGCCCTCAAGGCAGGAGTACTTAATAGGTTCGTATCCTGTGTTATTATTAGTGTTCATCGCGCTGCCCTCAAGGCAGGAGTACACAATAGGTTCGCTGTGTTATTATTAGTGTTCATCGCTGCCCTCAAGGCAGGAGTACTCAACAGGTTCGTATCGCTGTGTTATTATTAGTGTTCACGCGCTGCCCTCAAGGCAGAAGTACTCAATAGGTTCGTATCACTGTGTTATTATTGGTGTTCATCGCGCTGCCCTCAAGGCAGGAGTACAATAGGTTCGCTGTGTTATTATTAGTGTTCATCGCGCTGCCCTCAAGGCAGGAGTACTCAATAGGTTCGTATCGCTGTGTTATTATTGGTGTTCATCGTGCTGCTGCCCTCAAGGCAGGAGTACACAATAGGTTCAGATCCTGTGTTATTATTGGTGTTCATCGTGCTGCCCTCAAGGCAGGAGTACTCAATAGGTTTTATCGCTGTGTTATTATTAGTGTTCATCGCTGCCCTAAAGGCAGGAGTACACAATAGGTTTGTATCGCTATTATTATTAGTGTTCATCGTGGTTGCCCTCAAGGCAGGAGTACACAATAGGTTCGTATCCTGTGTTATTATTGGTGTTCATCGCTGCCCTCAAGGCAGGAGTACTCAATAGGTTCATATCGCTGTGTTATTATTAGTGTTCATCGTGCTGCCCTCAAGGCAGGAGTACTCACAGGTTCGTATCACTGTGTTATTATTAGTATTCATCGTGGCTGCCCTCAAGGCAGGAGTACTCAATAGGTTCAGACGCTGTGTTATTATTGGTGTTCATCGTGCTGCCCTCAAGGCAGGAGTACACAATAGGTTCAGATCCTGTTATTATTGGTGTTCATCGTGCTGCCCTCAAGGCAGGAGTACTCAATAGGTTATATCGCTGTGTTATTATTAGTGTTCATCGTGCTGCCCTCAAGGCAGGAGTACTCAAAAGGTTCGATCACTGTGTTATTATTAGTATTCATCGTGCTGCCCTCAAGGCAGGAGTACTCACAGGTTCAGATCGCTGTGTTATTATTAGTGTTCATCGTGCTGCCCTCAAGGCAGGAGTACTCACAGGTTCAGTATCGCTGTGTTATTATTAGTGTTCATCGTGCTGCCCTCAAGGCAGGAGTACTCAATAGGTTCAGTATCACTGTGTTATTATTAGTATTCATCGTTGCCCTCAAGGCAGGAGTACTCAATAGGTTCAGATCGCTGTGTTATTGTTAGTGTTCATTGTGCTGCCTCAAGGCAGGAATACTCAATAGGTTCATATCCCTGTGTTATTATTAGTGTTCATCGTGCTGCCCTCAAGGCAGGAGTACAATAGGTTCGTATCACTGTGTTATTATTAGTATTCATCGTGCTGCCCTCAAGGCAGGAGTACTCACAGGTTTGTATCGCTGTGTTATTGTTAGTGTTCATTGTGCTGCCCTCAAGGCAGGAGTACTCAATAGGTTCAGACGCTGTGTTATTATTAGTGTTCATCGTGCTGCCCTCAAGGCAGGAGTACACAATAGGTTCGTATCGCTGTGTTATTATTAGTGTTCATCGTGCTGCCCTCAAGGCAGGAGTACACAATAGGTTCGTATCGCTGTGTTATTATTAGTGTTCATCGTGCTGCCCTCTAGGCAGGATTACTCAATAGGTACGTATCGCTGTGTTATTGTTAGTGTTCATCGTGCTGCCCTCAAGGCAGGAGTACACAATAGGTTCATATCGCTGTGTTATTATTAGTGTTCATCGTGCTGCCCTCAAGGCAGGAGTACACAATAGGTTCAGATCGCTGTGTTATTATTAGTGTTCATCGCTGCCCTCAAGGCAGGAGTACACAATAGGTTCTTATCGCTGTGCTATTATTAGTGTTCATCGTTCTGCCCTCAAGGCAGGAGTACTCAATAGGTACGTATCGCTGTGTTATTATTAGTGTTCATCGCGCTGCCCTCAAGGCAGGAGTACTTAATAGGTTCGTATCCTGTGTTATTATTAGTGTTCATCGCGCTGCCCTCAAGGCAGGAGTACACAATAGGTTCGCTGTGTTATTATTAGTGTTCATCGCTCTGCCCTCAAGGCAGGAGTACTCAATAGGTTCGTATCGCTGTGTTATTATTAGTGTTCATCGCGCTGCCCTCAAGGCAGAAGTACTCAATAGGTTCGTATCACTGTGTTATTATTGGTGTTCATCGCGCTGCCCTCAAGGCAGGAGTACACAATAGGTTCGCTGTGTTATTATTAGTGTTCATCGCGCTGCCCTCAAGGCAGGAGTACTCAATAGGTTCAGATCGCTGTGTTATTATTGGTGTTCATCGTGTTGCCTCAAGGCAGGAGTACACAATAGGTTCGTATCCTGTGTTATTATTGGTGTTCATCGTGCTGCCCTCAAGGCAGGAGTACTCAATAGGTTTTATCGCTGTGTTATTATTAGTGTTCATCGTGCCCAAAGGCAGGAGTACACAATAGGTTTGTATCGCTGTTATTATTAGTGTTCATCGTGCTGCCCTCAAGGCAGGAGTACACAATAGGTTCGTATCCTGTGTTATTATTGGTGTTCATTTTGCTTGCCCTCAAGGCAGGAGTACTCAATAGGTTCGTATCGCTGTGTTATTATTAGTGTTCATCGTGCTGCCCTCAAGGCAGGAGTACTCACAGGTTCAGATCACTGTGTTATTATTAGTATTCATCGTGCTGCCCTCAAGGCAGGAGTACTCAATAGGTTCGTATCGCTGTGTTATTATTGGTGTTCATCGTGCTGCCCTCAAGGCAGGAGTACACAATAGGTTCGTATCCTGTTATTATTGGTGTTCATCGTGCTGCCCTCAAGGCAGGAGTACTCACAGGTTATATCGCTGTGTTATTATTAGTGTTCATCGTGCTGCCCTCAAGGCAGGAGTACTCAAAAGGTTCGTATCACTGTGTTATTATTAGTATTCATCGTGCTGCCCTCAAGGCAGGAGTACTCAATAGGTTCGTATCGCTGTGTTATTATTAGTGTTCATCGTGCTGCCCTCAAGGCAGGAGTACTCAATAGGTTCATATCGCTGTGTTATTATTAGTGTTCATCGTTGCCCTCAAGGCAGGAGTACTCAATAGGTTCGTATCACTGTGTTATTATTAGTATTCATCGTGCTGCCCTCAAGGCAGGAGTACTCAATAGGTTCGTATCGCTGTGTTATTGTTAGTGTTCATTTTGCTGCCCTCAAGGCAGGAGTACTCAATAGGTTCAGACGCTGTGTTATTATTAGTGTTCATCGTGCTGCCCTCAAGGCAGGAGTACACAATAGGTTCAGATCGCTGTGTTATTATTAGTGTTCATCGTGCTGCCCTCAAGGCAGGAGTACACAATAGGTTCGTATCCTGTTATTATTGGTGTTCATCGTGCTGCCCTCAAGGCAGGAGTACTCAATAGGTTATATCGCTGTGTTATTAGTGTTCATCGTGGTTGCCCTCAAGGCAGGAGTACACAATAGGTTCAGATCGCTGTGTTATTATTAGTGTTCATCGTGCTGCCCTCAAGGCAGGAGTACTCAATAGGTTCATATCGCTGTGTTATTATTAGTGTTCATCGTGCTGCCCTCAAGGCAGGAGTACTCAATAGGTTCGTATCACTGTGTTATTATTAGTATTCATCGTTGCCCTCAAGGCAGGAGTACTCCAGGTTCAGTATCGCTGTGTTATTGTTAGTGTTCATTTTGTTGCCCTCAAGGCAGGAGTACTCACAGGTTCGTATCGCTGTGTTATTATTAGTGTTCATCGTGCTGCCCTCAAGGCAGGAGTACACAATAGGTTCGTATCGCTGTGTTATTATTAGTGTTCATCGTGCTGCCTCAAGGCAGGAGTACACAATAGGTTCAGACGCTGTGTTAATATTAGTGTTCATCGTGCTGCCCTCAAGGCAGGATTACTCAATAGGTACGTATCGCTGTGTAATTGTTAGTGTTCATCGTGCTGCCCTCAAGGCAGGAGTACTCAATAGGTTCGTATCGCTGTGTTATTATTAGTGTTCATCGTGCCCTCAAGGCAGGAGTACTCACAGGTTCATATCGCTGTGTTATTATTAGTGTTCCTCGTTCTGCCCTCAAGGCAGGAGTACACAATAGGTTCGTATCGCTGTGCTATTATTAGTGTTCATCGTGCTGCCCTCAAGGCAGGAGTACACAGGTTCAGATCGCTGTGTTATTATTAGTGTTCATCGTGCTGCCCTCAAGGCAGGAGTACTCACAGGTTCATATCCTGTGTTATTATTAGTGTTCATCGTGCTGCCTCAAGGCAGGAGTACTCAATAGGTTCGTATCACTGTGTTATTATTAGTATTCATCGTGCTGCCCTCAAGGCAGGAGTACTCAATAGGTTTGTATCGCTGTGTTATTGTTAGTGTTCATTGTGCTGCCCTCAAGGCAGGAGTACTCAATAGGTTCAGATCGCTGTGTTATTATTAGTGTTCATCGCTGCCCTCAAGGCAGGAGTACACAATAGGTTCGTATCGCTGTGTTATTATTAGTGTTCATCGTGCTGCCCTCAAGGCAGGAGTACACAATAGGTTCGTATCACTGCGTTATTATTAGTGTTCATCGTGCTGCCCTCAAGGCAGGATTACTCAATAGGTACGTATCGCTGTGTTATTGTTAGTGTTCATCGTGCTGCCCTCAAGGCAGGAGTACACAATAGGTTCATATCGCTGTGTTATTATTAGTGTTCATCGTGCTGCCCTCAAGGCAGGAGTACACAATAGGTTCGTATCGCTGTGTTATTATTAGTGTTCATCGTGCTGCCCTCAAGGCAGGAGTACACAATAGGTTCTTATCGCTGTGCTATTATTAGTGTTCATCGTTCTGCCCTCAAGGCAGGAGTACTCAATAGGTACGTATCGCTGTGTTATTATTAGTGTTCATCGCGCTGCCCTCAAGGCAGGAGTACTTAATAGGTTCGTATCCTGTGTTATTATTAGTGTTCATCGCGCTGCCCTCAAGGCAGGAGTACACAATAGGTTCGCTGTGTTATTATTAGTGTTCATCGCTCTGCCCTCAAGGCAGGAGTACTCAATAGGTTCGTATCGCTGTGTTATTATTAGTGTTCATCGTGCTGCCCTCAAGGCAGGAGTACACAATAGGTTCGTATCACTGCGTTATTATTAGTGTTCATCGTGCTGCCCTCAAGGCAGGATTACTCAATAGGTACGTATCGCTGTGTTATTGTTAGTGTTCATCGCTGCCCTCAAGGCAGGAGTACAATAGGTTCATATCGCTGTGTTATTATTAGTTCATCGGCTGCCCTCAAGGCAGGAGTACACAATAGGTTCATATCGCTGTGTTATTATTAGTGTTCATCGTGCTGCCCTCAAGGCAGGAGTACACAATAGGTTCTTATCGCTGTGCTATTATTAGTGTTCATCGTTCTGCCCTCAAGGCAGGAGTACTCAATAGGTACGTATCGCTGTGTTATTATTAGTGTTCATCGCGCTGCCCTCAAGGCAGGAGTACTTAATAGGTTCAGATCCTGTGTTATTATTAGTGTTCATCGCGCTGCCCTCAAGGCAGGAGTACACAGGTTCGCTGTGTTATTATTAGTGTTCATCGCTCTGCCCTCAAGGCAGGAGTACTCAATAGGTTCGTATCGCTGTGTTATTATTAGAGTTCACGCGCTGCCCTCAAGGCAGAAGTACTCAATAGGTTCGTATCACTGTGTTATTATTGGTGTTCATCGCGCTGCCCTCAAGGCAGGAGTACACAATAGGTTCGCTGTGTTATTATTAGTGTTCATCGCGCTGCCCTCAAGGCAGGAGTACTCACAGGTTCAGTATCGCTGTGTTATTATTGGTGTTCATCGTGCTGCCCTCAAGGCAGGAGTACACAATAGGTTCGTATCCTGTGTTATTATTGGTGTTCATCGTGCTGCCCTCAAGGCAGGAGTACTCAATAGGTTTTATCGCTGTGTTATTATTAGTGTTCATCGTGCTGCCCTAAAGGCAGGAGTACACAATAGGTTTGTATCGCTGTTATTATTAGTGTTCATCGTGCTGCCCTCAAGGCAGGAGTACACAATAGGTTCGTATCCTGTGTTATTATTGGTGTTCATCGTGCCCTCAAGGCAGGAGTACTCAATAGGTTCATATCGCTGTGTTATTATTAGTGTTCATCGTGCTGCCCTCAAGGCAGGAGTACTCAATAGGTTCGTATCACTGTGTTATTATTAGT
The DNA here is from genome assembly GCA_023029165.1 of Gobiocypris rarus. Classification (NCBI taxonomy): domain Eukaryota; kingdom Metazoa; phylum Chordata; class Actinopteri; order Cypriniformes; family Gobionidae; genus Gobiocypris; species Gobiocypris rarus. The sequence goes on along the minus strand of CM040934.1, from coordinate 4,391,074 downwards.
ATTCATCGTGCTGCCCTCAAGGCAGGAGTACTCAATAGGTTCGTATCGCTGTGTTATTATTGGTGTTCATCTGCCCTCAAGGCAGGAGTACACACAATAGGTTCGTATCCTGTTATTATTGGTGTTCATCGTGCTGCCCTCAAGGCAGGAGTACTCACAGGTTATATCGCTGTGTTATTATTAGTGTTCATCGTGCTGCCCTCAAGGCAGGAGTACTCAAAAGGTTCGTATCACTGTGTTATTATTAGTATTCATCGTGCTGCCCTCAAGGCAGGAGTACTCAATAGGTTCAGACGCTGTGTTATTATTAGTGTTCATCGTGCTGCCCTCAAGGCAGGAGTACTCAATAGGTTCAGATCGCTGTGTTATTATTAGTGTTCATCGTGCTGCCCTCAAGGCAGGAGTACTCACAGGTTCGTGATCACTGTGTTATTATTAGTATTCATCGTGCTGCCCTCAAGGCAGGAGTACTCACAGGTTCTGCATCGCTGTGTTATTGTTAGTGTTCATTGTGCTGCCCTCAAGGCAGGAGTACTCAATAGGTTCATATCTGTGTTATTATTAGTGTTCATCTGCCCTCAAGGCAGGAGTACTCACAGGTTCGTATCACTGTGTTATTATTAGTATTCATCGTGCTGCCCTCAAGGCAGGAGTACTCAGGTTTGTATCGCTGTGTTATTGTTAGTGTTCATTGTGCTGCCCTCAAGGCAGGAGTACTCACAGGTTCAGTATCGCTGTGTTATTATTAGTGTTCATCGTGCTGCCCTCAAGGCAGGAGTACACAATAGGTTCAGATCGCTGTGTTATTATTAGTGTTCATCGTGCTCAAGGCAGGAGTACACACAGGTTCAGATCGCTGTGTTATTATTAGTGTTCATCGTGCTGCCCTCAAGGCAGGATTACTCAATAGGTACGTATCGCTGTGTTATTGTTAGTGTTCATCGTGCTGCCCTCAAGGCAGGAGTACACAATAGGTTCATACGCTGTGTTATTATTAGTGTTCATCGTGCTGCCCTCAAGGCAGGAGTACACAATAGGTTCGTATCGCTGTGTTATTATTAGTGTTCATCGTGCTGCCCTCAAGGCAGGAGTACACAATAGGTTCTTATCGCTGTGCTATTATTAGTGTTCATCGCTCTGCCCTCAAGGCAGGAGTACTCACAGGTAATGATCGCTGTGTTATTATTAGTGTTCATCGCTGCCCTCAAGGCAGGAGTACTTAATAGGTTCGTATCCTGTGTTATTATTAGTGTTCATCGCGCTGCCCTCAAGGCAGGAGTACACAATAGGTTCGCTGTGTTATTATTAGTGTTCATCGCTCTGCCCTCAAGGCAGGAGTACTCAATAGGTTCGTATCGCTGTGTTATTATTAGTGTTCATCGCGCTGCCCTCAAGGCAGAAGTACTCAATAGGTTCGTATCACTGTGTTATTATTGGTGTTCATCGCGCTGCCCTCAAGGCAGGAGTACACAATAGGTTCGCTGTGTTATTATTAGTGTTCATCGCGCTGCCCTCAAGGCAGGAGTACTCAATAGGTTCGTATCGCTGTGTTATTATTGGTGTTCATCGTGCTGCCCTCAAGGCAGGAGTACACAATAGGTTCGTATCCTGTGTTATTATTGGTGTTCATCGTGCTGCCCTCAAGGCAGGAGTACTCAATAGGTTTTATCGCTGTGTTATTATTAGTGTTCATCGTGCTGCCCTAAAGGCAGGAGTACACAATAGGTTTGTATCGCTGTTATTATTAGTGTTCATCGTGCTGCCCTCAAGGCAGGAGTACACAATAGGTTCGTATCCTGTGTTATTATTGGTGTTCATCGTGCTGCCCTCAAGGCAGGAGTACTCAATAGGTTCATATCGCTGTGTTATTATTAGTGTTCATCGTGCTGCCCTCAAGGCAGGAGTACTCACAATAGGTTCAGTATCACTGTGTTATTATTAGTATTCATCGTGGTTGCCCTCAAGGCAGGAGTACTCCAGGTTCAGATCGCTGTGTTATTATTGGTGTTCATCGTGCTGCCCTCAAGGCAGGAGTACACAATAGGTCTGTGATCCTGTTATTATTGGTGTTCATCGTGCTGCCCTCAAGGCAGGAGTACTCAGGTTATATCGCTGTGTTATTATTAGTGTTCATCGTTGCCCTCAAGGCAGGAGTACTCAATAGGTTCGTATCACTGTGTTATTATTAGTATTCATCGTGCTGCCCTCAAGGCAGGAGTACTCAATAGGTTCGTATCGCTGTGTTATTATTAGAGTTCACGCGCTGCCCTCAAGGCAGAAGTACTCAATAGGTTCGTATCACTGTGTTATTATTGGTGTTCATCGCGCTGCCCTCAAGGCAGGAGTACACAATAGGTTCGCTGTGTTATTATTAGTGTTCATCGCTGCCCTCAAGGCAGGAGTACTCAATAGGTTCGTATCGCTGTGTTATTATTGGTGTTCATCGTGCTGCCCTCAAGGCAGGAGTACACAATAGGTTCGTATCCTGTGTTATTATTGGTGTTCATCGTGCTGCCCTCAAGGCAGGAGTACTCAATAGGTTTTATCGCTGTGTTATTATTAGTGTTCATCGTGCTGCCCTAAAGGCAGGAGTACACAATAGGTTTGTATCGCTGTTATTATTAGTGTTCATCGTGCTGCCCTCAAGGCAGGAGTACACAATAGGTTCGTATCCTGTGTTATTATTGGTGTTCATCGTGCTGCCCTCAAGGCAGGAGTACTCAATAGGTTCATATCGCTGTGTTATTATTAGTGTTCATCGGTTGCCCTCAAGGCAGGAGTACTCAATAGGTTCGTATCACTGTGTTATTATTAGTATTCATCGTGGTTGCCCTCAAGGCAGGAGTACTCACAGGTTCAGACGCTGTGTTATTATTGGTGTTCATCGTGCTGCTCAAGGCAGGAGTACACAGGTTCGTGATCCTGTTATTATTGGTGTTCATCGTGCTGCCCTCAAGGCAGGAGTACTCAATAGGTTATATCGCTGTGTTATTATTAGTGTTCATCGTGCTGCCCTCAAGGCAGGAGTACTCAAAAGGTTCGTATCACTGTGTTATTATTAGTATTCATCGTGCTGCCCTCAAGGCAGGAGTACTACAGGTTCAGACGCTGTGTTATTATTAGTGTTCATCGTTGCCCTCAAGGCAGGAGTACTCAATCACAGGTTCGTATCGCTGTGTTATTATTAGTGTTCATCGTGCTGCCCTCAAGGCAGGAGTACTCAATAGGTTCGTATCACTGTGTTATTATTAGTATTCATCGTGTTGCCCTCAAGGCAGGAGTACTCACAGGTTCAGACGCTGTGTTATTGTTAGTGTTCATTGTGCTGCCCTCAAGGCAGGAGTACTCACAGGTTCATATCCCTGTGTTATTATTAGTGTTCATCGTGCTGCCCTCAAGGCAGGAGTACTCAATAGGTTCGTATCACTGTGTTATTATTAGTATTCATCGTGCTGCCCTCAAGGCAGGAGTACTCAGGTTTGTATCGCTGTGTTATTGTTAGTGTTCATTGTGCTGCCCTCAAGGCAGGAGTACTCAATAGGTTCGTATCGCTGTGTTATTATTAGTGTTCATCGTGCTGCCCTCAAGGCAGGAGTACAATAGGTTCAGATCGCTGTGTTATTATTAGTGTTCATCGTGCTGCCCTCAAGGCAGGAGTACACAATAGGTTCAGACGCTGTGTTATTATTAGTGTTCATCGTGGCTGCCCTCTAGGCAGGATTACTCAATAGGTACGACGCTGTGTTATTGTTAGTGTTCATCGTGCTGCCCTCAAGGCAGGAGTACACAATAGGTTCAGTACGCTGTGTTATTATTAGTGTTCATCGTGCTGCCCTCAAGGCAGGAGTACACAATAGGTTCATATCGCTGTGTTATTATTAGTGTTCATCGTGCTGCCCTCAAGGCAGGAGTACACAATAGGTTCTTATCGCTGTGCTATTATTAGTGTTCATCGTTCTGCCCTCAAGGCAGGAGTACTCACAGGTAATGATCGCTGTGTTATTATTAGTGTTCATCGCGCTGCCCTCAAGGCAGGAGTACTTAATAGGTTCGTATCCTGTGTTATTATTAGTGTTCATCGCGCTGCCCTCAAGGCAGGAGTACACAATAGGTTCGCTGTGTTATTATTAGTGTTCATCGCTCTGCCCTCAAGGCAGGAGTACTCAATAGGTTCAGACGCTGTGTTATTATTAGTGTTCATCGCGCTGCCCTCAAGGCAGAAGTACTCAATAGGTTCGTATCACTGTGTTATTATTGGTGTTCATCGCGCTGCCCTCAAGGCAGGAGTACACAATAGGTTCGCTGTGTTATTATTAGTGTTCATCGCGCTGCCCTCAAGGCAGGAGTACTCAATAGGTTCGTATCGCTGTGTTATTATTGGTGTTCATCGTGCTGCCCTCAAGGCAGGAGTACACATAGGTTCGAGATCCTGTGTTATTATTGGTGTTCATCGTGCTGCCCTCAAGGCAGGAGTACTCAATAGGTTTTATCGCTGTGTTATTATTAGTGTTCATCGTGCTGCCCTAAAGGCAGGAGTACACAATAGGTTTGTATCGCTGTTATTATTAGTGTTCATCGTGGTTGCCCTCAAGGCAGGAGTACACAATAGGTTCGTATCCTGTGTTATTATTGGTGTTCATCGTGCTGCCCTCAAGGCAGGAGTACTCAATAGGTTCATATCGCTGTGTTATTATTAGTGTTCATCGTGCTGCCCTCAAGGCAGGAGTACTCACAGGTTCGTATCACTGTGTTATTATTAGTATTCATCGTGCTGCCCTCAAGGCAGGAGTACTCAATAGGTTCGTATCGCTGTGTTATTATTGGTGTTCATCGTGCTGCCCTCAAGGCAGGAGTACACAATAGGTTCGTATCCTGTTATTATTGGTGTTCATCGTGCTGCCCTCAAGGCAGGAGTACTCAATAGGTTATATCGCTGTGTTATTATTAGTGTTCATCGTGCTGCCCTCAAGGCAGGAGTACTCAAAAGGTTCGTCACTGTGTTATTATTAGTATTCATCGTGCTGCCCTCAAGGCAGGAGTACTCACAGGTTCAGTATCGCTGTGTTATTATTAGTGTTCATCGTGGTTGCCCTCAAGGCAGGAGTACTCAATAGGTTCAGATCGCTGTGTTATTATTAGTGTTCATCGTTGCCCTCAAGGCAGGAGTACTCAATAGGTTCGTATCACTGTGTTATTATTAGTATTCATCGTGCTGCCCTCAAGGCAGGAGTACTCAATAGGTTCGTATCGCTGTGTTATTGTTAGTGTTCATTGTGCTGCCCTCAAGGCAGGAGTACTCAATAGGTTCATATCGCTGTGTTATTATTAGTGTTCATCGTGCTGCCCTCAAGGCAGGAGTACACAATAGGTTCAGATCGCTGTGTTATTATTAGTGTTCATCGTGCTGCCCTCAAGGCAGGAGTACACAATAGGTTCGTATCGCTGTGTTAATATTAGTGTTCATCGTGCTGCCCTCAAGGCAGGATTACTCAATAGGTAATGACGCTGTGTTATTGTTAGTGTTCATCGTGCTGCCCTCAAGGCAGGAGTACTCACAGGTTCAGATCGCTGTGTTATTATTAGCGCTCATCGTGCTGCCCTCAAGGCAGGAGTACTCAATAGGTTCGTATCACTGTGTTATTATTAGTATTCATCGTTGCCTCAAGGCAGGAGTACTCAATAGGTTCGTATCGCTGTGTTATTGTTAGTGTTCATTGTGCTGCCCTCAAGGCAGGAGTACTCAATAGGTTCGTATCGCTGTGTTATTATTAGTGTTCATCGTGCTGCCCTCAAGGCAGGAGTACACAATAGGTTCGTATCGCTGTGTTATTATTAGTGTTCATCGTGCTGCCCTCAAGGCAAAATTACTCAATAGGTACGTATCGCTGTGTTATTGTTAGTGTTCATCGTGCTGCCCTCAAGGCAAAATTACTCAATAGGTTATATCGCTGTGTTATTATTAGTGTTCATCGTGCTGCCCTAAAGGCAGGAGTACACAATAGGTTTGTATCGCTGTTATTATTAGTGTTCATCGTGCTGCCCTCAAGGCAGGAGTACTCAATAGATTCATATCGCTGTGTTATTATTAGTGTTCATCGTGCTGCCCTCAAGGCAGGAGTACTCACAGGTTCAGATCGCTGTGTTATTATTAGTGTTCATCGTGCTGCCCTCAAGGCAGGAGTACACAATAGGTTCGTATCGCTGTGTTATTATTAGTGTTCATCGTGCTGCCGTCAAGGCAGGAGTACACAATAGGTTCGTATCGCTGTGTTAATATTAGTGTTCATCGTGCTGCCCTCAAGGCAGGAGTACTCAATAGGTTCATATCGCTGTGTTATTATTAGTGTTCATCGTGCTGCCCTCAAGGCAGGAGTACTCAATAGGTATGTGTACACACTTTTTATAAATGTCGAGGGTCAGGGCAAAAGCCCATAATTTTGTCAACGTAAGAATTACTTTTTCCATGATTCTTCATAATAGCCACATTCACATGGACACTTTTTGTTTTAATCGGAATGAAATTATTACTATTGATGAATCAGAACATAGTGTCTACAACATGAATGCAAAACAAGGTGATCGGATTGACATGCACATTTATATGTCACAAACTTCAAATCGAATTTAATCTTTTGATATGTGCATTCTGCACGAATATATTAATTATCATCCTGCCATTACTTATTTTCTTTTGTTTTAAAAATACTTAATATTGATCTATTTCAGGTCGTGATTAGGAGATGAGCACACATGACGATGAATGCTGCTTATATTTATCAAGCAGGAAAAACACCTCTTCTCATGCCTGAAATTTCATTCAGTTTGGGCATTTTTTTTCAGGCTGAGGTTTTTACATGGAGAGTGTTCATTCAGATTAGAATTTTAAACTGACTGTAATCAGAATATAATGCTCTGGATAAATCCTCCGGACATCACTGTAGTTGTAGCTTTGTTCTAATTTAATATTATATACAGTGGGTACGGAAAGTATTCAGACCCCCCTACATTTTTCACTCTGTTATATTGCAGCCATTTGCTAAAATGGTTCATTTATCATAAAAGTTCATTTTTTCTCATTAATGTACACACAGAGCACCCCATATTGACGGAAAAAAACATAATTGTTGCCATTTTTGCAGATGTATTAAAAAAGAAAAACTGAAATATCACATGGTCCTAAGTATTCAGACCCTTTGCTCAGTATTTAGTAGAAGTATTTTGATCTAATACAGCATGAGTCTTTTTGGGAAAGATGCAACAAGTTTTTCACACCTGGATTTGGGGATCCGCTGCCATTCCTCCTTGCAGATCCTCTCCAGTTCTGTCAGGTTGGATGGTAAACGTTGGTGGACAGCCATTTTCAGGTCTCTCCAGAAATGCTCAATTGGGTTTAAGTCAGGGCTTCCGTCGGGCCACTCTGCCATAAAGCCCCGACTGGTGGAGGTCTGCAGTGATGGTTGACTTTCTACAGCTTTCTCCCATCTCCCGACTGCATCTCTGGAGCTCAGTCACAGTGATCTTTGGGTTCTTCTTTACCTCTCTCACCAAGGCTCTTCTCCCCGATAGCTCAGTTTTGCCGGACGGCCAGCTCTTGGAAGGGTTCTGGTCGTCCCAGACATCTTCCATTTAAGGATTATGGAGGCCACTCCATAAGGAGGTCCTTAAGAACCTTAAGTGCAGCAGATTTTTTTTTGTAACCATGGCCAGATATGTGCCTTGCCACAATTCTGTCACAAAGCAAATATGAGTGTTACAGCAAGCTTGGCATGATTTTGCCAAGCAAGACATGTTCCTGGGTCAACATATTTTGTTGATTCTGGAGCAACATTCCTGTTTGAAAATGTAGTCCTAACTACATCCCTACCCCTGAACCTAATCCTACCCATAACTTATCCCTAAAAAATCTGAGGAAAATAATAGGTGAAAAACACTGATGTAGAAGCACCTAACCCTGGTAAGAAGAAACTTGACAAACTGTAAACTTGTCCATCAAATCTGATTGGTTGGAATGTTGATCCAGGAACACGTTATACTTGGTGAAATCAGGTTCACCTCACAGCACAGGGTCTGAATACTGAGGACCATGTGATATTTCAGTTTTTCTTTTTTAATAAATCTGCAAATATGTCAACAATTCTGTGTTTTTCTGTCGATACGGGGTGCTGTGTGTACATTAATGAGAAAAAAATGAACTTAAATTGCTTTAGCAAATGGGTGAAATATAACAGAGTGAAAAATTGAATGGGGTCTGAATACTTTTTGCATTGCAGTGGAGATGCTCAGATGATACAGCAATTTTGTGGTTGCCTATTTTCGTAAAGAAAAATACAAGACAAGCTGGCTGATACAGGTGGGCGGCACACCCGTGTCAGCCAGCTTTTCCTGTATTTTTGTTTTCTGTGCCTTTTTTTGTAAATAAGCAACCACAATATTGCAATATCCAAGTGCTCCAATCTTCTGTCTTCAGCATACTGTGCACTAAACTGTGTGAAGATAACAATGTAGCAACATAACTGTGACCTTAGTGCTATTTTGTTGTATTGATAATTCTATTTGTTTTCATTTCAGATGCAGTACGGTGAGCTGATCAGTGATGTAATGTTCCTGACAGCCAAGTTGACTCCATCAAAAGAAAGTGATCCAGGAAATATGTGAAAATGAGGATGTCCATGATTCATGTTACCTGAAACTAAAATTCAAAAACACTTGACATCCTCTAAGAATGAAGAAATGAACTAGTTAAAAGCAGTTTAATGATACATCTTTGCTCTACCTTTTTTGTGATATGTTGATGTATTTTATATTTTTGTTTCACTGGATTTGTTTTGTAATTGAATAAAATGAAATGTCATAACTATGTTTTATTGTAATATTTGGACCAACAGGCTGTACAATAGAAATATAATTAGTGAACTTATTTACAATCAATAATTTATTTTTCATTTTGCAGGATTATCAAACAGCAAAGTACAGACTGAATTCAAATGGTAGTTTGCTATTTTATTTATTGCAGGTTTGAGTGGCAGTTCAAAAGAAACTTGCTTATGGTAAAGACAAAAAGTTTTCCATTTTTGCATCCAGTCCTTTGTTAATCATAGACTGGACATCTGGACATCAGAGAACTCTTCACTCCTTTAAGTGGCCCAGTTGCAGCCAGCTCACCCAGGTAACTGAAGAATAAAAGAACAAGTCAATAATAAAGCAATTGTTTAAGAAAGAAATTATAAAAAAATATATATTTTTTAATACTGCACTTAAAACATGGCTTAAGAAAAATCAATCATGCTCATTCATTTAGATTTTTTTTTTTCAGATTTGATATTGTAACTTGTGATGACATTATCAACATCTTATTTGTTTCTAGATTGAAATGTATGATGAACACTAATAATAACAGCGATACGAACCTATTGTGTACTCCTGCCTTGAGGGCAGCACGATGAACACTAATAATAACACAGCGATACGAACCTATTCTGTACTCCTGCCTTGAGGGCAGCACGATGAACACTAATAATAACAAAGCGATACAAACCTATTGTGTACTCCTGCCTTGAGGGCAGCACGATGAACACTAATAATAACACAGCGATACGAACCTATTCTGTACTCCTGCCTTGAGGGCAGCACGATGAACACTAATAATAACAAAGCGATACAAACCTATTGTGTACTCCTGCCTTGAGGGCAGCGCGATGAACACTAATAATAACACAGCGAACCTATTGAGTACTCCTGCCTTGAGGGCAGCACGATGAACACTAATAATAACACAGCGATACGAACCTATTGTGTACTCCTGCCTTGAGGGCAGCACGATGAACACTAATAATAACACAGTGATACGAACCTGTTGAGCACTACTGCCTTGAGGGCAGCACGATGAACACTAATAATAACACAGCGATACGAACCTATTGAGTACTCCTGCCTTGAGGGCAGCACGATGAACACCAATAACAACACAGCGATACGAACCTATTGAGTACTCCTGTCTTGAGGGCAGCACGATGAACACTAATAATAACACAGCGAACCTATTGAGTACTCCTGCCTTGAGGGCAGCGCGATGAACACTATTAATAACACAGCGAACCTATTGAGTACTCCTGCCTTGAGGGCAGCACGATGAACACTAATAATAACACAGCGATACGAAACCTATTGTGTACTCCTGCCTTGAGGGCAGCGCGATGAACACTAATAATAACACAGCGATACGAACCTATTGTGTACTCCTGCCTTGAGGGCAGCACGATGAACACTAATAGTAACACAGTGATACGAACCTGTTGAGTACTCCTGCCTTGAGGGCAGCACGATGAACACTAATAATAACACAGCGATACGAACCTATTGTGTACTCCTGCCTTGAGGGCAGCACGATGAACACTAATAATAACACAGCGATACGAACCTGTTGAGCACTCCTGCCTTGAGGGCAGCACGATGAACACTAATAATAACACAGCGATACGAACCTATTGAGTACTCCTGCCTTGAGGGCAGCACGATGAACACCAATAACAACACAGCGATACGAACCTATTGAGTACTCCTGTCTTGAGGGCAGCACGATGAACACTAATAATAACACAGCGAACCTATTGAGTACTCCTGCCTTGAGGGCAGCGCGATGAACACTATTAATAACACAGCGAACCTATTGAGTACTCCTGCCTTGAGGGCAGCACGATGAACACTAATAATAACACAGCGATACGAAACCTATTGTGTACTCCTGCCTTGAGGGCAGCGCGATGAACACTAATAATAACACAGCGATACGAACCTATTGTGTACTCCTGCCTTGAGGGCAGCACGATGAACACTAATAATAACACAGTGATACGAACCTGTTGAGTACTCCTGCCTTGAGGGCAGCACGATGAACACTAATAAAAACACAGCGATACAAACCTATTGCCCAGCAAACACGTTTACGTTGTGGAAACGTTTGTGGCACGTTGCATTTCTACTTTGGCAACGTTGCTGTCTACGTGCTCGCAACATTGTAACAACGTAGAATTGTAAGACGCGAGAGGGCTGTAGCAACGTTGTTGCGCGACATTCAGCAACTGCGAGACTACATGCTGACAACTAGTTTCTACTTATGCTACTTAAACAAGCTACTTTCAATTTAGCTTGTTTTGTGGTTCATTTTTAATATCAGGCATTATATTTTTTATATAGGCCTATTATTTATCCTTATTATTCATGGGTAAATTAATTATACTCCACATCTGCAACACATAAAGGTTTACATACTTTATTAAAACTGCACATGGTAATCTTCCAAAAGACATACATTTTGTAAAAATAAATAAATAAAATAGAATACAAACATATTTAGTTTAAGTATAATAAATCAAACATAAAAACAAAGATAGATCAGAACATTTAATGAACACATTTTTTTTAATTTAATGTAGAAAATCGTAGTCAAAAGCCGGGTATTAAGGTTGGTAACCAGAATCAGTCCAGGAAACATTTACAAATCCAGGGGAGAAATGCAAGTCCAGAAACCAGTAGGCAGGCATGAGTCCGAAACCAGGTAGACAATCCGGGACCAGAGAAGGTAGCACTGCAGGCACAGGTAAACTGGACAGAGAACGAAGCAAATCAGAAGCAAATCAGAGTGTCACATGACAGGAATAGACAGGGACTGAGTTAGTGTGAGCAGACATGAGAAAATCTAAACAACTGCAACTAAACAGCAGACAAATCAAAGGAAAGAATAAACAGGCGTTCAGTGAATGAGTGGCAATCAGCTGAACACAATTGATAAAGAGACACAAAAACAAAAATGTTAAGATCAAAAACCCTGTCAAAATCTACTAGTATCCCTTCGCAGTGCAGTTTGTTTAAGCTTGAGACATTTATAGTTCTATCAAATCTTAGGTAAATTATTTGTACACTATTTTTTTTTACTGAGTGTCTATTTACACCTAGTGCACACTCCACCTAAAAATGCCTGGTTGGGCCAAACTAGATTTTTAAAAAAGCAAATATTGTATGGTGCAGTCAGTAAAGCGTAAAGCTTCAGGATCATGGTTTTGACTCGCTTGACTTGGGTTCGAATCCGCCTTTTGCAGAGCTCGTTCTTCTCCCTTTTCTCATCACATATCACCTCATTTTTATTTTCCCATTAAGGCGGCATCCATTTAATAATTTTAATAAATATAAATAATCATTTACACTGTTATTATTGCATCCTGTTAATGTACAATACTGAGGTACAAATAGTATGTATCTGTCAAAAAAGTATAAATAGCATCTAATTACTATTTACACACATTGCAAATAACTATTTTTACATGGTGTATATAGAATATATCACTATTTTCACTTAGTATGCTATTTCACTTAGTAAATAGCATCTCTCGTTATTTGCCCTCAGTGTAAATAGCATCTATTAGCATTATAGCATCACTGCCTTATTTTTATTTTAGGTACTTTAATAGAACATTATTAGGCTACAGAATAGATCGAAAATGATGGGGAGAAAAGTGGAGAGTGACAGCATGTGCACTGCCCATCCCTGAATACTTACTTAAAATTATAATGAGAAGAGATCCAATGAACCATCCTGTAAATGTGGGGTAACCGGTCGCTGTAAAATAAAGTATCGAACTTACTGTCATATTGATAGCAGCTATACAGGGCAATAAATCAATATTAACATGCATTGCTTATAAATGTTGAACATATTCATTAATTCATTTACAGCTGGTCCTTGTAAAATGTAATTTAGTTATTAAAATCTAATTGGCCAAGAAGCCACATGTTTTGGAACAATCACATATAATACTCATAATTTGAGTGGGGACACTCAAATTATGATCCAAGTTACTCAACTAAATATACAAATTGAATTTATTAATTTGGTCATATATAATTCTATAAACTATCCAAATTAAACTAGCCAAATCAAATTTTGTTGCAATGTTGTCCTGTTTAACACAGTGAAGCTGCTTTGAAACAATCGTCATTGTAAAAGCGCTATATAAATAAAGTTGATTGATTGATTGATTGAATACTGTCAAATCCTTACATTAGCCCTTCTCCTAACCAGGCCTGGAGCGTGTTTAAGGGTCTCTGCAATATGGCTTTCAGCATCCATACTGGTGGACCCAGGCTGAGATTTCATTATTGCCTCTAAAATGTTTACAATACAAGTAAATATTTGATAATAAATTATATTAAATCTAAGATAATTAAAATTACAAATATATATATATATATATATGGAAAGACTTTAAATTATTTTTTTTTACTTAGTAGAACTCGATAAACATAAAGTTCTTCAAGTTTCCTCTTCCCCTTCCTTCCTTTGACGCTGAACTGTGCCCACACTTCAGAGGGAGCAATTTGTCGCATCATTCGTCGCACTGTTTCCCCATAGTTTGGTCCTCCAAGTGCCGAAAGATATTTAACCTGAATTTAAATTAAATGCTAATCATATGCATATACACATTACAGTTCAGCTGTATTTTGTAAAATAAAATGTCAGATTATTAACCATTTTTCTTTGAAGCTCCTCATCCACCCTCAGCTTCTCCTCAAATGAAAGAAAGTCAGATAACTGACCAATAGCTGGAATAGGGTTTTCTGGCCCTGTATCTTCCTCTCTTGCCTGCAGAAGTCAAAACAGGAGAGAATGCTCTTGCTGCTTGGCGATTATTTTGTCCAGCTTCATGAGGACATTTAACTGGAAGTCTATTGTATAATTTTAGTTTGTAAGAACATCTGCAGATAAGGTTGATTTAAAATATAATACAATATTACTTACTGTTATTTGATGTACAGTTTTGCCCTTTTGCATTGAAGTCGTCTGAAAGGAAAGCTATTTTGTTTATATAATTATAAAACGTTACCCTAAATTAATGGTACTTTATATGACCCCAACTGACCCCAATTTTCTGAAGGAAAATTATATATATAAGAGTTTACTCGTAACGAGTTTGCTGCTCTTGCATAGTTTTGTATTTTTAGGTGGATCATCCGCTTTAAACATTACTTACATGGCTGATTTTGTCTTCCATTGTCTGGGCGATGTCCATTGCCACTAACTGCCCAGGCTGCTGATTCTAGAGACACACACACACACACACACATACACACACACACACACACACACACTTTCATTTTTATTTGTGGGTGAACTATCCTAACATAGATGTGAAACCACCAGTGCTCCGTAATAATCAAGTTGCAAAGTGGCTTTTACATTTTACAAAGATGTAACATACTATATTGGTGTTGATCAGCATTCGAATGCTGTCCATGACTCCACTCTTGCATTCTTGGTGCTACAAACAAATTAAATAAAAAAATAATTATAAAATAATGTTATGCTTCTCTTTCATTAACTTTTGCATATTTAAATACATATTTTCAATTTGTAAAAGATATTTGTTGCTTTCACACAGTGATTTGCTGTAAATTGCTAAAAATGCCAGAATGCCTTTTCCAGAAATTTCACCACATCTAATGTTCACACAAGCAACAAATTTCCTTATTTTAACCATAGAGATATCATGTACATATCAGCACCAAACATTTAATCAGAAAGTTATGATTGGTCAACTTTAATTAGAGAGTGCTGATTTGTGATCAAATTGGTAATTTTATACCTTTGTTTACACAAGCAACAAAACACTTTTTGTAAAAGTAATGTTATACAGAAAATAACCAGAAATACAGAAATATTTCTCAAAATTTCCTGTAAACAGGATCTTAAATTGGTCAAATATAATTTCCAGAACCTTCGAATTGATGAGCCATAACTGTATGTTCTCCACTCTGGCCATTCCAATTAGGTGTGTTGCATACATCTAAAAGGAATATTATAAAAACACAATTATTTAAAAAGGTTGCATTAAATTGATCAAAAGTGACAGTAAAGACATTTATAATGTTATAAAAATGCTGTTCACTTGAACTTTCTATTCATCAAAAAATCCTGATAAAAATTGAATATTAGAATGCTTTCTGAAGGATCATGACACTGAAGACTGAAGTAATGATCCTGGAAATTCAGCTTTTACAACAAAGGAATAAAATGTAAAATGTAAAATGTATAATAATTTGAAAAACACAAATGTATTCCTCATTATAATTTATTTTAATACATAACTAATACATAAACTAATGTTAACAAACAAAACTTTATTGTACACTGCTACCATAAGAAGAAAAAAAGAAACATAGGAAACGTTACCTAAATGTTGTGGCATCATCGAAAGTGTGCTATCTGTATGTATAGTGGAACTGTAGCTCCCTGGCATCTCTGGATGAGTGACATACAGTATTAGTAAATTACGGGCCATTTTTGATAAGTGGTGAATTGTGTAAATCTGTTTATCTGTTTATGCTTACCAAAAAATCCAGCTCTTAGCAAGCTTTCAAGACCTTCCCATGTCTTTGTGCTGCAAATAATATGCCAAATCATATTGGTAATGACACTATTGTCTGCTATCATAGACAAATGACAACTATGTTAGTGGTTTACAGTAAAAATAAAATAAAATAAAGTTCTTACTTGGTTTCATTGTTCTTGGTGGAGAGGGCAGGGTTAGTCTTTTACTGGTGGTATGGTGTTGATATTACCTAAAACATTTTTGTTGAATTTATTTGCATATGAGAATTATTTCTGAAGGATCATGACACTGAAGACTGACGTAATGATGGAGAAAATTCAGCTTTGACATCACAGGAAAAAAATGTATCATTTAAAATTTATACATTGACAATTTACAGTTTTAAATAGAAAGCAGTTATTTTTTAATTTTAATGATAAAATATAATCATTATTAAATATTCACCACTTAAAAGTTCTTACTTGGTTTCATTGTTCTTGGTGGAGAGGGCAGACTTGGTCTTTTTGCTGGTGGTATGGTGTTGATATTACCTAAAAACAATTTTACTGAATATAAATCTGTGCTATTCTTATTACTTTATTAACTAAAAAGAAATGTGTACTAATACATACTGTCTTCAATATCTGTCTCAACATCACTATCTGACTCTAAAAGATGTAGCGTGGTCTCTTCAGTCTGGTTGGTCTTTGCTCAATGATAGCGGAATCGGAGAGTTCAGGACATGAGGAGGTTTGAGCTTTTCTCATGAGCTTATGAGCTGTCATGTAGTCAACTAAATAAATAAATACATTTGTGAGTTGCTATGAAATTACAACGTTTTATAAAATAAAGGTTGCTTTTTGGGTTTAAATTGGCAAATGCTTGAAGCTTTAAGTGGATTGTTTTTGCAGTGTTTGTTTTATGTTTCTAGCATGTTATATGTTTGGCAACAGTTCTATGGAGGGTTAGTCAACAATTATTAGTTTATAGTTAAGTAATAGTTATTTTAATAGATATTTAATAGAAGTATTTAATAGAAGTAATAGATATTTACAAATCATTTGCAAATTGTTAGTTTATAGTTAAGTAATAGTTTTTAAATTGTAGTTAATACATTAATAGACTAAATACAAAAAAAAATCTTCATTTTAATTTTCTCTGTAATTAAGTGTTATTGTTTAATTGGCTTATTTTTGTTTTCACATTTTGCACATTTTAGAGTCTGTATTTCTTTTTGGTTTTACCAACTCCAAATACAGGCAACTATAAACCCACCATCACCATTTAAATTCAGTATTTCAAAAGGGTACGATTTAATGACATACCTGATGATTTAAACACTCTACAGATTTGTAGCCTATTCCACTTTTGCTTATCTGGTAAAGTCGTTTTTTTTACTAGACTTTGTACATTGTTGAGTGGCCAGTAACAATAGATATTCTGGGGAAAGAAAGACAGAAAGAAAGAAAGAAAGAAAGAAAGAAAGAAAGAAAGAAAGAAAGAAAGAAAGAAAGAAAGAAAGAAAGAAAGAAAGAAAGAAAGAAAGAAAGAAAGTATACATAATGAATACATAATATACTTTTCCAGGGCAAGGACATCTTAGATGACAGAGACATGAGACAGGGACCTCGATACAAAATATGTCAAACACAACTACATATTAAGCATATTATAGACTTCTTATGATAGTTGCGCTAGACAAATCTAACAATACTTTCACACTGTGCTTTAAGTGTATACCCCTTACCTTGTCTAATTCTTCTTTCCATACATCAGGAATTACAGCTACACTGTGATCTGAGGTGAATTCCACAACTGAAAACATTCTGAAAGACAAGCCACATGATTACTTAAAAAAAGTGGTATAATACAGTTTTTTGTTTGTTTGTTTGTTTTAAGTTACTTACATATAATTGGTACACATAATACGTTTCCGGAAATTTCTTGATGTCTACTTATGATTGTGAAGGATAGTCAAGTAGACTACTCTTTCCTTCTGATCAATCTTGATTTCTCTTTTACTTTGACTGACTTTTTCTTTTGGGATCATTTGTATCACAGTGTTCTTTTGGCACACGTATGCTCCAATTATTGATGATTCACAGGGCTCCATAAAGAGGGGAGATGGTTGCAGAAAAACTCGACACAGGTATTCATTCTCTGTTTTATCGATGACCTCGCAACATTTGCCATCTTCCAAAATGATGCAATTGTCTGGCTGCTTAGAAGAAATGACATTGCCTCTTTGAATACTTTGTGAAGTTGTGCCGTCCTGGATTTCTTTGATCCTTTTCACAATCTGTACAAGAGGGCTCTTTCCTGAGCGTACCATTCTCTTCAACTGCTGCATGTAATTCTCAAATGGGAAGGCGCTGCATTCATCCAGACAGCCGTAAGTCATTGCATCAGAAGCAAGATGAAGCATTGAATGTACATTGTACACCATGAATGATGGTCCATACAGCTCTCTGCCCTTAGCTACAAAATACTGTAGCAGCTTGTGTGCATATGATGCATGGTGACTGACCAAGGAGGGGTTGAGTAAGATGCTTATTGCAACACTGAAAGTTAGGAAGTGCTCATACAGGTCTTGACGCAGAACTCCTGGTAAAACCAGCTTTCCAGTATAAACCAGGAATTGTCTAAGCTCTGTAGCCTTCCACCTTTCCAGGTGTCGCAGACTTCATGGTTTTCTAGCAAAACATGAAGGAATGCATCCCTGAAGATCAAGTAGCCTTGCACTCACTATGTCTACCTGACCAATGGACATCATGGTTTGTCTACTTCGTCCCTTTTCCTCTTGTCCAAATTGTCAACAATTTCTTCATAACACCAAGACATGCCTGGTGCATATAGTCAATGGGAAATTGGCCAATCATATCAATTGGTAAATCGGTCAAAGGTGTACTTCCATTATGGTGTTCTGGTTGATTTTGAGCTCTAAATGAATTATCTGTTCTTAAGTCAAACCCATCGACCTCTTGATATGTCATTCTTTTCTCCCAGAAACCTTTTTGTTCACACTTGTCACAACCATAATATGCAGAAAATTGCTTGATTCTTTTCACCATTGCTTTGGCTGGTGCATCACATACAATACACCTCAGCTTGACTCGGATTATCCTTCCATCATATGTAAGACCACTTTCTAGTAACTGATTCATTTCTGTAACAGCATCCTCAAGAAATGTAAGATCCGAGGGTCTTTGAGATCCCAATGTCAGTGTTACAGGAAATACAATCACTGGTTCAGGATGAATGGAACACAACACAGGCCACATTGATAATGATGAACTTTTGAAGAGTGGAAGTCCATCAATATTGAAAGAAATCTCCAGGGAATCAATTCTCGAAGTCACATCAGAAGGATATCTTTTCAAAGTTTTTTCAATTTCTTTAGGCAATGATAGATGGATGTACTGCATTCCAGATTTATTCTGAATATCAACTGCTCGTGCAGTATTCAAAAGTGTGCGTGCAGTAGCAGGCAATGTGTGATGTCCCTGTGAACGCAACACAAAAACATGAACATGAAATGCAACATGAAAAAGGTCATCTAAAGCACAGTGTCGGATTTGATGTTTGTTGGCCCATGCAATGAGGTCCTCTCTCAAAGAATTAGTTTCACCATCCTCTTCAGAGAGTGACAAATATGTGTCATTATCTGGAGTGCGTTCATCTATGCTGAGTGTATCCTCTTGATTTAAGGATATATTTTCACTCTCTCTTAAAGAACAAGCTGTGCTACACTCTGAAATTGAACTTGCAGAGGATGAACACTGTTGTAAGGTGTCTTGAAGTATAGAACTAGTGCAAATATTGTTTTTGGCCAGATTTTGGTGACGATTAGAAATAATATTTTTGGCTGCTCTCCAGTGTCTCATTTATTCTCTCCTGCCAACTCGTCTTTTGTTTTCCATTCTAAAGATAAGGCGTTACAATGTTGATAATTTCATTTTAATTGCATTAAATTTAGACCCATATGATTGTTTACAAGAAAAGATTTAAAAGAATGTATGCTTACCTCATTGTGAAAATAGCCTGAGTAAGAAATGGAAAAACAATATTAGAATAGGCTAATTGCTTTGTTTAGCTACTTTAAACTTTGTTTTACACTATAGATTTTAAACCCAAATTTGATTTACATGATTATAATAGAAAATTCGAAACTCTATTATAATAGAAAGTTCTAAAGCAAAATAGAAACAATGTGTAACATTATTTATGTCTTTACTATCGTATTTGATCAATATATAAATTTATATAAACGCAGTGTTCATTTAACAGCGGGTTTTTTTGCTTTATAGTGTGATCTCCTGATACTGGCCAGCATTGGCCATCTTCAACACCAGAAAAAAACAAACAAAAAAAACTGTTGGCCTGCCTTTACAGAACAGGGTAACGTTAATCGACCGTCTTTCCCATAAAAGGGTTTTCTATGTTCGAGGTTACAAACGTTTGTTTCTTTTCAATGTGCGTTTCCAAAAAAGGGAAAAAAATAAAACATTAACGTGCAAATACGCGCTCCGCTGTCTATTCAAGGAGTGCTGAAATGTCAGGTAACGTTAACTTACTCATCATTTATATCACTATGACTAATAACTTTTGTTATAGTGTTAAAATATTTGTTTTACCTGACCAGAAGATAACACTTATCTTAACGGTAAGGATATCTGAGTAACGTTTCTAAAGCTAACGTTAGCATTTACACAAAATCGCAAACCAGCTAATCTGTCCGTTCAGTTTGTTGAAAGAACAAATGAATGGCACATTAGACACGGGAATTGTAGGTTATTTAAATATTTGGGTATCTTATTTAGCTGAGGTAAATTAAATGCAATACTCACGTATCCGCGTATCAAGATGAAGAATGAGACGGTTCAACTGTCAGTTGAAATTTAAAAGGCTGACATTCGCGCTTCAGACAGTGACGATCGTCTACAGTAGCCTACAGGTCGTCCAGTGGTTGTCCAGATACCCTTGGCACAACCTTAAGCTATGGTCCTGGACGGTGGTTAATAGTCAACGTTGGGACAACGCTGTAACAACCTTCACCACACAACGTCGTTATAGCAACCTTTTGGCCACGTTATTAAAACGTTGTTAGAAGGTTGTGTACGTTGTGTCAACGTTCTGTGTTTGCTGGGTTAAGTACTGGAAAAGAGAGAGTCAATAGTTTCTGTTGCAACATCGAGTTCCTCTAAGCTATCTGGAATGCTGAGGAGATGATACTGATTAGGAAGATTATTTAAAAAGCAATCTTTATTCGCAGCGGTGATAGTCCTGCCATTTTTTAAACGGGTGGACGGCTTTGTAGCTTTAGCTAAATTAAGTATACATGATACTAGATAATGATCTGAGATGTCGTCGCTCTGCAGAATTTCAACGGTATCAACATTTATTCCGTGACAATATTAGATCTAAAGTATGATTAAGGCGATGAGTAGGTCCTGACACGTGTTGCCTAACTCCAATAGAGTTTAGAATGTCTTTAAATGCCAATCCCAATGTGTCTTTTTCATTGTCTACATGGATATTAAAATCACCAACAATTAGTAATTTATCTACGGCCAGAACTAGCTCTGATAGAAAATCAGCAAATTCTTTGATAAAGTCTGTATTGTGCCCTGGTGGCCTGTATACAGTAGCTAACACAAATGTTACACGGGATTTATCATTTGCACTACATAACGTTACATAAAGCACCAAAACTTCAAAGGAATTATATTTGAAACTAGACTTCTGAGTAATACTGAAGATATTATTATAAATTACAGCAACCCCTCCCCCTTTACCTTTCAGACGCGGATCGTGTTTATAACAATAATCTTGTGGGGTGGACTCATTTAAAGTAATGTAGTCGTCAGGTTTTAGCCAGGTTTCTGTCAAACACAGCACATCTAGATTATTATCTGTAACGATATCGTTAACAATAAGCGCTTTTGGGGAAAGGGATCGAATATTCAGCAACCCAAGCTTTATCATTTGATTATCCGTATTATATATATTGTTTATTTGTTGGACATCAATTAAATTATTACCGTTGAATGGTTTTGATGGTTTTTTGTAATTACCAATTTGCGGAACAGACACAGTCTCTATGTGATAATATCTAGGTAAAAGAGTGTCTATGTGTTGGGATTTACCTGACTTCTGTAACCTGACTTGTTTCATGTGTTACATAAAATATGTGTATTGTGTTTTTAATTTTACTTGAGACAAATTAATATGACAATGTCAATAAAAAGTCTTTACATATTATCTTAAAAGCTAACTTAAACACTGCATAAAAAATTAATTCTACTTTGACTTAAAATGATAACTTCTCTCTGGTGACATAGGAACATGCGGTTATTTAACAGATAGTTTTGCTAACATCTCTAGTCACATTTTAAAAAACACTAAACACAAAGAGCACACATGTACATTTTAATGACAAAACTGACATAGATGAAATAGTTGAAATGATGGTTTCAACTAAATACCCTAGAGCAGAACATGATAGGCTGCAGAGATTTTCTTTTCTGGCTAGATCATCTGTAATATCATTATCAATGGCTTTATGGCTGTCACGCAATTCGTCATTTTCTTCAATACTTCAGTTAATGATTGTATATTCAACCAAACATTGTTACAAACTGTTACAATAAACTGTTACAAAAAAAAACAAAAACAAACAAACATGTAAATCACTTGTCGAATCTCCTGTGTATGAGTCCTTTTGTCCACAAATGTTAGGCCTTGCACGTTAACGCTCTGAGGTTTGGGTCAGACCCAAAAGTGCGCTTCGAAGAAGCAGGTATCACGGGATGTTGAAGCTAGCTTTGACAGTCCATGTGACAACCATACAATGCTCCTTCAACTTTTGATCAGTGAGATGTTGTACAGCAGTCCTGCGTTGAAGCGGATGTCAAATCCAGTATTGGTATGTTAGTAGAGTTAGGAACCCCAGTTAGCATGCAATAACCGAACACTGTGTGTTTATCAGGACAGGCATTTATGCTCCTCTTCCTCTTTTACAACCTGTTGACAGTGTTGTGCCAGTTCATACCTAAAAAGAACTAGCTCAAAGTTCAGTTCACACAGATGATAATGAACTAGTTCATGTTCATAGTTCTTTTTTTTTAAATGAACTAAGTTCACATATCTAAAAATGAACTAGTTCACGTTCATTTGTTAAATTCTTTTTAAGATAGGCCACTATCTTACTCAATAGAACCTATTTACCATCCATTACCAGCTGCAAATCACTGCCACTCCAAAACTAATCAAAATTATTGTACCAATAAACAAGAGACAATTATTATAGCCAGGAGAAAAATAATATTAGTAACACTTTACAATAAGGGTGCACTAATATGCATTAATTCATGCTTAACTAATGCACAGATAATGATGAGTTAATGTGTTACTAATGGTGAACTAACCCATTTATTAATGATTACTGCATCAGCAACTAATGAAGATTCGACATTAATAGATTAAGTAATCATTACATTGTTATTAGTTACATGTGTCATAATGTATTAATTCCTTAATAACATATTTTATGAACTAATAATGTAAATTAATGTGTTAATTACCACAACGGGTCAAAGCCATGCATTTCAACTTCCAGTTGTCTGCTTTAATTAATCATTAGCTAATGATTTATAGATGTGTCATTATGGTATGACTTTACTTTTTGGGGCACATGACTATTAACTAATTCAAAATTAATTCAAAACTCATAACCACAATTACATATTACTTAATCAATTAGTTAATAGTCATGTGCCCTAACAAGTAAAGTCATACCATAATGACACATCTATAAATCATTTGCCTTTTTTTTCTACACATTATAGGTGAGAGGTAACAGTTACATGCAAAATGGCCCTGCTGACCATAGTTAAAACACTCTCTGTCATCTGGTTTAGCAACCTTCAGCAACGTATCTTCTCTAATTTCAGTCTGGTTCTCAGTCTCTGGGTCTGTGCTTAAAGCGTCAACTTCAACAGTCTTTGAACAGAGCTTGTGATCCAATAAAACATAATGGCTTGCAATTCATAGCTCTTAAAGGTAGGGTAGGTAAGAATTGGTTAAAAAACTTTTTTTCCAAATTTGTTTAAACTTTCTTTATATATCAATAAAATGTAAGTACTCTGAAAAGAAAGTATAAAAATTGAGTGTCTGTAGACCTCTCATGACTGTTTTAAAGACAGCTCATTATTTCTATTCACTCCACCTTCTCTCTTCTGAGCCACGCCCCAAAACACATGAACGCGCTATGCCAACCGCTCAGCTGGAAGACGCATTATTTACCTGAGACGAGCGGAAAAGAAGGAGTGGGAGTGCATGTAGTGACATCATGTCAGAATCACATGTAATAAAAAAAAATTTAACTAATAACAATGTAATGATTACTTAATCTATTAATCATGTCGAATCTTCATTAGTTGCTGATGCAGTGATCATTAATAAATGGGTTAGTTAACCATTAGTAACACATTAACTCATCATTATCTGTGCATTAGTTAAGCATGAATTAATGCATATTAGTGCACCCTTATTGTAAGTTACCATAATATATTTACCCCTTAAATAATGTGTAATCATGATATGTAGAAATTGGAAAAAACGGTGCAGTCAAGGTATACTGTATGTTCAGTGAAACTTTTATTTAGCCAGCATGAACCAAATTACAGGACTTAAAAATAAGGTATATTCATGGGGAAACGATCAGTCTACTGACAAAAGTAGTCATGTACTGTAATGTCAAATTAGCTCGTTAATGATTTCTTGCGTTCATCATTCAGTCGCAGATATTTGCCAAGATAGCTCGGATGGCATAACTCGATGTGTTGTTTCAAATTTGAGCTCGATGTGGCTGACGTACGTACTTGTTTGTTTAGTCCCGGTGGGCACAGTTTGCACAAAATCGTAAGGTTTTTTCCGTCTGAGTCTTCCTTTGTTTGTACATAAAACTATGCTAAGTGCTCTTCAAAACTGGCTTCAGCAGTAGCTAAGTTTGAATCACGTGAACTAGTACTAGCACTAGTCATGATGCTGGACCATCAGGTGTTTGCTGTAAACAGTCGTGTCGTAAAACCTGACTTTTCAAATGAGCGTGAACGTGAACTGCACATGCTGCTCATTCCTGCCAGAGTGAGCGCCGCTCTCGTTCACGTTCATTGAATGAAAAGTGATTCGTTCAGTTCAGCGTTCGGCGAAAATATGAACACGTTCAGTGAACGTCGTTCATTGAACGCGTTCATGCACAACACTGCCTGTTGATGGGTTGTCGCCAGGAAGTCATAAATAACTATAATAAATAAAATGTATTTTATTATTTTTGCAACCGCTAACAAGTATTTCCCAACATTGTCCTTTTTTTTCCCCCTCTAAACTTTTAGCAACACATATCGGCCATATTTAGGCCTACATATCGTAAGTTTCTCACCAAACCATATTTTTGTTAAATACTAAATCTACATTTCAAAATAATAAAACAATTGTATATGTTATAGCCTAGTCTACAAAACTATTACATGTCTGCAACGCTGATTCTTTAGGAGATAAATAACAATAATACAATAATCATCTTAAATGATTTCAAGCACTGCATAGAAATTTACAAGATGATATATTTTAGAGATGTATGAACTGATTGACACATTAGGTCTTTATCAGTGACATATCTTTAAGCATGTGTAAATAAGACCAGAAGAAATCCTTGGTTTTGGTGTTGGTTAATAATCTTGTGTGAAAAGAAAAAATGTAAACATTTTAGATTCCTTTTAACCGACTCCATATTATGTGAAAACAACATGAAATTTGTAAAATGTATGGTAACAACAGAGCAAAGTTGTGCTCGTTGTGTTTAGTGTTTTTGAAAATGTGACTAGAGATGTTAGCAAAACTATCTGTAAAGTCACGGTGCAACGGAAAAAACCGCATGTTCCTATGTCACCAGAGAGAAGTTATAATTTTAAATCAAAGTAGAATTTATTTTTTATGCAGACTTTAAGTTAGCTTTTAAGATAATATGTAAAGACTTTTTATTGACATTGTCATATTAAATTGTCTCAAGTAAAATGAAAAACACAATGCACATATTTTATGACACATGAATAATAATTTTAATGTTTAAAAAAACTAACAAAAAACAATTTTAAACAATATTCTACAATTTGAATGAAACGTCTGTAACATGCAGATTCTTAGAGGGGTTTGAAATTGACTCCAATAATCCAAAAAGATTAAAGAAACCAACGAACAAGTATAATATCAAGTAACGCATAAACAGACGCAAGAAACTCAATGCATTCAATATAATCGTACAAATACTGGTTTTACTGTAATGCATTATATCTCCAATACAAATGGACTTAACCACAATTAATACTGATTGTTATACTTTCAGTATTGCTCAAAGTATAACTCAACTCAGCTTAAACAGTTTGTCTATTGTTAAAAAGATGGGGTGTAACAGGTATATCGCTCCACTCAAAAGATAGACCCGTTTTGCAGCATTCAAATGGGTTATCCTCCTCATCGCTCGACTCATCGCTGCTTTGAAAGCTCATTTCTGTCTCCTCAGGGTTTTTCATTTCAGTTTAAGATAGTTTTGGTCATGAAGTGTCTTGTTCCAGCACATTGATATGTCCACATCATCGCCAAACTTCTCCAAAGTGTATCGCGCATCTGGCATTGCACCGTCCCACTTGACGTAGTAACCCAATTTTTTCGCCAATACCAAAATTAAAATCTCGCCATATTTGATTGTACAAAAATGTCTATGGCAGGCAAAACCAAACAACGTGTCTGTGAAGTAGGTTCTTCTTCAAAATTTCCATAACATAGAGCTTAACCGTGCAGTGATGCTTTGTCAAACACAAACCTTCCTACACATTCAAAAGACATCGTCCTGTTGTGCAAGATGTTCATCTTCTTGTGAAGATTCGGTGTGAAGAATCCTCTGTTTTTCTGATGTGCATAGGGGTGGTTTTCTTCTGTTTCAGCAGGACTTCTTGTTGGTGTTGCTCTAGTGGTTTCAAGAGTTTTTGGAGTAGCCATTGTCACAGGCTGGTTTCTGTGTTTTAAATGACCCTAAACCACATTTAAACACTGTATTCAAGAGGCAGAACCTGTAGGTGTGAAAACGGCTCGGGTTATGTATATAACCCTTGTTCCCTGAGAAAGGGAACGAGCACTGCGTCGGAACGACGAATTTGGGGATGCTCCCTAAGCATCAGCGAATCTGAAGTCTGAATAAACACTAGTCCAATCCGATTGGCGTGCGTGATGACGTCACTGTGACGTCGTACCCGGAAGTATAAAAGGGGAGCCGGCGCAAAATGGTGGCAGCTATTGCTCTGAACCATGCGCTCCAGACGTGCCGAGGTGTGGCGACGCGACGCAGTGCTCGTTCCCTTTCTCAGGGAACAAGGGTTATATACATAACCCGAGCCGTTCCCTTTCGAGGGAACTCACACTGCGTCGGAACGACGAATTTGGGGAACGAGTACCCACTAGGCCACACCGAGGGTAGCGGCTGCCCTAGTGTGAAGCCGGAAACCGGGCACAGCTAGGACTGGAGCACTCTAATGCCAGGCGTCGTAGGGAGATGTAGGCTATAAAACCTAATAAAGGTGTGTGGGGTAGCCCACCCCGCCGCCTCGCAGATATCCTGCAAGGGGACCCCAGAAAGGAGGGCCACCGAAGAGGCCATGCCTCTGGTGGAATGAGCCCTCACGGCCATAGGTGAAGGCAAACTGCGCACCTGATAAGCCATGGTTATCGCCTGGACAATCCAATTACTGATTGTCTGATTAGACGCAGGCAACCCTTTCTTGGGTGAGCCGAAACACACCAAAAGTTGTTGAGATCTCCTCCACTGTGTCGACTTCGCCAAATACACTCTGAGTGCCCTAACCGGGGAGAGCAGGTGAAGCCTCCCTTCTTCCGCCATCACAAGAGGCAGAGGATGAAATGCCTGCAGAACCAAAGACCTGACCACCCTTGATGGGACCTTAGGCACGTAGCCTGGCCTAGGGTGTAAGATGGCTTTTACTCCACCCGGGGCAAACTCCAGGCAAGTCGCGTTACCGCCAAGGCCTGGAGATCTCCCACTCTCCTCAGAGAGGTAATGGCGAGGAGAAAAGCCACCTTAAGGGTCAGGTTCTTTGGTTCAGCCGACTCCAATGGCTCGAAGGGGGCCTCAGCCAGCCCTCCGAGAACCACCGCCAGATCCAAGGTTGGAACTCTGGACTGAGCCACAGGCCTCATCCTCCTAACTCCACGGAGGAACTGTACAACCAACTGGTGCCTACCCAAAGGCCCATCACCCGTAGGAAGCCGCAATGGCAGCCACGTACACCTTGAGTGTGGACGGGGTTAGACCCGCAGAGAAGCGATCTTGGAGGAACTCCAGCACTGAAGCCACCGGGCAGTTAACTGGGTCCACCTCACGCTCCCTGCACCAAGTGGAAAATACATTCCACTTGAGGCTGTACAGTCTCCTTGTAGACGGAGCCCTGCAACTGAGTAACGTCTCTACCACCTCTGCCGACAGGCCAGCCTCTAGGTACCTGGCCCCCTCAGGGGCCAGACCCAAAGGTTCCAAATCTCTGGCTGGGGGTGAAATATTGTGCCCGCCGCCTGAGACAGGAGATCCCTCCTCAGAGGAATCTGCCACAGATGACCTGCCAGCAGAGCTATGATATCCGAGAACCATACTCGAGTCGGCCAACGGGGTGCTACCAGAAGTAGGCTGACCCCTTGTCGACGGACCCTCTCCAGGACTCCATATTATGTGATATATATTATCCATATTATGCAGAGCAATCGGGGGAAATGCGTACAGACGCAGCCTCGGCCTCGTCTGAACCAGGGACGATGCCGACTCGGGCGAAAGATAGCTTGCGAGAGCTCCCTCTACCCGAGGCATCGCCCCATAGCCCGCTTCGCGTGCCCCCAGAACATTGGAATAATCCAATACCGGGGGATTGGAAACACGCGAAGAGTAGGGCTTCCTCGTGCAGATCCGGGAAGAATGGTAAGCCCCGGCGCGGTGTTTGGACCCGGTGCGAGAGAAACCGGTCGTCCAGCCTACTGGGTGGCTGGACTTCCTGCGTCTCTTGTGGCCAATCGATTTTTAATTTGGCCACCGCCCCGGTCAACACCTCGACCAGCTCCTCATGGGCGGGTGGATGAAGCGTTATGTGCGCCTCATCCCCTGCCTCGATGCCCGCCTCCTCCGGCTCCTTGGAACCAGAGAGCACGAGCATCGGACCCTCCAACCCGGGGGAAGATGCCGCCAAGCGGGCTTCCACACGGGGAGGAAGATCCTCGGAACTGCCAGAGGAAGATTGGGAAAGTGCCGCAGCAGTCCCAAAACCCTCTGACAAGTCCCGCTGTGAACCCCATGATCTGCGACGCCGCGCCCGCCTCAGCGACCGCGGGTCCAGAACCATGGGGCTCACGAGGCTGGCCGGCCTCATCGAACACGGCCAGCCGAGAACGGAGCAGCCTGAGTGTCAGCTCCCTCGAGAGCCGCCCGAGCATGCTGAACACCCAGGCATTGCACACAAAGCAGGTGTGCATCCGAGCCCGAAATGTAGCGGGGATACGGATGCACACACTGCTTGAACTCTCTCACTTTCTCCATCTCACACACTTTCACAACTGGACAATACAACAGTAAATAGACAGACAATCACAGAGAGCGCTATGCTGAAGAGCAATAACTGCCGCCATTTTGCGCCGGCTCCCCTTTTATACTTCCGGGTACGCCGTCACAGTGACGTCATCACGCACGCCAATCGGATTGGACTAGTGTTTATTCAGACTTCAGATTCGCTGATGCTTAGGGAGCATCCCCAAATTCGTCGTTCCGACGCAGTGTGAGTTCCCTCGAAAGGGAACATCCAAGGATGTGGAACCTTCAATAGTGCCAACAGACACAACAGATTCAACAGGCTATTTCAGAAATCCTTGTAATCATTTTATGTCCACAGTTGGGCTTTAAAAATAAAACATTCATATTTAAGTATTATTTAAAACTAGGTTTGTATACAAATATAATGTAAAATGTCCCAAAAACAACTAAATGCTTTTTATTTAGGTCTGGTTTCATGTAGCCTACTCACAACGGTGAGATGATGCCATGAACACAATCACTGTTAAATAACAAATATAATTTGTTATAAACCAGATTCCAGACTCTAATGTATATGTAACAATTAGAAAATGTTATCTTCACTAGCATTTGGTGACAACTGAATACAAACTTATGCTGATATTTGCTGTACGCTAAACAAAAGTTTTCTTTTAAATTAAAACATGCAAAACAAACATTTTAAAATAAAATAATAAAAATAAAAATCTTAAAGAGCTATCAATTATTAAGACAAAATTGTCAAATAGTGTGTCCGTGATATCATTGAATATGATATATAATGTGCAACTTAATTGATAGACTTGTTTTTAGTCAATCAATCAATCAATCAACTTTATTTATATAGCGCTTTTACAATGACGATTGTTTCAAAGCAGCTTCACAGTGTTAAACAAAATTTGATTTGGCTAGTTTAATTTGGATAGTTTATAGAATTATATATGACCAAATTAATAAATTCTATTTGTATATTTAGTTGAGTAACTTGGATCATAATTTGAGTGTCCCCAACTGAGCAAGCCAAGCCAAAGGCGACAGTGGCAAGGAACCAAAACTCCATCAGGGCATGATGGAGAAAAATAAACCTTGGGAGAAACCAGACTCAGTCGGGGTGCCAGTTCTCCTCTGGCCTATTATTAACAGTGTATAATTATTACTCAGGCAACCTTGCAGGTCATAAATCATATTAGATAGGAATATTCGAAATTTTGGGTATGACGCCTTGCGACGGGTTCATTTAGGATGGCGCGTCGATTACACAAGAATATGAATACTTGAAAGATCGGAGTTATTGTGCCGGAGACGGGTTAATTGAGGATGACGTTCCGGTGAGGCGAATTCAGAGGAGACACTAATGGACACGGTCTCAGCAGACACTCCAGGATGAGCTGGTCATGTCCAGATGCAGGTCCACCATCCGATCCGGACACGGCCTGGATCCGGCCGACTGCAGTAAACCTCGGGATAAACAGAGAGACTAACATTAGTGTGGATGCCACTCTTTTTATGATGTAACGAGTACATCAGGTGTTATGGGAAGTGTTCCCGGTTCCGGCTGACCTAGTTAATGCAGCCTAACAATCAGTCATTTGATTTGAATAAAGAAAGTTAAAAATGTTCTATGTGTATGCCATAGTAAAGAGATGTGTTTTTAGTCTAGATTTAAACTGACAGAGTGTGTCTGCTTCCGAACAATGCTAGGAAGACTGTTCCAGAGTTTAGGTGCTAAATAGGAAAAGGATCGACCGCCTGCAGTTGATTTAGATATTCTAGGTATTTTCAATTGGCCAGAGTTTAGAGACCGCAATTGACGTGATGGAGTATAATGCGTTAAGAGCTCGCTTAAGTACTGGGGAGCTAAACCATTTATTGCTTTATAAGTAATAAGCAAGATTTTAAAATGTATGCGATGTTTAATAGGAGCCAGTGCAGTGTTGACAGAACTGGACTAATATGATCGTACTTCCTGGTTCTAGTAAGAACTCGAGCTGCTGCGTTTTGGACCAGCTGGAGTTTATTTATTAGGCGAGCAGGGCAACCACCCAGTAGAGCATTACAATAATCTAGCCTTGAGCTCATGAACGCATGTACTAATTGTTCAGCATTTTGCATTGAAAGCATGTGACGTAATTTAGATATATTTTTAAGATGGTAGAATGCAGTTTTACAGATGCTAGAAACGTGGCTTTCAACGAAAGATTGGTATCAAAGAGCACACCCAGGTTCCTCACTGACGACGAGGGCTTGACAGAGCAGTCATCGAGGGTTAGACAGTATTCTAGGGCACTACTTGTGGAGCTTTTCTGTCCAATAATTAAAAATTCAGTTTTATCTGAATTAAGTTGCAGGAAATTACTATTCATCCAATTTTTAATATCAGCTATGCATTCCGTTAATCTTGTGAATTGGTAAGTTTCGTCAGGGTGTGAAGAAATATAGAGCTGAGTATCATCAGCATAACAATGAAAACTAACGCCATGCTTCCTAATGATATCTCCCAGTGGTAGCATATACAGGGTGAAAAGCAACGGTCCTAACACTGAGCCTTGCGGTACTCCATACTGAACTTGTGATCGGTGTGACATCTCTTCATTTACTGCTACAAACTGATAACGGTCAGATAAGTAAGATTTAAACCATGCCAATGCAGTTCCACTAATGCCAACATAATTTTCGAGTCTATTCAAAAGAATATTGTGATCGATAGTATCGAATGCAGCGCTAAGATCGAGTAACACTAATAGAGAGATACAACCACGATCAGATGATAAGAGTAAATCATTTGTAACTCTAATTAGAGCAGTCTCAGTACTATGATACGGTCTAAATCCTGACTGGAAATCCTCACATATACAATTTCTTTCTAAAAAGGAACATAATTGTGAAGACACTGCCTTTTCTAATATTTTTTAGTGTAACAGTCGTATATGTAACAGAGAAAAAAGAAGAAAGAAAAAAAAAACAGCATGACATACTTTATTTGTACATTAATTCCTATGTCTGTTTGACCATGCTCAAAGAGTAGACTTCATCTAAAAAAGAAAAGAAAACGTAAAGTAAATATACTGTTGTGGTGTGGTTTACAATCAGTATTATGAAACTTTCCCAATAGCTCAGAAGAGGTGATTTCTGTATCATGTTTTCATTATAGCTAAATGCTTCTTTTATCATACGGCGTAAACATTTGCAATAAAATGTACGCATAAATATTGCATAAAGATTATGCATGAAATACCTATAGCACTAAAATGATGCTGGTACAACTCACTAACAATCTGACAGAATTTTAGCACATCTATTTACAAATTGTAAAATGTTTTTATTACAACTGATGTGAAGTACACCAGCGGGTGTACACCAGCTAAATCTGAAGAATAACTCTAGTTAGGGAAAACACACCAAAAAAAACAAAAGCCAAATTTACAAAATTTCACATTTGCTTGCGAAAAGATTTTTTTTTCTGAATTCATTATAAAATGGTACTTTTCTTGTTTGATCCGTAATTTATTCACTCAAATTACATAGGGATCTTTGCATAATACCAGTGTAAAGCTAATGTAACCTTCAAAAGTTTGGAACTTTGTTTAACAAGCTCAAACTTTGATGAAGACACATGGAATGTGCTATTAAAAATATCAATTTAGTCAAACACTCTCAAATAATAATCACTTATTTATAATCACTGAATAGTCTTTGCTTAAAAATTGTCCAACAAACAAATGCGAACGGTCTGGATTCTTGATAGTATGACTAAATCTAAAGAAAATTAATTTACAGAACATTGTGATTCTGGTAAACTTTAGTAAATCCTCTAAAATGACAAGATACCAACAAAACATTCAAATAGTTAACATGTGTAAAACAGAGCGTGTTTGGTATGAACAATTTCATGAGTATTGCAAAACACTTTCCCCTGTGTTGTTTAACACCTGAGGTAAAAAGTTTGAAATGTAGGTTTGTCAAAAGATTAAATTAAAAAAAATATATTTATTTATTTATTTATTATAAAAAAATATGTGTTTTTGTCACAAAACACAGCCAAAGAGATAGCATGTTTGCTGTTTTTAAATATATTAAAGAAAAATCTAAGTATTGTTTAAAGACTAGTTAACATACCTTTGCATTAGTATAAATGTTTGAACGTTTTTAAAATGATAGGGCATATTTTACTTAGAATTTTAAAGTGAGATGTGCATTTTTTATTTTGCAATAAACACACAAACATGCATAAGCAGTCACAAACAAACCAAACAATCATAGACACATATAAACATTCAAAACACACAAACAAATGAACATTCACACAGAAACACACACACACACACGAACAATCAAACAGACACCCCGCACAAACAAACAAGCATACACACAAACAAATAAACACACATTCAAACATGCTTATAAACATTCAAATAAACAATCATAGACACATAAACATTCAAACAAACAAACACAAGCAAACAATCAGACACACACACAAACACACACACACACACACACACACAAATAAACACAAGCAGACACAATTGTTGTACAGTTGATGTACTTTCCAATTATTGAGCTGAATCTACAAAGACTGAACTGACTTGTTGAGCTGAAGGACTACTTTATATTATAATTTGAATTTGTAAATATGTTTATTAAATAAATGCTACAGAAATAAAGGTGATGGCATATACACTGTAAAAAATTGTGCTGTAAAATAACGGTAATCTACTGGCAGCTGTGGTTGCCAGCAATGTACTGTTAATTTACAGCTCTCTACTGTTTATTTACAGCTCTCTTTTTTTACAGTATGTTACCGTAATAATACCATGAAATTACCATTTGGAAAAACTGATCGCTTAAAACAGTTCTCATTTTAAAACAAGTATTTATATGGTGTTTGTACTGTAAACTTATTTCAATTAAATCCACTGAAAAAGAACATTTCTTAATATAAATATAAACTGCAAACATGTTATGTGTCGCAATGAGTAGTGAAATACTTAAGAAATATGACTTTAACTTCAATCTTTGCTGTTCATCATTAGCAATAGCACATGTGCCAAATCAACAAACACCTCATAACTTCATCAGCAAACACAGCCACTGCCTTTAAATAAAGCATCAGACAGCATATCATCAGTGTTTCTCTGCTCATCCTGGACTGAAGCACAGGCGCTACTCTCCAGCACAATGGTGACCCGCAAAACGAATTCATTCAACTAAGATTTCTTCTATATCACCTTCTGCAACAACACATAAACACAGTTCATTTGAATATGTACTCTCCTTATCAGTTACTGACTTTGCACATCTTTTTTCTATTAACTTTCACTAATATTTCAGTAAACATATCTCGATTCATCTGGTGTTATTCATCATGTTATGTTTTACAGTATATTACTGTTTTTTCCTTGATTTAACGGTAATCTACTGGCAGCTCTGGTTGCCAGTAGATTGCTTGTTTTTTTACAGTACTTTTCCGTAAATTAATTTACAGTTGCTTACCGTTAATTTACGTTTCACTCTGGGGGTTTTTTCATCTTATCCCTTTAACCCTTTAAACCCCACAGCAAAATCTTAGGTTTTAAATGAACACTTATATGTGTCCACACTACAGAGTGTTAGAGTAATTGAAGTGGTGTTGAAGGTAATGAGATAATTAAGGGATTAATTGAGTGATAATTGAGAATTAGTGATGAACACCTTCATAATCGCTGAAGGAAAGAGAAACACAAGAACTACTGCCACAGCCTTAGATGAAATCAACTGAAGACATTAAATCTCTGAAGATCTCAGCAGAGGAGGATTAAACAACTCCACTAACAGCATTACCAGCTTCACACATTACTGACCAGACTGACTTTATTTCTGTCAGATGTCTACAGAAGCTCTTATTGAGAATTAACAGATCTTTTGGTGTTGATGTTTAATTGATAATGTTTGGTCACCATTATGGTGATCAGTGTTTGCTTCAGTTGGGCTCTTGACCCTTGACTTTGCAATGGATTTTCTTTGGCTGCTGTAACTGTGCTTCTTAGAGACATTTGTTATAGCAAGAAACAGCCATGAAAAAAGTGTCAACAGGTGTCACTGGTTATGTTTTGCTTATGACATAATCATAATGGGATGCTTAGTTTGTTAGTCTGATCCCTAAACAAATCCATTGTTTTAAAAATACATAGTTTTACCGTTATTGTACGATTGCAATCAATGACACTTCTACAAAATATAAAGCAGTGATAAGGAATCAATTATGAAGGTTATTTTTTAAACTCAATTATTTTTTAAACTTATGATTTTAAATCATGATTTAATCTGCGGTGAGTTTTAGACTGACATATACATGAAGAATCAGCATATGAATCTCAACAATGGTGACAATAAACACAACAGATTAACAGATCAACTCGTCAACTTCACAAAACACTACTAAAAGTCAAAAACAACACCAAAATAAAGGTAAATAGTGAGAATTAAAGGAAATAACCAGGCTATTCAGCAGCATAATTTATTCATACCGCAATGCATGCTGGGAGTCATGGACGATTTTTGAACAACGCGCATGCATTGCAGCATGAAGCTTTTGTTCGTCACCATTGTTGAGATTCATACACCGATTCTAGATCTCTATGTGAATCTGATTTGCACTGATGTTCAAAATGTTTTGACCACAAACTGTTTTCATGCTCTTCAAATGATCTGATTGTTGTAATACTGATTTATTTCATTCCTTTAAAATGGCATACCATAAAAAAATAAAATGAAAAACAACATTCTAGATTAAACGTTGAGTAATCTCAGTGAAACAGACCATTTACAAACAGTCAACATCATCTTCTTATGTTTCCTCTTGGCTTTGTGTGCTATAACAAATGTATTTAAAACACATCATTAAAGCAATGAGAGAAACATTTGTTTCAATGGTCAAGAGCCCAACTAAAGCAAACACTGATCACCATAATGGTAATGTCAAAAGAAACCATAACACAACCTCTGTTAATTCTCAATAAGAGCTTCTGTAGACATCTGACAGAAATAAAGTCAGTCTGGTTAGTAATGTGTGAAGCTGGTAATGCTGTTTGTGGAGTTGTTTAATCCTCCTCTGCTGAGATCTTCAGAGATTTGATGTCTTCTTTTATCTTCAGTTAATGAAATCAACTTTTTTTCTGTTCATGTTTCTCTTTCCTTCAGTGATATCAGCTGGTGTTCATCAGTGTGTGAGTTCACTCTGTCTAGTGGTCTATATCAGTAAACTATTGTAGGGAATAGTGAATGAGCGTATAGGGTGTGATTCGGAGCACAGCCTCTGTGTGTCGACTTCGAGTGATGTTAATTCACAGTATATTCCCGTTGGCCTTTTGCTCGAAAATGAAAATATTACCCAGATTGCATTGTTTTCTACGGTATATTACTGTTTTATTGGAAAACAGCATGTTACTGTCAAAATTTGACCGTTATTTTACAGCATTTTTTTACAGTGTAGAATTTTAGAACATTACCTACATTGTTCTATAAATGTTTTCAGCGGGTAGTTTTATTTTTGTTCCCAGAATGTTCTTTTAAAAGTTAGGATAACATTCTTTAAAAACATTCTAAAAATGTTTAGGGGTAACATTCTAATAACATACCCACTAAGCAAAGTTTCAACGTCTTTGACCCTAGAGGCGAAAGTTGAAAAGACGTCCACTGAGGAGCCAGAATAAACGTTTTTATGACGTCTGTTTTGGACGTGATCTGCACGTCTGATATAGACGTTCATGGAACCTCAAGGTTAAACAGTTCAAATGTGCTCATTGTGGACATAGACAGTGTGTGTTTGTCCAAAATCTGAAAAATAAAAGAAACTTAGCTCACACCTTTAGACACTTTAGGCAACTTAGCATCTGTAATTCACACATCTTTGGATCATGAGAGACACCAGACCTGAAGGAATGACTCTCTGGCTCAGGACTCAATCCAGGATCTTCTTGCTGTGAGGAGCCAGTGTTTCCCACTCATACACTGGTGCTGCCCTTACTCATAGATATAAGAGACACTTTGACTATTTCTGTCAGATGTCTACAGATAATTAACAGAGGTTTAGATGTTGATGATTTATGGTTCATTTGAAGTCACCATTGTGGTGGGAAGCGTTTGCTTTAGTTGTGCTCTTGGTCCCTGTAGTTGTGTTAGCTTTTCTTTGGCTGCTATAACTGTGTCTGTGAAACACAATAGTTGTGGCTGAGCAAGCAAAGATAAAGTGCCATCAGGTGTTGTCAGCTTCTCGTTGATGATCACTAAATCATCACAACGTGAGCATCTGATGTTATGTTTTAAGTTATGTGTTCTTGTTTGGTACAAAAGTAATTTGTATATATCCACAATAACCTTGTGATACTGTGGTATTTGCGCCAATAAAATTAAAAGGATCAATTATCTGGCAGGATGACCAAAAAAAAAAATATGCACCCAATATTTTGAGCAAATATTTCACAAAGTCACACACCGACATCAAGATTTGGCCTATGATTCACAACAACGGTGACAATCAAATCAAAAAAGCTTGGGAATCAAGCATGAGTTTTGCACTATGAAGCCACCCATCATGCATTGCAGCATGAAACTTGTCACCGTTGTTGTGAATCATTGGCCAAATGTTGATGTGTGTGTGTGACTTTGTGAAACATTTGCTCAAAACGTTGGGTGTGCATACTTTTTTTTCTTCAGGATAATTGATCAATTAAATGCTATTGGTGCCAATTCTGCAGTTTTACAAAGGTGTAGTAGCTATAAGCAAATTACAATTGAAAACAACTTCCCAAAAAATAAAAAAAATGAAATGCTCACTTTGTGATCATCAACGAGGAGCTGACAACACCTGATGTCACTTTATCTTTGCTTGCTCAGCCACAACTATTGTGTTTCACAACTACAGGGACCAAGAGCCCAACTAAAGCAAACGCTTCCCACCACAATGGTGACTTCAAATGAACCATAAATCATCAACATCTAAACCTCTGTTAATTTTCTGTAGACGTCTGACAGAAATAGTCAAAGTGTCTCTTATATCTGTGATTAAGGGTAGCACCAGTGTATGAGTGGGAAACACTGGCTCCTCACAGCAAGAAGATCCTGGATTGAGTTCTGAGCCAGAGAGTCATTCCTTCAGGTCTGGTGTCTCTCATGATCCAAAGATGTGTGAATTACAGATGCTAAGTTGCCTAAAGTGTCTAAAGGTGTGAGCTAAGTTTCTTTTATTTTCAACATTTTGGACAAACACGCACTGTCTGTGAGTTGATTTGCAATTACAAAAAGGAATATATGTCCACAATGAGCACATTTGAACTGTTTAACCTTGAGGTTCCATGAACGTCTATATCAGACGTGCAGATCACGTCCAAAACAGACGTCATAAAAACGTTTATTCTGGCTCCTCAGTAGACGTCTTTTCAACGTTCGCCTCTAGGGTCAAAGACGTTGAAACTTTGCTTAGTGGGTATGTTATTAGAATGTTACCACTAAACATTTTTAGAATGTTTTTAAAGAATGTTATCCTAACTTTTAAAAGAACATTCTGGGAACAAAAATAAAACTACCCGCTGAAAACATTTATAGAACAATGTAGGTAAGGTTCTCAGAACATTCTTATAACAAAAAAATTCTAGCTGGGTTATCAGTTACTGACTTTGCACATCTTTTTTCTATTAACTTTCACTAATATTTCAGTAAACATATCTCGATTCATCTGGTGTTATTCATCATGTTATGTTTTACAGTATATTACTGTTTTTTCCTTGATTTAACAGTAATCTACTGGCAGCTCTGGTTGCCAGTAGATTGCTGTTTTTTTTTTTACAGTACTTTTCCGTAAATTAATTTACAGTTGCTTACCGTTAATTTACGTTTCACTCTGGGTTTTTTTCATCTTATCCCTTTAACCCTTTAAACCCCACAGCAAAATCTTAGGTTTTAAATGAACACTTATATGTGTCCACACTACAGCGTGTTAGAGTAATTGAAGCGGTGTTGAAGTTAATGAGATTATTAAGGGATTAATTGAGTGATAATTGAGAATTAGTGATGAACACCTTCATAATCGCTGAAAGAAAGAGAAACACAAGAACTACTGCCACAGCCTTAGATGAAATCAACTGAAGAGATTAAATCTCTGAAGATCTCAGCAGAGGAGGATTAAACAACTCCACAAACAGCATTACCAGCTTCACACATTACTAACCAGACTGACTTTATTTCTGTCACAGATCTTTTGGTGTTGATGTTTAATTGATAATATTTGATCACCATTATGGTGATCAGTGTTTGCTTCAGTTGGGCTCTTGACCCTTGACTTTGCTATGGATTTTCTTTGGCTGCTGTATCTGTGTTTCATAGACACATTTGTTATAGCAAGAAACAGCCAAGAAAAAAGTGTAAACAGGTGTCACTGGTTATGTTTTGCTTAAGACATAATCATGATGGGATGCTTAGTTTGTTAGTCTAATCCCTAAACAAATCAATTCTTTTAAAAATACATAGTTTTACCGTTATTGTGCGATAGCAATCAGTGACACTTCTACAAAATATAAAGCAGTGATAAGGAATCAATTATGCAGGTTATTTTTTAAACTTATGATTTTAACTCATGATTTAATCTGCGGTGAGTATTAGACTGACATAGACATGAAGAATCAGCATATGAATCTCAACAATGGTGACAATAAACACAACAGATTAACAGATCAATTCATCAACTTCACAAAACACTACTAAAAGTCAAAAACAACACCAAAATAAAGGTAAATAGTGAGAATTAAAGGAAATAACCAGGCTATTCAGCAGCATAATTTATTCATTCCGCAATGCATGCTGAGAGTCATGGACGATTTTTGAACAACGCTGGTACCCAGCATGCATTGCAGCATGAAGCTTTTGTTCGTCACCATTGTTGAGATTCATACAAAGATTCTAGATCTCTATGTGAATCTGAATTGGACTGATGTTCAAAATGTTTTTGGCCACAAACTGTTTTCATGCTCGGCAAATGATCTGATTGTTGTAATACTGATTGATCTCATTCCGTAAAATGGCATACCATAAAAAAATAAAATGAAATCAACATTCTAGATTAAACCTTGAGTAATCTCAGTGAAACAGACCATTTACAAACAGTCATCATCATCTTCTTATGTTTCCTCTTGGCGTTGCGTGCTATAACAAATATTTAAAATACATCATTAAAGCAGTGAGAGAAACACTAAAGTTAGTTTCAATGGTCAAGAGCCCAACTAAAGCAAACACTGATCACCATAATGGTAACGTCAAAAGAAACCATAACACAACCTCTGTTAATTCTCAATAAGAGCTTCTGTAGACATCTGACAGAAATAAAGTCAGTCTGGTCAGTAATGTGTGAAGCTGGTAATGCTGTTTGTGGAGTTGTTTAATCCTCCTCTGCTGAGATCTTCAGAGATTTGATGTCTTCTTTTATCTTCAGTTAATGAAATCAACTTTTTTTCTGTTCATGTTTCTCTTTCCTTCAGTGATATCAGCTGGTGTTCATCAGTGTGTGAATTCACTTTGTCTAGTGGTCTATATCAGTAAACTAGTGTAGGGAATAGTGAATGAGGGCATAGGGTGTGATTTGGAGCACAGCCTCTGTGTGTCGACTTCGAGTGATGTTAATTCACAGTATATTCCGTTGCTCGAAAATAAAAATATTACCCAGATTGCATTGTTTTCTACGGTATATTACTATTTTATTGGAAAACAGCATGTTACTGTCAAAATTTGACCGTTATTTTACAGCATTTTTTTTACAGTGTAGCTGGGAAGGAGAGTAAATATTCAAATTAACTGTGTTTATGTGTTGTTGCAGAAGGTGATATAGAAGAAATCTTAGTTGAATGAATTAGTTTTGCAAACAGTACAAACACCATATAAATACTTGTTTTAAAATGAGAACTGTTTTAAGCGATCAGTTTTTCCAAATGGTAATTTAATGGTATTATTACGGTAACATTCTGTAAAAAAAGAGAGCTGTAAATAAACAGTAGAGGGCTGTAAATTAACAGTACATTGCTGGCAACCACAGCTGCCAGTAGATTTTACAGCACAATTTTTTACAGTGTACGACGTAACGTTAGTGACTAACGAATGGGTTTTTCACTTAGAAGCCTATCATCTTCGAGCTTAGAGAAAACGCCCAATGGCGTGCCAATGCCATGGGGCAAGCAGAATTTGCATACGTAACTCCGCCTCACTGTGTGAGTATATAAGGAGGTATGTGGCAACATCGCATTATGTTTCTGCTTTCGGAGCCAAGAGAACCTACCTCTTCACTCCTACAGCCTTCTGAGACTCTGTCAGCTTCTTCGAGACGAGCAGCTTTCCAGTTGATGTTGGTGTAACGGCGCGTTCCAGTGATCGCATACTTTCTGCCTGCTGATCTGCGCAGTGGTCTGTTGACAGCTGGTGTGTGTTTCCCTGGGCGGTTCGGCATCGACTGCGAGGTTTCCTCTCACAGAAAGAGCGTGCGTGTGGCACGTCTTTTTCAAGACGGTTCGCCCGTGCACTTCCGGGTGCGATCGATATCCATTGCTGTCTATGGGCACATTCACTGCTCGATGTGTTTGGGCTTCAGCACATTCAGGCAGTGTTTGTGGATGTGTCATGTTCCCTGTTTCCCTGTTTCACTGTTAATAATAGGCCAGATGAGAACTGGCACCCCGACTGAGTCTGGTTTCTCCCAAGGTTTATTTTTCTCCATCATCCCCTGATGGAGTTTTGGTTCCTTGCCACTGTCGGCTTTGGCTTGGCTTGCTCAGTTGGGGACACTCAAATTATGATCCAAGTTACTCAACTAAATATACAAATAGAATTTATTAATTTGGTCATATATAATTCTATAAACTATCCAAATTAAACTAGCCAAATCAAATTTTGTTGCAATGTTGTCCTGTTTAACACTGTGAAGCTGCTTTGAAACAATCGTCATTGTAAAAGCGCTATATAAATAAAGTTGATTGATTGATTGATTGATCTGCCCGTCCTGAGCTGATCCCTTTACAGGCTTCCGTTCAGGATTTTGGCAGCGAACGCCTTCTCGAATGCGTTTTTCCAGTAGATTGGTTGCAGCGATTGACCTGAAGGACGCCTACTTTCTTGTCTCCTACCTCGACGCAGACCGTTCCTACAGGTCTGCTTCGAGGGGCGGACATTTCAGTACGCGTTCCTCCCATTCGGGCTAGATCTGTCCCCTCGTGACTTCACGAAGTCTGTCGAGGCAGCCCTTGCGCCACTCAGGCAGCACGGGGTTCGCATCCTGAACTGCCTCGGCGACTGGCTCAGACTGAGTCACTCTCGAGGTCAGGGTGCGAACACAGAGTTCTAGTGCTCCAGCACGTAGCTCGTCTTGGTCAACTGGGAGAAGAGCAACTCTGCTCCGTGCAGGGAATCTCTTTTCCCGGTATGGTTTTCAACTCGGTCGCCATGTGCGTGCAGCTTACCAGCGAGCACGCACAGTCAATGCTGACTTGCCTCCGTTAAATCGAAGCAAGAGTGCGGTTCCACTGAAGTTGTTTCAGAGGCTCCTGGGACATATGGCATCTGCAGTGGCGGTGACGCCGCTCGGATTGCTTCATATGAGACCGCTTCAGCAGTGGCTTCGCGATCGAGTCCCGAGATGGGCATGGCAGTCTGGCACGCTCCGGGTCCAAGTGACTCGGGCCTGCTTGCAAACGCTCACCCCGTGGTCGAACCTAAGTTTTCTACGGGCCGGTGTGCCCTTAAAACGAGTTTCCAGGCATGTTGTCGTA
The DNA here is from genome assembly GCA_023029165.1 of Gobiocypris rarus. NCBI lineage: Eukaryota > Metazoa > Chordata > Actinopteri > Cypriniformes > Gobionidae > Gobiocypris > Gobiocypris rarus. The sequence goes on along the minus strand of CM040934.1, from coordinate 4,348,271 downwards.
TCGACGGATGCCTCTGCCACGGGCTGGTGTGCCATGTGCAAGGGGCAAGCAGCCGAGGGCTCCTGGACAGGACCCCAGCACCGTCTGCATGTCAATTGCCTCGAGTTGCTGGCAGTACGGTTCGCCCTGCACCGCTTCCGAGCGTTGCTGAAGGGTCAACATGTGCTTGTCCGGACAGACAACACGGCCGTAGTAGCGTACATCAACCACCAGGGCGGTCTACACTCCCGCCGTATGTCTCAACTCGCCCGCCATCTCGTTCTATGGAGTCAGAAGCGCCTGAGGTCCCTTCTTGCTGTCCATATTCCGGGAGTCCTGAACCTCGCAGCCGACGAGCTCTCGCGGTTTCAGCCTCTCCCCGGGAGAATGGAGACTCCATCCCCAGACGGTCCAGCTGATTTGGGAACAGTTCGGGGGCGCGCAGGTAGGTCTGTTGCCTCCCACGACTCTTCCAACTGCAGCCTGTTTTATTCCCTGACCGAGGCACGCTCGGCACGGATGCACTGGCGCACAGCTGGCCGCGGGGCCAACGCAAGGATGCGTTTCCCCCAGTGAGCCTACTCGCACAACTCTCGTGCGAAGATCAGGGAGGACAAGGAGCAGGTCCTTTTGGTCGCCCCGTTCTGGCACGGCCGGACCTGGTTCCCCGAACACTTACTCCTTGCGACAGCCCCTCCCTGGCCTATTCCTCTGAGACACTCCAAGACGGGGCACCCTTTTTGCACCCGCGTCCCGATCTGTGGAGCCTCCACGTGTGGCTCCTGGATGGCATGCGGCAGGTTTGAGTGGCCTGCCACCTACGGTGGTCGCCACCATCACTTCCGCTAGGGCAGAGTCCACTCGGCATGCCTATGCGTTGAAGTGGAACCTCTTCGTCACCTGGTGCTCTTCCCGCTAAGAAGTCCCCTGGAAATGCCCGATCGGGTCTGTGCTATCGTTCCTCCAAGAGGGGCTGGAGCGAAGGCTGTCTCCCTCCACCCTCAAAGTCTATGTGGCCGCTATATCTGCCTACCACGATCTCTTGGAGAACAAGAAGGTAAGTCAGCACGACCTAATCATCAAGTTCCTGAGGGGGCGAGGAGACTGAATCCTCCTCGCTCTCCTCTCGTACCCTCTTGGGACCTCTCAGTAGTTTAAGTGCTCTGCAGAGACCTCCCTTTGAGCCTTTGCGGTCGATTGATATTAAGTTCCTTTCGATGAAGACGGCTCTGCTGACTGCATTGGCCTCCGTCAAGAGGGTCAGGGACCCGCAGGCATTTTCGGTTGACGAAGCGTGCCTGGAGTTCGGGCCGGCTAATTCTCACGTGATCCTGAGACCCGGGCCTGGATATGTGCCCAAGGTTCCCACCACTCCGTTCAGAGACCGGGTGGTGAACGTGCAAGCGCTGCCCGTGGAGGGGGCAGACCCAGCCTTGGCACTGCTCTGTCTAGTACGCGCGCTCCGCGCCTACGTAGACATGACCATAGGCGTAGATTACGCGGGGGACGCGGGGGACGTGTCCCCCCCACTTTATATAAAATGTAAATTCGTCCCCCTCACTTTTGCATTCGGCAAACTGTGTTCAGTTGATGTTTTCACGAGGCAATGTGTATAAATCCAGATTTAAAATAAAAAATTCTAAGAGACGAGATCTATCTACATACGTGTGCCTTTCACGTTTCCATGGTAATCAGTCCCTCACGTGTCACGCCGCGACGCCCATGCTCGCACCCGCGCTGTAATCATCATTTTCATAGAGGTCGCGATCACGCGATGAGTTCAAAACGGCAAAAAACGATACACTCCTTTTTCACGAAAAAGTCAAGCACAGTAAGTTGGCATGTATCCGAATTGTGTTGCACAACGATGAATAACTGCCTTTTTCTCTTGTTGAATAATTACGTTAGCAGGTTTTGCTGGAAATTGAAAATATTTGCTGTCCGCACAAACGTGCACTTATTTTCAGTGTATTTTCTTTTGTAACGTCTTTTATTTTCAAATATATGTTATCAAAGCTCTTAAAATTAGAATATAGATGTGATTTTTAATGTTGAATTCATGTTTTCACGCATTAACAGCCACTAAATATCTGTCTGAATCAGGCAGCTTTGTGACATGTTTAACCCTACAATTTTTATTATATTATACAATTCATTAGCAATGCAGTATTCAATTATATGCATTAACGTTCTAACATAGGTCTTAATTTATAGTTTTCTCTTTCTTTTATTGTTTAAAATGCAAAGTATGAAAGTAATTTAACTTTCTTTCTGTGTTGCCAAGATTGAACAAGAGACAGGCAGTTTAGGGTTATCAGGTCAGAAACAGGATGACACATAAAAGAAACGTCACAGGGGAGAAGTGATAGAGTGGCTTTTAAAAAATGTTTTATATACATTGTACAATTTTTCTATACATCTATGCTTAATGTTCAACCAATATTTGTAGTACCATATAGACCAATCATAAAATTGTCATTAGGAAAATATAGGAAAGATAATTTAGGAATCAAATGATTGGCTATTGTCTAGCAGTGTACATCATTTCTTCTGTATGTCATAATTCCCTGTATGCACGTAGTTCAAAGACTTCTTTATTGTCAATAGACAGAGCCAGAAGTTATTTCAAAGTTGAGAGAGGATGAGGCAGAAAGTTTTGAGGAGGCTTCAGAGGTGAGGAAAAACAAACGACTGGAATAAGATAATTAATGGAATAAGTTTAGTTTTTTTCCATTAAACAATCATTATGTGTTTTATGTCTACACTGCCTTGCATAAGCAAAACAAAGTAACTACTCCGTTTGTGAAACGTTATTACTAAAGTTATAACTAAAATCAAACCAAAAAATGGGTCTTTTGTTGTTGTGTACCTTTTATCGTATGCATTTGCAAACTGAATGGAATGTACAAAATATTTAGCAACAATGTCTACACTTTTAAAAAAATTCCAGTCTCCAATTGAAAATTTTCTAGTGACCGATCACATCTAAATTTTTCAGTTGGCCAAATTGAATTTCTTGAATTTTAATTGAATTAAATTGCATCAATTCACAGAAATTCAATTTGGCCAACTGAAAATTTTGATGTGATCGTCACTAGAAAATTTTCAATTGGAGACCTGAATTTTATTTTTACAGTGTACATTTAAATATTTCTGCTACTAATCAGACTAATTTGTATTTTTTTATAGACAGAACAGAGAGCATCAGACTTAGGGTTGACTGTTGTAGAAGGAGGCGGGTCTTCAGTACCTGTATTAAAACCCCACCAGCCAGATTCCAAGACTATTGTGTGTCAGGTGCTTCGAGACAGAACTCTAAAATTTCAGGCTCAGTGGTACCAAGATTTTGCATGGCTCCATTTTGAGCCTGGTATTGATGGAGCGTTGTGCTTCTACTGCCACAAGGCCTTTAAAAACAAAACATCACAACTTGTCAAAAACACAGAAACCACCTTTATCAGCACTGGCTTTAAAAACTGGAAGAAGGCTAGAGAGAGGTTTACATTACATGCTGGATCAGAATGTCACAAGACAGCCATAACAACACACATCTATGAATCAAGACCAATAGATGTTCAGCTGTCCAATGTAAAGGCATCGCAGCAAGAGGAGGCAAGGAAATGCCTATTAAAGATAATCAGCACTATGCAGTTTCTGGCAAGACAAGGTTTAGCTTTTAGAGGCCATGATGATGATGAGGGAAACTTTAATCAGCTACTAAAATACAAGTCGGAAGGTGACCCCAGCCTAAGCAAATGGTTGTCTCTCAAAACTGATTATACTTGTCCACAAATTCAAAATGAAATCCTCAATCTATTTAGTAATTCTATAATTCGTGGAATTGCTCAAAACATCAATTCACTTCCTAACTTGCAGTTTTGTGTCATCATGGATGGTACCCAAGATGTATCAGGAAAGGAACAGGAATCAGTCTGTCTAAGATATGTTGATCATGATCTAATAGTCCATGAGGAATTTGTTGGCCTGTATGAAGTGTCTGTGACAACAGGAGAGAGCCTGGCAAAGGTTGTGAAGGATGTATTGCTTCGTCTGAACTTATCCATCACTGGGCTGAGAGGACAGGCTTATGATGGGGCTGCGAACATGGCAGGAAAATATTCAGGGGCACAGGCCATCATCAAAGAGAGTCAGCCACTTGCATTATATGTCCACTGTGGTCCACACTGTGTAAATTTAATCACACAGCATGCTTGCACAGCATCTCCTGTTATCCGTGACTCTTTGCAGTGGGTTCATGAAGTTGGAGTGTTGTTTGGCCAATCTGGGAAAATGAAGACAATTTTCCAGGATATTTCTAAGTCAGAGAGTGGATCTGTCAAAACCATCAGACCTTTGTGTCCTACAAGGTGGACAGTGCGCACCTCTGCCATTCGTACTGTGCTTAACCAGTATCAGCCAATGTTACTTGCTCTGGAGGAAATGGCATGTGGTCATTCAGAGTCAGCTTGCAGAGCAAATGGTTTGTTTGCCTTCAAAAAGGCAATGTTTTGCTTGGCCTTTTACTTGCCTTAGAAGTGACAGAAGAGCTGGAGTGTCTCAATAATTCTCTTCAGAGCCGCACTCAGACAGTAGATGGAATGCAAGCTGCTGTCAACTGTGTGAAGGACACAATTGCAAAAAAGAGAACAGAGGATGCATTCAAAAGTGTCTACAACAAAGCAACACAAATGTGTAACTCCCTAAATCTGTCTCCAATCGAAATGCCCCGTGCTCGAAAGCCTCCGAAACGCCTGTCTGGTCAGGGTTCAGCACATGTACCTAGTTCCTCAGCAGACTACTTCAGGACAGAATTTTTCAAGGTATTGGATGTTGTCAGTGTGCAGTTTCAAGAAAGATTTGAGCAAGAGGGGCTGCTTATGATCAGTACTCTTGAAAAGGTACTGTTGACAGGAGAGTCTGATGGGGGTCTGTTGGAACAATATCCAGAATTGCACTGGGCTTCACTGAAGGTGCAATTAGCAATGTTTAAGTCCAAGTATAATTATCAGTCAACTACTGAGGCTGCAAGCACTCTTCAGAATATGTTGCCAGAAGTCCGCCAACTCTTTGACCAAGTGGAAACGCTTGTGAGGTTGCTCCTTGTTTGCCCTGTTTCTTCAGCAGAGGCTGAAAGAAGCTTCAGCAGTCTTCGAAGATTAAAAACCTGGCTCCGAAGCACAATGACACAGTCTCGTCTAAACAGTGTTGCTGTGTGTCACATCCACAGTGACAAACTGGACAGTATAGATAGGGAGATGATTGCTCAGCAGTTCATAGATGGGAAGGAACGTCGCAGAAACACTTTTGGCAGTTTCAAGTAGGCAGCTTAAAATACTAAGATATATGTTAGCTTTAAATCTGTGTAAATAATATGCTGCTTTTGAACAAACCAGCCAGAAAGCATAAAGTAAATTACACTAAATGTTGATTGCATCTTATTGTTCTACTGATATAAGGTCTCCTTATTGTGACATGTTTGTCAGTTGAGTTCAATACACAGTCTATTTGCAATAGAGTGGTTTGAGTGACTTTTTTAATTACCTTTCTAAAACGTGGACTATAGAATTAAAAAGAATAAAGAGGAGTGAGAATGTGCAAGTATCCATTACTGTGTGGCATGTACATACTACGTACACAAAAACAATTTGAAATATGTAAACAATATAGTACATATACAATACCATGTGAAATATAAAGTACTGAACATCTGCATCTTTTATTGCTTTAACATAAATAGCATATTAAGCCAATTAAGCAGAAAGATATAACATTAAAAATAAAACCAGTCAATTAGACGAAAGTCAGAAAAAAATGATATCGCTTGACATTCTGTCCCCCTCACTTTTGAAATGATGGCTACGCCCCTGGACATGACGCAGTGTTTCAGGACCTCAGACCAGCTCTTTGTCTGTTATGGTGGAGAGCGGAAGGGAAGTGCTCTCTCAAAGCAAAGGCTGTCTCACTGGTTAGTGGACACCATTGTTTTGGCTTACCAGCAGCAAGGTCGACCATGTCCCCTTGGGGTGCGGGCTCACTCCACTTGGAGTGTCGCCTCCTCTTGGGCTTTAGCGCATGGCGCCTCGCTAACAGACATCTGCAGAGCTGCAGGCTGGGCGACACCTAACACATTCGCCAGATTCTACAATCTCAGAGTGGAGCCAGTGTCCGACTATGTTCTCGCCCCCCCCCCGAGGGGCCGGTAATGGGCCAGGCTCAGGTGTCTTCGCTTGCTCGCCATTCCACTCCTCGGACTGGATACGTGCGATATTCCTCAGGTGAGCTCCCCGAGAGCCCTGAGTTCCTCCAGCACTGCTTACTCCGATACCTGTGAGTCTGCCCTCTAGCGAGCCCAGACCCTCGTGTCCGGCCAGGTGCCCCGTGTGCATGGTTCCCCTCCGGCGACCCCCACACGTGTATTTCATCGTAAGCCTCCGCAGTGAGCGGGTTTCTTCCCTTGGCATGTCCCTGCCACCCCTAGGGTTAAAAATCCACCTTCGGCTGGTACCTAGAGTTCCCATATGCAACCCTTGCGGGTCATATGTGTACTCTTAAGTCCTCCCTACGGGTAGGCATCTTGGCATTTCCTCACTGGGATATGCTTCCCAGTGTACCTTGGTATTCCTGTGATAAGTGGGAGTCCTTCGTCCGTACTAGTCTTACTCACACTAGGTACTCACACTTACGCAGGGCACTGGAAGACAGCTGAGTGGCGGGATTAAATTGGACCCCCATTCATTAGTCACTAACGTTACGTCGTAGTGACTGAACGAAAGGGAAAGTCTCGGTTACGGATGTAACCCTCGTTCCCTGAGGAGGGAACGGAGACGTAACGTTAGTGACTAACGAATGGTGTGCCAATGCCATGGGGCATGCGGAATTTGCATACGTAACTCCGCCTCACAGTGTGAGTATATAAGGAGGTACGTGGCAACATCGCATTATGTTACCTGCTTGAGGAGCCAAGACTGAACTCCTGCGTTCCAGGTAGCACAGCTGAAGTGGCAACGGGACGTTACGTCTCCGTTCCCTCCTCAGGGAACGAGGGTTACATCCGTAACCGAGACGATTTAGGCATACAGCTCATGAAAACCCAAAATTCTCAAAAAATTTGCATAGACTATCTTTGTCCTTTGGTGTGACGTTTTGTCCTATGGTGTGACAAACATAAAACAACAGAAAAATATACTTATTTTAAGATTTCTTTTAAAAAAAGAGTTAAGTTTGGCATTAGGGGAGTTACAATAATATCTCCTCTTAGATAGGTACAATTTCAAACAGTTTTGCAAGGTTGGCAAAAAAGTTTTATTGACATTCGTAGGGAAAAGTTTATCAACTTCATCTATTCATGGTGAAAATGATTCTAATTAGTACTTTCATTAAAATAAATATCACTTTAAGAAAATAATGTTTTAATAATGTGAACAATTCTGTCTCAAGTATTTTTTTTAATGTTATTTAATATTATTTCTTATTACTTTTTAAATGTCACACCATTGGACACATTTACAGTACTGTTGAGTGAAAAATTTAAAAAGATATGTGAAATCACTGACAAAATGAGTGACCACTATTTTCTGAAACTGCAGTTTTCATACTCCACAAATATATGTACTTTTTCTTCAAAAGTTATGTTTTCCAAAAAAGTACTTTTTCTTGGTCATTTGTCAACTACCCATATGTATAATCCTAAACCCCTCTGTGGAGGAAAAATTTTATCATAGAAGAAGATTTATGTTTAAGGTTATACAGAAATCAACATCTGTCTCTGTTATTCAAAAACACCTCTTAGCATGGGGTCACGGGACACCTAGATTGGGGACTCTCCCGGGCCTTAGATGTCACTTATTAAATCACACACACACACACACACACACACACACACACACACACACACACAAACCTACATCTACCTCATAAAATGTAAATGTAGACCCCCCATCACCGCTTGAGGCCTTGACACAAACACTGATGGGGGAAGATAAGAGGGGGGAACCACTGTGTCCCTTGCTTTTCTTATTTGCTTTTGTTACAGAAGGGTGACGGTTACGAAAAACACTGAGACACTGAGAGGTATAAAAGCTTGGGCCTTCTATTGTTCCTCAGTTCACACTCGATGCAGGCATTATCTGGTTGTATTGACTGTGGATTCATTCTTCCAAGAATTAAATCTTTATAAAGACTCAATTGGCTAAGGTTTGTCTCTTATTCAGAAATGCAACGGAGTTAACGTTATTTTGCCGCAACAATTTGGTGTCAGGAAGTTGGATTCCTTGGATGTGCCTTCCGGAACCCTGGGAGCGGACGGTGACTGATCATCCTGGACGTTAGAGTCACAGCCTTACCCCGACTGATTAAGGGAGAAGGGCCGGCTGCTCTAGGGGTTCTGGAGGGTCCGACCACTGGAATAAGAGAAAACGAACCCGAGATGGCAACGGGACACTCTGGTAAGAGACAAATCCAAAATTTTGGGAATTTTAATGTGAATTTGGTTAAATTAAGATTTGGGAAACTACGGGATAAACCATAGGGGAGGTCTGATTCTGTGGCGATTGCAACGTGGTTTGATTTGTTTATGTTGAGAAACTAAAATCACGTTGGCAGTGAAAAGGGCAGAGTTGTCCTTGTGGTTTGATTTGTTTATGTTGAGAAACTAAAATCACGGAGAGTGAGAAGGGCTGAGTGGTCCTTAAGGCGTTTGAGTAAGCGTCCTTCCCGTCTGTCCTGGGTGAAGGTTCAGATCTGTACGGAGACGTCCGACAGATTAATAGCGTGCACGTGAACAGCCACAGAAACAGACTGCCACTATGGAAAATCCCAAAGAAGCTAGCAGAATATGATACACCGGTATTTAGTCAAATGAAAAAAAAAAATTATATGGCCAGAGATGTATGGGGGATATAGAGAAATTAATTAAATATCATGATTTCCAAAAGAAAATAAACGCTGTGAGTCAACAGGATGAGAGGGGGTGAAATAATCTGTTGAGGAGAGGAGACAAATCTAAGGAGACAAATCTAAGGGCACACACACATCCCCCAGGATGTGTGTGTGAGAAATGCAAATGAAGATTGTTATAAGAAGCAGATAACAGGGAAAGGAAAAATTTTTGTCTGATCACAAAGAAGCCACAGCTGTTTAAAGATCATTGGTGAGTATGAACTTTGATTATGGATAACAGTTTGTGATAACAAAATTAGAGCTAACAAGGGCTGTTGTGGGAAATGTGTGTGAGAAATGCAATTGAAGATTGTTATAAGGAGCAGATAACATGGAAAGGAAGATGTTGTCTAATCACACAGAAGCTACAGCTGTTTAAAGATAATTGGTGAGTATGAACTTTGATTATGGATAACAGTTTGTGATAACAAAATTAGAGCTAACAATTTGAGAGACATGATCAGTAACTTGATCAGGCCGGATAAAGTTTTTGAGACGAGAGAGCTGTAAGCAGCTCTGCTCTGAAGCCAGCAATTTAAAGAAATAAGTAGAACTTATTAAGAAAATGGACAGCAATGTTTTAATTATGTTTAGAAAATTATACGGCAATTTAACTGGCTACAAATTAATTGAGAACAAGAGAAATTCAAATTTCTAGATGTTAGTGCATAATGAATAATGAATAATCGTGGGTTGTAAAATGGGTGGAATGCTATTAAACCCTGAAGGAAAGATCCCAGTAACTGTGGGAATCTGATAACATTAAACACTGAAGGAAAGATCGCAGTAACTGTGGGAATCTGATGTGATTTTTGTTTTGAAAAAGCAGATGAAAGATACCATGAATTGCTGAATGACACAGAGTGTTTTAATTGTGGTCAGCGGGGCTGTGTCCACTCACTCATAAAGTGTCGAAGGTGTGACAAATGAGGCAACCACACTAAACCCAGTAAAAAGAAAGAAACAGAGATGAGATTTAAACTCTGTCTAAGAAAATAATGAAATAACAATAGGGTTATAATAAATATGTTCTTGCTCTTCTCACTTTTGCAAAACTCTGATAATGCTTATTGGACTGAATATTGGGTTGTTGAAATAACTTTAGGTAAGTTAATATGTTGGAAACACTAGAAGTTGATGCTTTGGTTTCAAAAGATAAGCTTGTGCTGAGCTGTAATAAAATGATTTGCTTATCTGAATCTGGCACCACCACGTCATTTCTGGTGCTGTGGCCTAGCTTGAGTAACACACACTCAATCTGAGGGTGATTTGAAAGTGTGATTTCAGTCTAAGGATAGAGTTTAAAAGGAAAATGTCTGAAGTTTATTTGAAAACAATATTAATTTCTAACCAGATCTCACTAGCTTGTGTAAAGAGTGAAAAGTTGCAGTGCAGATGAAGATGCAGTGTGCCAGCCCTGAAGGCCTCAGAGTCTCTCTCTCTCATTCAAACCCAGCACAAAGCTGTTATCTGAGCATGTGTCATAAGTGATGAGATACTTATGGTTAAGCACAGGGCATCAGTTGAAAATCATAGAGACAATAATTTGATAAAAAGGACATTTTTGACTAATAGTTAAAGGATTGCCATGGAGGGCAATGATAGATATTTTGATGAAACAAAATGAGATGTTTTTACAAAATGAGATGTTTTTACAAAACGAGATGTTTTTAAATATAGAACTGAAAATGTTGTGTCTGATCTAAGCCTTCATCATGTACAGAACCGATGGATCGAGACACAAAGGTAGCAGAACATTAAACTGAAAGGACAGTTGTTCTGGCTAAATTCACTGAGTGGTGGATTTTAGTGATTTAGTTGTATTGTGATAATTAACCTGTCTCCATGTTCTACCTTTAGTAAGCAGACCAGATGGCTCTGATGACTCTTGAATGCACTCTATGCAAAGCTCCAGAAAACATCATCCTGTTGAGGTCACAAAAAAAAAAAAAAAAAAATGTAAGCGATGACGAATGTGCGTAAGATGATTCGCCAAAGACGGGTAAGATCCTCTCTTGGCCAGCAGGGGGACAACCTAAGCCAGGGTTTCATCGACATTTGGGCACCTCCAAGAAGGGGAGTGTTTTTATGTGAGGTGTGTATGAGAGTTGAGCAGATGTCTGTGAGGCCAGCAGCATCATAAAGGGAGGAGTTGTGTTTTTGTAGGGGCCGAGAGTCCAGACAGATATACAGCAGTCCGACCCAGAGATGTTCCTCTATACCGCTCACCCAAGAACCGCTTATATTGTTTGTGAATTCCAGGGAAGACCCTGAGGGAAAGTTATGATGGTAAGGGGCATTCAAGAGCCAGCTGAGACCATGCTGTGAATTGTCATAAATTTTATGGAGAACAGAACAAAATTTATTAATTGGTATAAGTAAAACTGTGTGATATTGAACTAATATGTCTCTATCATAGTCTTAAATCCTGCAGGTCGTTAGATATGGCATAGGATCATTCGGGAACATGGTGATGGCTTTAAGATGAGGACAGCTTTTGAAGTTCAAAAGAGAAGGTCTGGATAACAAAGGTATTTAAACTAAAGATTATAGTTTGTTCTGAGTTAAAGTCTCAGAGGCTACTGAAAAGATTATCTGTGTAAGAGAGAGAGAGAGAGAGAGAGAGAGGCTGCTTGTGGAGGCGGGGATGGCACAGTGTCTGTAATTGGCCATGTTAAAGCGTAGACAAAACCAAAACAACCCAGCTGACTTTTCTAAAGACAACTTAATAGTGAACAGACATGATTTGAAAATGATTAAGAAACCAAGTAGAAGCAAATTTTGAGAATGAGCAGTTCATATTTATGCCCTGATTGAGCGTAGTGTTTTATCACTACAGATGGGTTAAGCCAAACGACAAACTTTAAAAGAAGCGTATTATTCTGAGTGAAAAGATGGTCCAGAACATGGACGAGCTTTAAGTGGATTGATATCCAGCTTGGTCTGTTACTGGTAATAATAATGACTACTTTTGTCATTTATGATGAGGATTTGAATTACTCTCTGGATTAGTTAAAATAGTAAGCGTAAAAATTATAGACTTGAGGACAGAGAAAAAAATGACAAATTGGCTTAAGTCATTATCTAAATTATCCAGAGAATCCGTCACAATTATGAAAGGCCAGAGGGCGAACGAAGGAATATAAACTTTAAAATGAAAAGTTTTATTTTTGTGTTTCCTCCATTAAATGGAGGCAGGACATTAATTTATCTAGAGAACTACAATTAATGTAAGAGAAAAAAAAACACAAAAAAAAACAATACAAAACAAAACAAGAGGCTGTGAGGCTTTCTGTGTGACTAGGATTGAGATGGAGGACAGTAATATTTTGGATTTCTGCAGAGCAGTGGACAGTGGAAAGGTCTGCCGTAGGTGAGACAGAGGAGTGAGAGCAGGTGGACGAAAGTCTAGAGAGGTGAAGGTTTGCTCAGGAGAGAAGAGGAATGAACGTTAGTCGCAGGAAGACAGAATACATGTGTGTGAATGAGAGGGAACCAAGTGGAACAGTGAGGTTCCAGGGAAAAGAAGTAAAGAAGTGTGTGTGTGTGTGTGCAGGCAGGTTGGAACGGGTGGAGAAAAGTGTCAGGTCTGTTGTGTGAGGGTTACAGTAAGAATGAAAGGGAAGGTATACAGAACAGTAGTGAGAACAGTGATGATGTGCGGTTTGGAGACAGTCACACTGAGGAAAAGACAGGAGGTTTAAGGAAGACCAAAGAGGAGGTTTATGGATGTAGTGAAGGAGGAACATGAAGGTAGGGAAAGAAGGAAAAGAAGATTCAAGACATTGAAAGGAAAATGTACTTTAAAATCCTAATTAATTGGAAAGATTTTGATAAAGAATTGGGTATTGAATATGATTAAGCATAATGTCACAAGAGAAAGATGAGTGAACGAGCTGATTGAATGTAATACGAAAAGATAATTATGTCGTTTTGATGAAAAGTTTTCAACATTAACAAATTTAGGTTTATGTTATAAATGGTTAGATATGATGAGTGAAATTGCAGTTGATGGAAACAGTAATTTTGAACAAAAACATGGTGGTTTGTAAAAGAATTGTGTTGAAACAACGGACTGGAGGAAGTTTGACAAGAATATGATGTTCAGTGAGAAACTGGGAGCATTTAGATCTGAATATAAACATGAAGTTGAGTTAGAGAGGATAATGACAACCATGACAGATGCACAAAAGAGAATCAGTGCATTTCAAACATACGGCCTGCATGGGCAGAGGAGTCCTCTGAACTGTGGCCAAAGCACAAACTGAAGGATGTTTATATGGAGATTTAAAGCGCTTAGATGGATTATTATCTATCTTACTTTTTTTTTTTTTTTTTGTCGTTTAATTTGAATTGGACAACATTGGGGTCTGTGATGATTTGGATTTATCAAGAGAATCAATGATTGTTTTTTCTTCCTTTACACTAATCGTGTATTTGGTCTCTGAGGAGTGACTGAGGGTCTGGCCTAGGGATGTGTGATGTGTCGTTAAAACACTTGAAAGCAACAAGGTGTCGTGTGTTTGGATTTTGAAGGTATCACACACCCCTAAATTGACAGGAGTGCAGTAACAGAGCTTACTCATTTAGCCCGGCTTCCAGATTTGAAATACAGATTTTATATTAACTTTCACTGAAACATGAAAGAATCAGGATAAAGATTGCCTGGTTAAGACTGGAGCTTGTAGCCCTGACTGAAATATGCAAGCTGATGAAAGGTAAAAGTGTAACAATTTGAACAGATTTGCGTTTTGAGTTCGGAGTTGGGCATAATTTTGGGGCATTGAACACAGGAAAATTTTAATATCGGATGGGCGCCCAATTCTGAATGGTTCAACTGTGTCTGCTTCTCAAGACACAATTTTCTTGACTGGCCAGGTTGATATCTATGAATGCAGCGCACATTAATAACAAAGATTTTATTTAAACAGGCAGATGAGATTGCGAAGGCCGAGGAAGAAGCAGTCAAAGGAACCATAATGTCTTTTTGATATTTGAAATAACCACAAATGCTTTCACTTCTTTACAGAGTACGGAGACCTTCGCCACAACAGCGGAGAAACAGCTGTGGAAACTGTGGCTGCACTTTTCAAAATGGTGTGGTGATGGCAAGCCTTGTTTACCCCAAACATTCTTTGACCATTATGTTTAGATGGCTGCATAGATGATCAGGCAGCCAAAGGGGGAATTAGTCAAATGAAAACTGATGAAAACTGTCTGGGGTACAGTATTTTTATGAAAATTTTTGTAGAAGGAAAGGCCTAGAGCAAATCTGAGTCTGTTCGAGACTGTTTAATGGAAGGGGTAAACAATAGCTTACATCAATATAATTTGTGAATTATTTCAAAAGAAATGTCCTCTCTGTGTCTAAGATCTGTGTCCAGGTTAAGGGACTCCTTTACATAACATCAGACCGGATGTTTGATGTTGTGATACGGGACTACAGAAGGAACAGATGGAGAGTGAAAAGGTGACTAGGGCCTTTTGTCGTGCTTCTGACGACACACACCGCCATCAAGGTAGCTGAGAAAGATCCCACCAGTGATCGGGGAGAAGGAGCCGAGAGGAGCTGGAGGCACACGTCTGTGCGGACGGAGGTCACACAAACATCACTTGCCGCTACCATCTCAGGAGCAGAGACGCTGGCACAACATGGAGCTGAGACAACAAGTTAAGAACCTGTTGCAAGCCCACAGAATCAGAGTTGCACAATCCACAGAGAGGTGGCATCCTTTCATTAACAGAGCAGAAAAGACTAATCTTCACAACTCTTTCTGGGCGTACAGCTGTGCGATTCATCTTGCCATCTGAAAGACTGGAGCAAAGCGAAGCCGTGGTGCCCTTTTCGATGCTTGGACTGTGCGACTTAAGAAGAACAACATTCATATATACATTTAATATTTTTCTTGTGAATTATCAAAGAATGATAAAAGGGGGAATTGTGGAGGAAAAATTTAATCATAGAAGAAGATTTATGTTTAAGGTTATACAGAAATCAACATCTGTCTCTGTTATTCAAAAACACCTCTTAGCATGGGGTCACGGGACACCTAGATTGGGACTCTCCGGGCCTTAGATGTCACTTATTAAATCACACACACACACACACACACACACACACACACACACACACACACACACACACACAAACCTACATCTACCTCATAAAATGTAATAAACCCCCATCACCGCTTGAGGCCTTGACACAAACACTGATGGGGGAAGATAAGAGGGGGGAACCACTGTGTCCCTTGCTTTTCTTATTTGCTTTTGTTACAGAAGGGTGGGGGGGGGGAAAGACATTTGTATCACCTTTTCCTCGGTACGAAAAAACACTGAGACACTGAGAGGTATAAAAGCTTGGGCCTTCTATTGTTCCTCAGTTCACACTCGATGCAGGCATTATCTGGTTGTATTGACTGTGGATTCATTCTTGCAAGAATTAAATCTTTATAAAGACTCAATTGGCTAAGGTTTGTCTCTTATTCAGAAATGCAACGGAGTTAACGTTATTTTGCCGCAACACCTCCCTGTGCCATTTTTGTCCAGGTGCATTGTCTCACCTTTTCTTGTTCCAGCATCTCAACGGTTTCCTCTGGAACATTCCTCGTTTGCAAAAAATCGAATAGATCATCCATCCTGTAGACATACACATGCCAGATTTTAATCCTCTCTAAGCCTTCACCCACATGAAAAGTTTATTACCAGTATTGTATTTAAAGAACATACACATATTAGTATATCAAAACCATAGTTACTACAGTAGACCCATGGTCATTTTTTTGTATGGCTGGTGATGTATAGTTTTAAGTATTAATTTATATTTGCACATAACAGGTTATTTTGTCCGGTTTTCCCTGAAAATGCTGTTTAGATTGGGGCTGTGTGGGCTTATATATGTATTTTTTACTGGTTTTGGACTTGCTTCAAAATTGCCTCAGTTCAGTGACAGTGACAGTCCCTTAGTTCGGGCAGTGTTTAAAATGTTTGGTTCTGAGCTATGCCGTTGATTTCGTTGCAGGTGAAACATGCGCATTTCAAACATAGCAGTATTTCGTCTCACTTTTCACATGCCCATTTAGTGTTAGATGATAAACAAACGCAAGATTATCAAAAAGAATTGGCCAATTTAGTAATCGACCATGTATCTACCAAATGGGAACGACAAGGCTAATCACAACCTCTTGTGTTCACGCAAACGTAGTCTATCGTTAAACCATGCAAACTTTTATGATATGCTACTCTTTAATTTACAATAATTTTAAAAAGGGTGTTCAGTTGTTGTTATGTTATGCATGTATACTTACGTTCAAACTTCTTCATTATACGCAGCACGCCTTGCAAATGCTTGCTGCCCGCCTCGCTTGATGTTGGAAGTTGTGTATATTGCGCATGCGTCTGTTCTCATTAAATCGAGAAAGTTTCTCGTTATTTCGAAATGTTAAGTCAATATTTCGAGAAATTTTCTCGTTATTTCGAGATAAGTCAATATTTCGAGAAAGTTTCTCATTATTTTGAGATGTTAAGTCAATATTTTGAGAAAGTTTCTCATTATTTTGAGATGTTAAGTCAATATTTCGAGAAAGATTCTGATTATTTCGAGATGTTAAGTCAATATTTCAAGAAAGTTTCTCATTATTTCGAGATGTTAAGTCAATATTTCGAGAAAGTTTCTCGTTATTTCGAGATATTAAGTCATTATTTCGAGAAAGTTTCTCATTATTTCGAGATATTAAGTCATTATTGCGAGAAAGTTTCTCATTATTTCGAGATGTTAAGTCAATATTTCGAGAAAGTTTCTCATTATTTCGAGATGTTAAGTCAATATTTCGAGAAAGTTTCTCATTATTTCGAGATGTTACGTCAATATTTCAAGAAAGTTTGTCATTATTTCGAGATGTTAAGTCAATATTTCAAGAAAGTTTCTCATTATTTCGAGATATTAAGTCAATATTTCAAGAAAGTTTCTCATTATTATGACTTAAATAATTATATTTTTTTACTCAACTGTGGCGGAAACGGGCTTCCATATTAAACAAACAAAACATGTTTTACATGTTTTGCAGCTGGCATTGTTGAGTGCCTGGCAGTGAGGACATGGTTTCTGTTTGGTTTTGTCATTTTGCTGACTTTTTCTGTTTGATTGCTATATACAGTAGGAAAAGGGAGGAAGTTTGGTGCTATAGTGGAGTTGACAGACAGTTAGATAATTAATTATATTAATTTGAATGAATGACAGAATGTAGATCATGTGAAATAAATAGTTTAAATGACAATTCATTCAAACGGGTATTTTTTTAAACTTAATATTTTAAAACGTATGTATAATATAATGTATACCATATAAGCACATATAATTCACGTATCATGTATAGGCCTAAAAATATTGTAATATTACACTACCAGTCAAAAGGTTGGAAACTGTACTTTGTATTTTAATTTGTTTTTGAAAGAAGTCTCTTGTGCTCCCAAAAGCTGCATTTATGTTATTTAAAATAAAATAAAAAATAAAAAAACAGTAAAACATCTTACAATGCATTTTATTCCTGTGAACAAAGCCGAATTTATCATCATTACGCCAATCTTTAGAGTCAATCAATCAATCAACTTTATTTATATAGCGCTTTTACAATGACGATTGCTTCAAAGCAGCTTCACAGTGTCAAACAGGACAACATTGCAACAAAATTTGATTTGGCTAGTTTAATTTGGATAGTTTATAGAATTATATGTGACCAAATTAATATATTCTATTTGTATATTTAGTTGAGTAACTTGGATCATAATTTGGATTTATGACCTGCAAGGTTGCCAGAGTAATAATTATACACTGTTAATAATAGGCCAGGGGAGAACTGGCACCCCGACTGAGTCTGGTTTCTCCCAAGGTTTATTTTTCTCCATCCATGCCCTGATGGAGTTTTGGTTCCTTGCCACTGTCGCCTTTGGCTTGGCTTGCTCAGTTGGGTATATATATATATATATATATATATATATATATATATATATATATATATATATATATAGCAACCCAGACTTGTATGGAGTCAATATAATGCCACATAGTTTTGCAAAATAATAAAGTATTGCAAAAGAAAAAAAAGTTTTGCAAACAAAAATAAAGAATTGCACAAGAAAAATTAAGTATTGAGAGAGAAAAAAAAGGAAAATAAAGTTGTTTAATTTGCAACACAACTTTTATTCTGCGCAGCGTTTCAGTGTGCTTGCAATACCGTTTCCCCTGTGCGCTTCATTTTTCTGTGCGTGTCTTTGTGGCACTGTTTTGACATGGGGGTGGAGTCAAGAAACTGGGGCGTGTTCAGCTGACATGGTCACGCCTCCCTCCGCGTGACATCATCTCCTCGAGACGCAGATGAGCTCATGCGGGTGGAGCGTTTCCTTGTACTCACACTTTTACTAGCATTAAAACGGGCATGATTTTGTTTTTTTATGAATAAATGTGTATTAAAAGCGTTTGCTTAAGTTAGAAGTGGTGTTTATTATTAGCTTTGGACTACTGGCTAATGCAAACTGTGTGAAAATAGCCAGCACTGTTTATTTCTCTCAGTCTCAGTGTGCACACTTATAGCATTTAAATGTTTATAGTTTTATTTTGTTAACTAAATGTGTATTAGAAGCATTAACCTGTTGATGTCAAAGTTACTGCTAGTTTTAAGTTGTAAATAGAATGAAATTAACTTGACAGACTTTTATCATTAAAAATATCTCAGACTCATGCTTAAATTGTTTCTTCCTGGTGAAAATATAGTAGGCTACCTGACCGTTACTCCATTAGATGGCGGCAGTTTTAATGAGAGAGTCACTCAATAGAGACTTTTATATTGAATTTGTGAATGCAGAACAAGACGCAAATGACAAATGCTTGGACTAGCGCCATCGGGCACGGGAAAACCCATAACGGTTTAAATGACAAAATATCGCAGCGGACATTCAAATAGATGTTTTATTATGAACATAGGACTGACCTGAAAACCTAATACAGTCAGCTTCAATTAACTATCAATGAGAACAAACATGTTTACGTTGCTAAACATGTGCACGCATTCTGAGTGAAATGAACAGCTATGGCTTTTTCAGACAGTTCTAAACTAAACACTACCCAGCAAACACAGAACGTTGACACAACGTACACAACCTTCTAACAACGTTTTAATAACGTGGCCAAAAGGTTGCTATAACGACGTTGTGTGGTGAAGGTTGTTACAGCGTTGTCCCAACGTTGACTATTAACCACCGTCCAGGACCATAGCTTAAGGTTGTGCCAAGGGTATCTGGACAACCACTGGACGACCTGTAGGCTACTGTAGACGATCGTCACTGTCTGAAGCGCGAATGTCAGCCTTTTAAATTTCAACTGACAGTTGAACCGTCTCATTCTTCATCTTGATACGCGGATACGTGAGTATTGCATTTAATTTACCTCAGCTAAATAAGATACCCAAATATTTAAATAACCTACAATTCCCGTGTCTAATGTGCCATTCATTTGTTCTTTCAACAAACTGAACGGACAGATTAGCTGGTTTGCGATTTTGTGTAAATGCTAACGTTAGCTTTAGAAACGTTACTCAGATATCCTTACCGTTAAGATAAGTGTTATCTTCTGGTCAGGTAAAAAACAAATATTTTAACACTATAACAAAAGTTATTAGTCATAATGATATAAATGATGAGTAAGTTAACGTTACCTGACATTTCAGCACTCCTTGAATAGACGGGCAGCGTATTTGCACGTTAATGTTTTATTTTTTTCCCTTTTTTGGAAACGCACATTGAAAAGAAACAAACGTTTGTAACCTCGAACATAGAAAACCCTTTTATGGGAAAGACGGTCGATTAACGTTACCCTGTTCTGTAAAGGCAGGCCAACAGTTTTTTTTGTTTGTTTTTTTCTGGTGTTGAAGATGGCCAATGCTGGCCAGTATCAGGAGATCACACTATAAAGCAAAAAAACCCGCTGTTAAATGAACACTGCGTTTATATAAATTTATATATTGATCAAATACGATAGTAAAGACATAAATAATGTTACACAATGTTTCTATTTTGCTTTAGAACTTTCTATTATAATACAGTTTCGAATTTTCTATTATAATCATGTAAATCAAATTTGGGTTTAAAATCTATAGTGTAAAACAAAGTTTAAAGTAGCTAAACAAAGCAATTAGCCTATTCTAATATTGTTTTTCCATTTCTTACTCAGGCTATTTTCACAATGAGGTAAGCATACATTCTTTTAAATCTTTTCTTGTAAACAATCATATGGGTCTAAATTTAATGCAATTAAAATGAAATTATCAACATTGTAACGCCTTATCTTTAGAATGGAAAACAAAAGACGAGTTGGCAGGAGAGAATAAATGAGACACTGGAGAGCAGCCAAAAATATTATTTCTAATCGTCACCAAAATCTGGCCAAAAACAATATTTGCACTAGTTCTATACTTCAAGACACCTTACAACAGTGTTCATCCTCTGCAAGTTCAATTTCAGAGTGTAGCACAGCTTGTTCTTTAAGAGAGAGTGAAAATATATCCTTAAATCAAGAGGATACACTCAGCATAGATGAACGCACTCCAGATAATGACACATATTTGTCACTCTCTGAAGAGGATGGTGAAACTAATTCTTTGAGAGAGGACCTCATTGCATGGGCCAACAAACATCAAATCCGACACTGTGCTTTAGATGACCTTTTAAAAGTGTTGCGTTCACAGGGACATCACACATTGCCTGCTACTGCACGCACACTTTTGAATACTGCACGAGCAGTTGATATTCAGAATAAATCTGGAATGCAGTACATCCATCTATCATTGCCTAAAGAAATTGAAAAAACATTGAAAAGATATCCTTCTGATGTGACTTCGAGAATTGATTCCCTGGAGATTTCTTTCAATATTGATGGACTTCCACTCTTCAAAAGTTCATCATTATCAATGTGGCCTGTGTTGTGTTCCATTCATCCTGAACCAGTGATTGTATTTCCTGTAACACTGACATTGGGATCTCAAAGACCCTCGGATCTTACATTTCTTGAGGATGCTGTTACAGAAATGAATCAGTTACTAGAAAGTGGTCTTACATATGATGGAAGGATAATCCGAGTCAAGCTGAGGTGTATTGTATGTGATGCACCAGCCAAAGCAATGGTGAAAAGAATCAAGCAATTTTCTGCATATTATGGTTGTGACAAGTGTGAACAAAAAGGTTTCTGGGAGAAAAGAATGACATATCAAGAGGTCGATGGGTTTGACTTAAGAACAGATAATTCATTTAGAGCTCAAAATCAACCAGAACACCATAATGGAAGTACACCTTTGACCGATTTACCAATTGATATGATTGGCCAATTTCCCATTGACTATATGCACCAGGCATGTCTTGGTGTTATGAAGAAATTGTTGACAATTTGGACAAGAGGAAAAGGGACGAAGTAGACAAACCATGATGTCCATTGGTCAGGTAGACATAGTGAGTGCAAGGCTACTTGATCTTCAGGGATGCATTCCTTCATGTTTTGCTAGAAAACCATGAAGTCTGCGACACCTGGAAAGGTGGAAGGCTACAGAGCTTAGACAATTCCTGGTTTATACTGGAAAGCTGGTTTTACCAGGAGTTCTGCGTCAAGACCTGTATGAGCACTTCCTAACTTTCAGTGTTGCAATAAGCATCTTACTCAACCCTCCTTGGTCAGTCACCATGCATCATATGCACACAAGCTGCTACAGTATTTTGTAGCTAAGGGCAGAGAGCTGTATGGACCATCATTCATGGTGTACAATGTACATTCAATGCTTCATCTTGCTTCTGATGCAATGACTTACGGCTGTCTGGATGAATGCAGCGCCTTCCCATTTGAGAATTACATGCAGCAGTTGAAGAGAATGGTACGCTCAGGAAAGAGCCCTCTTGTACAGATTGTGAAAAGGATCAAAGAAATCCAGGACGGCACAACTTCACAAAGTATTCAAAGAGGCAATGTCATTTCTTCTAAGCAGCCAGACAATTGCATCATTTTGGAAGATGGCAAATGTTGCGAGGTCATCGATAAAACAGAGAATGAATACCTGTGTCGAGTTTTTCTGCAACCATCTCCCCTCTTTATGGAGCCCTGTGAATCATCAATAATTGGAGCATACGTGTGCCAAAAGAACACTGTGATACAAATGATCCCAAAAGAAAAAGTCAGTCAAAGTAAAAGAGAAATCAAGATTGATCAGAAGGAAAGAGTAGTCTACTTGACTATCCTTCACAATCATAAGTAGACATCAAGAAATTTCCGGAAACGTATTATGTGTACCAATTATATGTAAGTAACTTAAAACAAACAAACAAACAAAAAACTGTATTATACCACTTTTTTTAAGTAATCATGTGGCTTGTCTTTCAGAATGTTTTCAGTTGTGGAATTCACCTCAGATCACAGTGTAGCTGTAATTCCTGATGTATGGAAAGAAGAATTAGACAAGGTAAGGGGTATACACTTAAAGCACAGTGTGAAAGTATTGTTAGATTTGTCTAGCGCAACTATCATAAGAAGTCTATAATATGCTTAATATGTAGTTGTGTTTGACATATTTTGTATCGAGGTCCCTGTCTCATGTCTCTGTCATCTAAGATGTCCTTGCCCTGGAAAAGTATATTATGTATTCATTATGTATACTTTCTTTCTTTCTTTCTTTCTTTCTTTCTTTCTTTCTTTCTTTCTTTCTTTCTTTCTTTCTTTCTGTCTTTCTTTCCCCAGAATATCTATTGTTACTGGCCACTCAACAATGTACAAAGTCTAGTAAAAAAAACGACTTTACCAGATAAGCAAAAGTGGAATAGGCTACAAATCTGTAGAGTGTTTAAATCATCAGGTATGTCATTAAATCACTTTTGAAATACTGAATTTAAATAGTGATGGTGGGTTTATAGTTGCCTGTATTTGGAGTTGGTAAAACCAAAAAGAAATACAGACTCTAAAATGTGTAAAATGTGAAAACAAAAATAAGCCAATTAAACAATAACACTTAATTACAGAGAAAATTAAAATGAAGATTTTTTTTTGTATTTAGTCTATTAATGTATTAACTACAATTTAAAAACTATTACTTAACTATAAACTAACAATTTGCAAATGATTTGTAAATATCTATTACTTCTATTAAATACTTCTATTAAATATCTATTAAAATAACTATTACTTAACTATAAACTAATAATTGTTGACTAACCCTCCGCAGAACTGTTGCCAAACATATAACATGCTAGAAACATAAAACAAACACTGCAAAAACAATCCACTTAAAGCTTCAAGCATTTGCCAATTTAAACCCAAACAGCAACCTTTATTTTATAAAACGTTGTAATTTCATAGCAACTCACAAATGTATTTATTTATTTAGTTGACTACATGACAGCTCATAAGCTCATGAGAAAAGCTCAAACCTCCTCATGTCCTGAACTCTCCGATTCCGCTATCATTGAGCAAAGACCAACCAGACTGAAGAGACCACCGCTACATCTTTTAGAGTCAGATAGTGATGTTGAGACAGATATTGAAGACAGTATGTATTAGTACACATTTCTTTTAGTTAATAAAGTAATAAGAATAGCACAGATTTATATTCAGTAAAATTGTTTTTAGGTAATATCAACACCATACCACCAGCAAAAGACCAAGTCTGCCCTCTCCACCAAGAACAATGAAACCAAGTAAGAACTTTTAAGTGGTGAATATTTAATAATGATTATATTTTATCATTAAAATTAAAAAATAACTGCTTTCTATTTAAAACTGTAAATTGTCAATGTATAAATTTTAAATGATACATTTTTTTCCTGTGATGTCAAAGCTGAATTTTCTCCATCATTACGTCAGTCTTCAGTGTCATGATCATTCAGAAATAATTCTCATATGCAAATAAATTCAACAAAAATGTTTTAGGTAATATCAACACCATACCACCAGTAAAAAGACTAACCCTGCCCTCTCCACCAAGAACAATGAAACCAAGTAAGAACTTTATTTTATTTTATTTTTTACTGTAAACCACTAACATAGTTGTCATTTGTCTATGATAGCAGACAATAGTGTCATTACCAATATGATTTGGCATATTATTTGCAGCACAAAGACATGGGAAGGTCTTGAAAGCTTGCCAAGAGCTGGATTTTTTGGTAAGCATAAACAGATAAACAGATTTACACAATTCACCACTTATCAAAAATGGCCCGTAATTTACTAATACTGTATGTCACTCATCCAGAGATGCCAGGGAGCTACAGTTCCACTATACATACAGATAGCACACTTTCGATGATGCCACAACATTTAGGTAACGTTTCCTATGTTTCTTTTTTTCTTCTTATGGTAGCAGTGTACAATAAAGTTTTGTTTGTTAACATTAGTTTATGTATTAGTTATGTATTAAAATAAATTATAATGAGGAATACATTTGTGTTTTTCAAATTATTATACATTTTACATTTTACATTTTATTCCTTTGTTGTAAAAGCTGAATTTCCAGGATCATTACTTCAGTCTTCAGTGTCATGATCCTTCAGAAAGCATTCTAATATTCAATTTTTATCAGGATTTTTTGATGAATAGAAAGTTCAAGTGAACAGCATTTTTATAACATTATAAATGTCTTTACTGTCACTTTTGATCAATTTAATGCAACCTTTTTAAATAATTGTGTTTTTATAATATTCCTTTTAGATGTATGCAACACACCTAATTGGAATGGCCAGAGTGGAGAACATACAGTTATGGCTCATCAATGAAGGTTCTGGAAATTATATTTGACCAATTTAAGATCCTGTTTACAGGAAATTTTGAGAAATATTTCTGTATTTCTGGTTATTTTCTGTATAACATTACTTTTACAAAAAGTGTTTTGTTGCTTGTGTAAACAAAGGTATAAAATTACCAATTTGATCACAAATCAGCACTCTCTAATTAAAGTTGACCAATCATAACTTTCTGATTAAATGTTTGGTGCTGATATGTACATGATATCTCTATGGTTAAAATAAGGAAATTTGTTGCTTGTGTGAACATTAGATGTGGTGAAATTTCTGGAAAAGGCATTCTGGCATTTTTAGCAATTTACAGCAAATCACTGTGTGAAAGCAACAAATATCTTTTACAAATTGAAAATATGTATTTAAATATGCAAAAGTTAATGAAAGAGAAGCATAACATTATTTTATAATTATTTTTTTATTTAATTTGTTTGTAGCACCAAGAATGCAAGAGTGGAGTCATGGACAGCATTCGAATGCTGATCAACACCAATATAGTATGTTACATCTTTGTAAAATGTAAAAGCCACTTTGCAACTTGATTATTACGGAGCACTGGTGGTTTCACATCTATGTTAGGATAGTTCACCCACAAATAAAAATGAAAGTGTGTGTGTGTGTGTGTGTGTGTGTATGTGTGTGTGTGTGTGTGTGTCTCTAGAATCAGCAGCCTGGGCAGTTAGTGGCAATGGACATCGCCCAGACAATGGAAGACAAAATCAGCCATGTAAGTAATGTTTAAACGGATGATCCACCTAAAAATACAAAACTATGCAAAAGAGCAGCAAACTCGTTACACGAGTAAACTCTTATACGCATATAATTTTCCTTCAGAAAATTGGGGTCAGTTGGGGTCATATAAAGTACCATTAATTTAGGGTAACGTTTATAATTATATAAACAAAATAGCTTTCCTTTCAGACGACTTCAATGCAAAAGGGCAAAACTGTACATCAAATAACAGTAAGTAATATTGTATTATATTTTAAATCAACCTTATCTGCAGATGTTCTTACAAACTAAAATTATACAATAGACTTCCAGTTAAATGTCCTCATGAAGCTGGACAAAATAATCGCCAAGCAGCAAGAGCATTCTCTCCTGTTTCGCCGACTTCTGCAGGCAAGAGAGGAAGATACAGGGCCAGAAAACCCTATTCCAGCTATTGGTCAGTTATCTGACTTTCTTTCATTTGAGGAGAAGCTGAGGGTGGATGAGGAGCTTCAAAGAAAAATGGTTAATAATCTGACATTTTATTTTACAAAATACAGCTGAACTGTAATGTGTATATGCATATGATTAGCATTTAATTTAAATTCAGGTTAAATATCTTTCGGCACTTGGAGGACCAAACTATGGGGAAACAGTGCGACGAATGATGCGACAAATTGCTCCCTCTGAAGTGTGGGCACAGTTCAGCGTCAAAGGAAGGAAGGGGAAGAGGAAACTTGAAGAACTTTATGTTTATCGAGTTCTACTAAGTAAAAAATAATAATTTAAAGTCTTTCCATATATATATATATATATATTTGTAATTTTAATTATCTTAGATTTAATATAATTTATTATCAAATATTTACTTGTATTGTAAACATTTTAGAGGCAATAATGAAATCTCAGCCTGGGTCCACCAGTATGGATGCTGAAAGCCATATTGCAGAGACCCTTAAACACGCTCCAGGCCTGGTTAGGAGAAGGGCTAATGTAAGGATTTGACAGTATTCAATCAATCAATCAATCAACTTTATTTATATAGCGCTTTTACAATGACGATTGTTTCAAAGCAGCTTCACAGTGTTAAACAGGACAACATTGCAACAAAATTTGATTTGGCTAGTTTAATTTGGATAGTTTATAGAATTATATATGACCAAATTAATAAATTCAATTTGTATATTTAGTTGAGTAACTTGGATCATAATTTGAGTGTCCCCACTCAAATTATGAGTATTATATGTGATTGTTCCAAAACATGTGGCTTCTTGGCCAATTAGATTTTAATAACTAAATTACATTTTACAAGGACCAGCTGTAAATGAATTAATGAATATGTTCAACATTTATAAGCAATGCATGTTAATATTGATTTATTGCCCTGTATAGCTGCTATCAATATGACAGTAAGTTCGATACTTTATTTTACAGCGACGTTACCCCACATTTACAGGATGGTTCATTGGATCTCTTCTCATTATAATTTTAAGTAAGTATTCAGGGATGGGCAGTGCACATGCTGTCACTCTCACTTTTCTCCCCATCATTTTCGATCTATTCTGTAGCCTAATAATGTTCTATTAAAGTACCTAAAATAAAAATAAGGCAGTGATGCTATAATGCTAATAGATGCTATTTACACTGAGGGCAAATAACGAGAGATGCTATTTACTAAGTGAAATAGCATACTAAGTGAAAATAGTGATATATTCTATATACACCATGTAAAAATAGTTATTTGCAATGTGTGTAAATAGTAATTAGATGCTATTTATACTTTTTTGACAGATACATACTATTTGTACCTCAGTATTGTACATTAACAGGATGCAATAATAACAGTGTAAATGATTATTTATATTTATTAAAATTATTAAATGGATGCCGCCTTAATGGGAAAATAAAAATGAGGTGATATGTGATGAGAAAAGGGAGAAGAACGAGCTCTGCAAAAGGCGGATTCGAACCCAAGTCAAGCGAGTCAAAACCATGATCCTGAAGCTTTACGCTTTACTGACTGCACCATACAATATTTGCTTTTTTAAAAATCTAGTTTGGCCCAACCAGGCATTTTTAGGTGGAGTGTGCACTAGGTGTAAATAGACACTCAGTAAAAAAAAATAGTGTACAAATAATTTACCTAAGATTTGATAGAACTATAAATGTCTCAAGCTTAAACAAACTGCACTGCGAAGGGATACTAGTAGATTTTGACAGGGTTTTTGATCTTAACATTTTTGTTTTTGTGTCTCTTTATCAATTGTGTTCAGCTGATTGCCACTCATTCACTGAACGCCTGTTTATTCTTTCCTTTGATTTGTCTGCTGTTTAGTTGCAGTTGTTTAGATTTTCTCATGTCTGCTCACACTAACTCAGTCCCTGTCTATTCCTGTCATGTGACACTCTGATTTGCTTCTGATTTGCTTCGCTCTGTCCAGTTTACCTGTGCCTGCAGTGCTACCCTCTCTGGTCCCGGATTGTCTACCTGGTTTCGGACTCATGCCTGCCTACTGGTTTCTGGACTTGCATTTCTCCCCTGGATTTGTAAATGTTTCCTAGACTGATTCTGGTTACCAACCTTAATACCCGGCTTTTGACTACGATTTTCTACATTAAATTAAAAAAAATGTGTTCATTAAATGTTCTGATCTATCTTTGTTTTTATGTTTGATTTATTATACTTAAACTAAATATGTTTGTATTCTATTTTATTTATTTATTTTTACAAAATGTATGTCTTTTGGAAGATTACCATGTGCAGTTTTAATAAAGTATGTAAACCTTTATGTGCTGCAGATGTGGAGTATAATTAATTTACCCATGAATAATAAGGATAAATAATAGGCCTATATAAAAAATATAATGCCTGATATTAAAAATGAACCACAAAACAAGCTAAATTGAAAGTAGCTTGTTTAAGTAGCATAAGTAGAAACTAGTTGTCAGCATGTCGTCTCGCAGTTGCTGAATGTCGCGCAACAACGTTGCTACAGCCCTCTCGCGTCTTACAATTCTACGTTGTTACAATGTTGCGAGCACGTAGACAGCAACGTTGCCAAAGTAGAAATGCAACGTGCCACAAACGTTTCCACAACGTAAACGTGTTTGCTGGGTAAACACCACATTAACTGATCTCTAACTACTTTAACTTAAGCGCTGCTAATACACAACAAAACCAACCATTCAAATGCTAAAAACGTGTGCACACTGACACTGAGAGAAATAAACAGTGCTGGCTATTTTCACACAGTTTGCATTAGTCAGTAGTCCAAAGCTAATAATAAACACCACTTCTAACTTAAGCAAACGCTTTTAATACACATTTATTCATAACAAAACAAAATCATGCCCGTTTTAATGCTAGTAAAAGTGTGAGTACAAGGAAACGCTCCACCCGCATGAGCTCAGCCATGGTGCCTTCATCTGATCTGATCTGCGTCTTGAGGAGATGATGTCACACGGAGGGAGGCGTGACCATGTCCGCTGAACACGCCCCAGTTTCTTGACTTAAATACATCAAGCATTTAAAATAATAGACATGCGTGAATCACTGGGCATCTCCAATCTACAAATATAATTTAAAACAGTTTTTCAATAAGGAACAGGCCGTATACACAGTCGGCCTACACAATAATTTAATTATGCATTATAAAAACACAAAGATATAACACATATGTTATGGATTTTAAAGCTTTAGAGTTGCTGAAGGTAGTCTACATATCCAGATAAAAGTCTTTACAGAAAATATTAAATTGGGGATTTATAGACAAAAAAAATTGTTAGAAACTTAGCTATAAAAAATAATCCATTTATTATTTATTTCTTATCAGAGCTTTGCAAAATTGCGATGACGTATAGGCTTTTATACTAGGCTCGTGTGCCTTATGCGTCATAATCTAACGCCTAGGGGTGGCCATTGAAATCAATGGAGTTCCCGGTTCGTCAAAGCAGTGACGCCTAGGGTGGCCATTGAAATCAATGGAGTTCCCGGTTCGTCAACATAGTGACGCCTAGGGGTGCTTTTGCCGTCTTCATTATGACGCGGAAAGCACTTGACCATGCTTCGGTTTTTGAGAATGGGTTGCCAACCAAAAATCAGTGTGTTCCTTTAAATGAACAGTGAACCATTTGTGTTAATTTCAGTGAAAACATTTGAATATAAAATAACTTGTAAGAAAGGAACTCAATAGAAAATAAAACTTAACAAAAATAAAACATTTAGGCCTACTGTAAACCAAACTGGCCTGGAAGACTACAAATGAATGTGTTGGCAATTGGGAACATTGCTAGTTCATCATCATTTTCATGAAGGAGGGACAGCTCTGGCTGTGTTTGAAATCTCATTGCTGGAATCCTCTCCAATCCTGTAGCAAATATTAAAACGTGCTGCAGGGAAATTGGAGCTGCATCTCCACCTGTCCAGAAGTGAAGTGATAAGAAATATTTATGTATAAACTATTTTCTTTAAGTACTTTGTAGAGCTGCATGATTCTGGCCATTTTTTTTGATTCAAATAGAGATCACAATTCTGAACAGACAAACAAAAAATTGTTTGTTGCTGCAGTCTATTTTAAAAATGTTACATTAATTTCAATGAACTAATAAAAAAGATGTGGGTTGAGTGAATGATTCAATGACTCACTCATAAAGACTTGTTTCATTACTGGATGAATCTGTTTTTGAATGACTATCTTAAATTGTTCAATGACAAATACATTTTCAAGTCACTTGTCTCCACCTGCTGGTGTAATGATGCAATCATTATTTGAAGCATCCAGTTACTTTCAAAATGTGATTAACTCTATTTTGATCGCTACTGTAGACATCAGTGTTTATATCAAAACTATGTTCTTTGTGATAAATCTTTGTCAAATAGGAATGATATCATGTGGGTGTTTTAAGCAAGATTTTTTAGTGATTAATCGTGCAGCTCTAGTACTTAGTAGTTAAAAAGTAAATATTCCAAATAGTTTTTTTGTGATTCTGAGTTTGAACAGTCGTCTTACCCTCGACCTCCAGAAACCAGTCCCGCCAGAATGCAACTGCCCTAGACTCTTGTCTCCTTTTATGGTAGCCTCTTGGTGTGGTGAACTGTGGCTTAAACAGCCCCACAATGTCAGCAGCAGTAAGTTTGGCCGTACTTTTCAGGAAAAGTTCTTCAAAGCATATATGGTGGGCCACCAGCTCATCTAGGAGCCCATGGACATTTAGACCTTCTTTGAACCTTAAGTGAAAATGGAAGCAGGGAAATATATAAGAAAAAAAACTTTCCATTTATTAAAATTAAACAAAATTACTGCATTAAGTGCATCGTGTCAACTGTTCGTTTTACAGTGTGGAAATAACCATGGAAATAACCATGCTATTCAGCAGCATAATTTATTCATACCGCAATGCATGCTGGGAGTCATGGACAATTTTTGAACAACACTGGTACCAGCATGCATTGCAGCATAAAGCTTTTAAATGTCACCATTGTTGAGATTCATACGCCGATTCTTGATGTCTATGTGAATAACAAATGTATTTTAAACACATCATTAAAGCAGCAAGAGAAACACTAATGTTAGTATCAAGGGTCAAGAGCCCAACTAAAGCAAACACTGATCACCATAATGGTAATGTCAAAGAAACCATAAAACAACCTCTGTTAATTCTCAATAAGAGCTTCTGTAGACGTCTGACAGAAATAAAGTCAGTCTGGTCAGTAATGTGTGAAGCTGGTAATGCTGTTTGTGGAGTTGTTTAATCCTCCTCTGCTGAGATCTTCAGATATTTAATGTCTTCTTTTATCTTCAGTTGATGAGATAAACTTTTTTTCTGTTCATGTTTCTCTTTCCTTCAGTGATATCAGCAGGTGTTCATCAGTGTGTGAATTCACTCTGTTCACTCTGTCTATACCAGTAAACTAGTGTAGGGAATAGTGAATGAGGGTATAGGGTGTGATTTGGAGCACAGCCTCTTTATGTCGACTTCGAGTGCTGTTAATTCAAAGTATATTCCCGTTGGCCTTTTTCTCGAAAATGAAAATATTACCCAGATTGCATTGTTTTCTACGGTATATTACTGTTTTATTGGAAAACAGCATGTTACTGTCAAAATTTGAATGTTATTTAACAGCATTTTTTTACAGTGTGATAATAGACAAAATAAACATTTTTAATAGACAAAAGTTACACAAAACGTTTTTTTTTTTTAGTAGGATGGTTTGATTGTTTTGTATAAAAGGTTTTTTTTTTTGTTTTTTTTTTACGTGGCATGGCTTTTCAGAAGTCCTTAAAAGACAAACTGAACATATTTTTAGCCCAAGCAACCTTAAACACTAACTTACTGATTACCATTACTAGCCAACATTTCCACAAAAGTTTTTTTTTTAAGTTTTTTTTATTTTTATTTTTTTTTAATATTTGTTTTACATGTTATGGCTGTAGGAAGTCCATATTTGACCTACTGAACATAGTTTTGGACCAACAGTCCTTAAACACTAACTTACTACTTCCGTTCTGATTACTATTACTAGCCAAAAGGTCCACAACATTTTTTATTTTATTTTTTTATTTTTTTATGTTTGTTTTTACAATGTTATGGCTGTAGGAAGTCCATATTTGACCTACTGAACATAGTTTTGGACCAAGAGTCCTTAAACAGTGACTTACTACTTCCCTTCTGATTACCATTACTAGCCAAAAGTTCTACAAAAGTTTTTTTAAAGTTTTTATTTTATTTTTATTTTTTATTTTTTTTAATGTTTGTTTTTACATGTTATGGCTGTATGAACTCCATATTTGACCTATTGAACATAGTTTTGGCCCAAGAGCCACTAACTTACTACTTCCCTTCTGATAATAGACAAAATAAACCTTTTTAATAGACAAAAGGTTCCACAAAAGGTTTTAAAAAATGTTTTAAAGGTATTTTTGTGTGTCTGTTTTTACGTGTTATGGCTGTTGTAAGTCCATATTTGACCTAGTTTTGGCCCAAGTGTCCTTAAACACAAACTTTCTACTTCTGTTCTGATTACCATTATAGCCAAAAGTTCCAAAAAAAGTTTTTTTGGAGTAGGATGGTTTGATTGTTTTTTGTTTTTTTTTACATGGCAAGGCTGTTCAGAAGTCCATAAAAGACATACTGAACATATTTTTAGCCCAAGCAGCCTTAACACTAATTTACACTAAACTATACTTTACACTAATCATTACTAGCCAAAAGTCAATTTTTGACATACTGAATATATTTTTGGGCCAAGCAACCTTAAACACTAACTTATAGATTACCATTACTAGCCAAAAGTTCCACAAAAGTTTTTTTTTTTTTTTGTGCTTTTGCATTGCAATGCATTAAAATCGTTATGCGTTGAATAGATAATTGCTGTTGCATTGCAGAGTTTAGTTGTTTTGCATTGAAATGCATATATAAATGTTTGTGCAATGAGGAAATTAGTGCTTTTGCATAATGCATACAAAACTTTTTGTGCATTGGCGATATTAGTGTGTTTGCATTGCATGCATACTCGTTGTGCATTGAAGAGAACGTGCACTACAAAGCATATCGCATATCAGAAATCGTTATGCACTGAAGAAATGTATCCTTTTGCATTTTATTACATTTAGATGTCATGTGCATGTGCATTGAAATACATATAAGACTTGTTGTGTATTAAAGAGTTTAGTGCTTTACATTGCAATGCATATAATAAATCGTTGTGCATTGATATAATTGCTGTTACAATGCATACAATGCTTGTGCTTTAAAGAGATATTTGCATTGAAATTGGCATTTGCAAGACTTGTTTCGCATTGAAGGGTTAGTGTTTTGTATTAGATACATCGTTGTGCATCATTAAATAACAACTGCTTTTGCAAAATAACCTTGTGCTTTGAAGAGTTTAGTGATTTAGCATTGCTTTACATTCAAGATCTCGTGTGCATTGAAGAGATTCGTGCTAACAATGCATTCAAGACTTGTTAAACATTGAAGAGTTTAGTGCTGTTGCATTGCAGTGCATAAAGAAAACGTTGTGCATTAAATAGATCAGCTGCTTTTGCAATACTTAAAAGAACTTGTGCATGAAGCGATTATGCGTTTGCATTGCAATGCATATAGAAATCGTTGAGCATTGAAGAGTTTAGTGTTTTTGCATTGCATTTCATTCCAGGTCTCGTGTACACTGAAGAGATAAGTGCTTTTGCAATGCATACAATACTTGTTCATTTAAGAGTTTAGTGCTGTTGCATTGCAAATCGCATTAAATAGATTTTGTAGAACTAGTTGTGCATGGAAGAGCTAGTGCGTTGTGCTTTTGCGTTGCAGTGCATACACTTACTTGTGCTTTGAAGAGATAAGTACTTTTGCACTGCTATGCATACAAGACTGTTGTGCATTTGAAGATTTTAGTGCGATTGCAATACATAAAGAAAACGTTGTGTATTAAATAGATCAGCTGTTTTTGCAATGCTTAACTTGCGCATGAAGCGATTATGCTGTTGCATTGGAATGCAATAGAAATCCTTGTATTGAATAGATAATTGCTGTTGCATTGCAAGGCTACTATTACTATTACAAATACTAATACTATTACTATATACAAATCGTTGAGCATTGAAGAATTTAGTGCTTTTGCATTGCATTTCATTCAAGATATCGTGTGCATTGAAGAGATAAGTGCTTTTGCAATGCATACAAGACTTGTGCATTTAGGAGTTTGGTGTTGTTGCATTGCAATGCATAGAGTAAACGTTGAGCATTAATAGATCAGCTGCTTTTGCGATGCTTAAAATAACTTGTGCATGAAGTGATTATGATTTTGCGTTGCAATGCAATAGAAATTGTTGCGCGTTGAAGAGATAATTGCTGTTGCAATTGCAATGTATATATGAATCGTTGAGCATTCACGAGTTTAGTGCTTTTGCAATGCATAAATTAACTTTTACATTGCAATGCCTATAATAAATAGTTGTGCATTGATATAATTGCTGTTACAATGCATTCAAAGCTTGTTCTTTAAAGAGATAAGAGCATTTGCATTGAAATTAGCATTTGCATTACACAAGACTTGTTTCGCATTGAAGAGTTAGTGTTTTGTATTACAATGCATATAAGACATCGTTGTGCACTGAATAACAACTGCTTTTGCAAAATTACCTTGTGCTTTGAAGAGTTTAGTGATTTTGCATTGCTTTTACATTCAAGATCTCGAGTGCATTGAAGAGATTCGTGCTACAATGCATACAACACTTGTTAAACATTGAAGAGTTTAGTGCTGTTGCATTGCAGTGCATAAAGAAACATTGTGCATTAAATAGATCAGCTGCTTTTGCAATACTTAAAATAACTTGTGCATGAAGCGATTATGATATTGCGTTGCAATGCAATAGAAATCGTTGCGCGTTAAAGAGATAATTGCTGTTGCAATTGCAATGCATATATAGAATCGTTGAGCATTGACGAGTTTAGTGCTTTTACAATGCATAAATGAACTTGTGCATTGAAGAAATTAATCATTTTGCATTGCAATGCATCAAAACGTTGTGCATTGGTAGACAATTGCTATTGCAATTACTTTCAAGGTCTTGTGCAATGCATAAACGAACTTGTGGATTGTAAAGATAGTGCTTTTGAATTATATTAAACCTCAGATGTCGTGTGCATTAAACAGACAAGTGCATTGTGCGTGCATACATATAAGATTTATTGTGTATTGAAGAGTTTAGTGCGTTTGCATTGCAATGCAAATAAGAAATCGTTGTGAGTTGAATAGACAATTGCTGTTGCATTGAAATGCATATAGAAATCGCTGAGAATTTAGTGCTATGCATTGCATTTCATTCAAGATCTCGTTTGCATTGCAATGCATAAAAGGACTTATGCACTGACGTGTTTAGCTGTTGCATTACAATGTATAAAGAAAACGTTGTGTATTAAATAGATCAGCTGCTTTTGCAATGCTTAAAAGAACTTGTGCATGAAGCGATTATGCTTTTGCATTGCAATGCATATAGAAATCGTTGAGCATTGAAGAGTTTAGTGCTTTTGCATTGCATTTCATTCCAGGTCTCGTGTGCACTGAAGAGATAAGTGCTTTTGCAATGAATACAATACTTGTTCATTTAAGTGTTTAGTGCTGTTGCATTGCAAATCGCATTAAATAGACAACTTTGCAAAGCATAAAATAACGTTGTGTTATTGAGAAAGTGCGTTTGCATTGCATTGCATTTTAGAACAAGTTGTGAATGGAAGAGATAAGTGCTGTTGCATTGCATTACATTCAAGATCTTGTGCAATGCATAAAAGAACTTGTGCATTGTAAAGATTGGTGCTTTTGCATTGTATTAAACCTCAGATGTCGTGTGCATTAAACAGACAAGTGCATTGTGCATGAAATACATATAAGATTTATTGTGTATTGAAGAGTTTACTGCGTTTGCATTGCAATGCATATAAGAAATCGTTGTGAGTTCAATATAATTGCTGTTGCATTGAAATGCATATAGAAATCGCTGAGAATTTAGTGCTATGCGTTTAGTGCTTTAGTGCATTTCATTCAAGATCATTGTGGATCATTGTGGACATTCAAGTGCATTGACGTGTTTAGCTGTTGCATTGCAATGTATAAAGAACGTTGTGTATAATAGATCAGCTGCTTTTGCAATGCTTAAAAGAACTTGTTCAATTAAGAGTTTAGTGCTGTTGCATTGCAAATCGCATTAAATAGACAACTGCTTTGCAAAGCATAAAATAACGTTGTGTATTTAGAAAGTGCGTTTGCACTGCATTGTAGAACTAGTTGTGCATGGAAGAGCTAGTGCGTTGCAGCATTGTGCTTTTACGTTGCAGTGAATACGATACTTGTGCTTTGAAGAGATTAGTACTTTTGCACTGCTATGCATACAAGACTGTTGTGCATTTGAAGATTTTAGTGCGATTGCAATACATATAGAAAACGTTGTGTATTAAATAGATCAGCTGTTTTTGAAATACTTAAAAGAACTTTTGCAGGAAGCGATTATGCTGTTACATTGGAATGCAATAGAAATCGTTCTGTGTTGAATAGATAATTGGTGTTGCACTGCAATGCATATAGAAATCGTTGAGCATTGAAGAATTTAGTGCTTTTGCATTGCATTTCATTCAAGATATCGTGTGCATTGAAGAGATAAGTGCTTTTGCAATGCATACAAGGAGTTTGGTGCTGTTGCTTTGCAAAGCATAAAATAAATAGTTGTGCTTTGTATAGACTACTACTTTTGCAATGCAAAAAAGAACTTGTGCATTGAAGACATTAGTGCAATGAATGTATACAAGACTTGCGTATTTAAGAGATTAGTGTTTTTGCATTGCATTACATTCAGATATCCTGTGCAATGTGCATTAAAATACATATAAGACTTGTTGTGTATTGAAGAGTTTAGTGCTTTTTTAGTGCTTAGTGCATTTTTTTTTGTTCCACATAAACCGTTGTGCAGTTAATAGATAATTGGTGTTGCATTGCATATAAGTTTCATTGTAATGCATATAAGAAATAGTTGTTTAATGAATAGACTACTGGTTTTGCAATACAAAAAAAGAACTTGTGCATTGAAGAGATTAGTGATTTTACGTTGCAATGTATACAAGAAAAGAGAGGTTACACTAAAGACAGTTTAGTTGCATTGCATACAATTTACTAGCATTTAAGAAATCGTTGTGCATATATAGAAACTAGCAAAAAATAGACAACAGCTTTGCAGTGCATATACGAACTAGTTGTGCATTGAAGAGATAAGTGCATTTTCACTGCATTGAATTTGTAGAACTAGTTTTGCATTGAACAGATAAGTGCGTTTGCATTGCATTGCATTGTAGAACTAGTTGTGGCCCAAAAGTCCTTGAACACTAACTTGCTACTTCTCTTATGATTACCATTACTATCCAAAAGTTCCACAAAAGGTTTTTTGATTTTTTTTTTTTTGTTACATGTTATGGCTGTAGGTCGGAAGTGCATATTTGAAATACTGATCATATTTTTGGCCCATGAAACCTTAAACACCTACCTTAAAAACAAACTTACAACAAAAACTTAAAATAAACATTTGAGGAACTTTTGGTTAGTAATGGTAATTACTAACCAAAAGTTCCTCAAAAGTTTATTTTAAGTTTTTGTTGTAAGTTTGTTTTTACATGTTATGGAAGTCCATATTTGACCTATTAAACATAGTTTTGGCCCAAAAATTTTCTTACTACCCTTCTGATTACCAATATAGCCAAAAGTACAAAAGGTTACAAAAGCTAACACAAAAGCTCCTTAAACACTAACTCACTACTTCCCTTCTGATTACTATTACTAGCCAAAAGTTCCACAAAAGGTTATTTCGTTTTTTTGTGTTGTTTTATATAAATATTATGTCTGAAGGAAGTCCATTTTTAACCTACTGAACATAATTTTGGCCCAAGAGCCCTTTAACACTAACTTACTACTTCCCTTCTGATAATAGACAAAATAAACATTTTTAATAGACAAAAGTTCCACAAAAGGTTTTAAAAAATGTTTTAAAGTTTTTTGTGTGTCTTTTTTTACGTGTTTTGGCTATAGGAAGTCCATATTTGACCTATACTGAACATAGTTTTAGCCTTAGAGTCCTTAAACACTAACTTTCTACTTATGTTCTGATTACCACTACTAGCCAGAAGTTCCACAAATGTTTTTTTTTTAAGATTTTTGTTTGTTTGTTTTTACGTTATGGCTGTACGATGTCCATATTTGACCTACTGAACATAGTTTTGGCCCAAGAGACCTTAAACACAAATTTCCACTACGTCCCTTCTGATTACCATTACTAGCCAAAAGTTCCACAAAAGTTTATTTTTTTAAGTTTTTGTAAGTTTGTTTTTACATGTTATGGCTGTAGGAAGTCCATATTTGACCTACTGAACATAGTTTTGGCCCAAGACTTCTTAAAGACTAAACTTACTACTTCACTTCTGATTACCATTTCTAGCGAAAAGTTCAACAAATGTTTATTTTTTTAAGATTTTGTAAAATTCTTTTTACATGTTATGGCTGTAGGAAGTCCATATTTGACCTAGAGAACATAGTTTTGGCCAAACACTATCTTACTACTTCCCTTCTGATTACCATTATAGCCAAAATTACAAAAGTTTACAAAAGCTAACAAAATGTGGACCCACTTTATATTAGGTGTCCTTAAATACTATGTACTAACATTTTAATTAATAATTTGATACATTGCACTTATTGTGTACATACATGTTTTTACATTGTACTTACATTTTAAAAAATACCTGCATGTAATTACATCAGTAATTAATTTCTGTAGTTACATTTGTAATTACACAGTTGACACTTCCCTTACACCTAACCCTACCCTTAAACTTACCCATTCCACCACACCTGTCCCTAACCCTACCCGTATCCCACCTCAATATCAGCAAAGGGGTTTTGCAACACAATATGAACACAGTAAGTACATTGTACTTATTTTTTTATGTAAGTACATAGTAGTTAAGGCCACCTAATATAAAGTGGGGCCCAAAATGTTTTTTAAAGTTTTTTTTTTAGTTTAAAAAAAAAAAAATGTTTTTTTTATTTATTTTTTATGTTTGTTTTAACGTTATGGCTGTAGGAAGTCCATATTTGACCTACTGGACAGTTTTGGACTACTTCCCTTCTGATTGCCATTACT
The DNA here is from genome assembly GCA_023029165.1 of Gobiocypris rarus. Classification (NCBI taxonomy): domain Eukaryota; kingdom Metazoa; phylum Chordata; class Actinopteri; order Cypriniformes; family Gobionidae; genus Gobiocypris; species Gobiocypris rarus. Next base: position 4,309,146 of record CM040934.1, on the reverse strand, counting down.
ACCCAAAAGTTCCACAATGATTACCAATAGCCAAAATTACAAAAGGTTGCAAAAGCTAACAAAATGTTTTTAAAAGTTTTTTTGTTTCTTTGTTTTTACAAGTTATTACTGTACGGAGTCAATTTTTGGCAACCTTAAACACTAACTTACTGATTTCCATTACTAGCCAAAAGTTGTTGTTTTTTTTTTTTTTTTTTTTTGTAAGTTTGTTTTTACATGTTATGGCTGTAGGAAGTCCATATTTGACCTACTGAACATAGTTTTGGACCAAGATTCCTTAAACACTAACTTACTACTTCACTTCTGATTACCATTACTAGCCAAAAGTTCCACAAAAGTTTTTTTAGAAAAAAAAAAAAAAATTTAATGTTTGTTTTTCCATGTTATGGCTGTAGGAAGTCCATATTTGACCTACTGAACATAGTTTTGGACCAAGAGTCCTTAAACACTAACTTACTACTTCCCTTCTGATTATATTACTAGCCAAAAGTTCCACAAAAGTTTTTATTTTTATTTTTTATTTTTTATGTTTATTTTTACATGTTATGGCTGTAGGAAGTCAATATTTGACCCACTGAACATAGTTTTAGAACAAGAGTCCTTAAACACTAACTATGTACTTCACTTCTGATTACCATTACTAGCCAAAAGTTCCACAAAAGTTTTTTTTTAAAGTAAAAAAAAAAAAAAATGTAATGTTTGTTTTTTCATGTTATGGCTGTAGGAAGTCCATATTTGACCTACTGAACATAGTTTTGGAACAAGAGTCCTTAAACACTAACTTACTACTTCCATTCTGATTACCATTACTAGCCAAAAGTTCCACCAAAGTTTTTTTTTTAAGTTTTTTTTTAAGTTTTTTTTTTTTTTAATGTTTGTTGTTTATGTGGCTGTAGGAAGTCCATATTTGACCTACTGAACATAGTTTTGGACCAAGAGTCCTTAAACACTACCTTACTACTTCCCTACCGATTACCATCACTAGCCAAAAGTTCCACAAAAGTTTTTTTTTTAAGTTTTTTTTTTTTTAATGTTTGTTGTTTAATGTGGCTGTAGGAAGTCCATATTTGACCTACTGAACATAGTTTTGGACCAAGAGTCCTTAAACACTAACTTACTACTTCCCTTCTGATCACATTACTAGCCAAAAGTTTTTATTTTTATTTTATTTTCTTTATGTTTGTTTTTACATGTTATGGCTGTGGGAAGTCCATATTTCACCTACTGAACATAGTTTTGGACCAAGGGTCCTTAAACACTAACTTACTACTTCCCTTCTGATTACCATTACTAGCCAAAAGTTCCACAAATGTTTTTATTTTATTTTTATTTTTTAATGTTTCTTTTTATGGATTTGGGAAGTCCATTTTTGACCTACTGGACATAGTTTTGGAACAAGAATCCTTAAATACTAACTTACTATTTCCCTTCTGATTACCATTACTAGCCAAAAGTTCCACAAAAGTTTTTTTTTTTAAGTAAAAAAAAAAAAAAAACGTAATGTTTGTTTTTACATGTTATGGCTGTAGGAAGTCCATATTTGACCTACTGAACAGTTTTGGACTACTTCCCTTCTGATTACCATTACTAGCCAAAAGTTCCACAAAAGTTTTTTTTTAAGTTTTTTTTATTTTTTTTTTAATGTTTGTTTTTACATGTTATGGCTGTAGGAAGTCCATATTTGACCTACTGAACAGTTTTGGACTACTTCCCTTCTGATTACCATTACTAGCCAAAAGTTCCACAAAAGTTTTTTTTTAAAGCCATTTTTATTTATTTTTTTAATATTTGATTTTTAATGTTATGCCTGCAGGAAGTCCATATTTGACATACTGAACATAGTTTTGGACCAAGAGTCCTTAAACATTAACTTACTATTTCCCTTCTGATTACCATTACTAGCCAAAAGTTCCAAAAAAGTTTTTTTTTTAAAGATAAAAAAAAAAAAAAATTATGTTTAGCGCTACATATTGTGGCTATAGGATGTCCATATTTGACCTACTGAACATAGATATGGACCAAGAGTCCTTAAACACTAACTTACTACTTCACATTACTAGCCAAAAGTTCCAAAAAAGTTTTTTTTTAAAGATAAAAAAAAAAAAAAAAATTATGTTTAGCGCTACATGTTGTGGCTATAGGAAGTCCATATTTGACATACTGAACATAGTTTTGGACCAAGAGTCCTTAAACACTAACTTACTATTTCCCTTCTGATTACCATTACTAGCCAAAAGTTCCAAAAAAGTTTTTTTTTTAAAGATAAAAAAAAAAAAATTATGTTTAGCGCTTCATGTTGTGGCTGTAAGAAGTCCATATTTGACCTACTGAACATAGTTTTGGACCAAGAGTCCTTAAACACTAACTTACTATTTCCCTTGTGATTACTGTTTAAGGACTCTTGGTCCAAATCTATGTCCAGTAGGTCAAATATGGACTTAATACAGCTATAACATGTAAAAACAAACAATATATATATTTTTTTAAATTTACTTTAAAAAAAAACTTTTGTGGAACATTTGGCTAGTAATGGTAATCAGAAGGGAAGTAGTTAAGTTAGTGTTTAAGGACTCTTGGTCCAAAACTATGTTCAGTAGGTCAAGTATGGACTTCCTACAGCCATAACATGTAAAAACAAACATTTTTTTTTTTTTACTTTAAATTTTTTTTTTGTGGAACTTTTGGCTAGTAATGGTAATAAGAAGGGAAGTAGTAAGTTAGTGTTTAAGGACTCTTGGTCCAAAACTATGTTCAGTAGGTCAAATATGGACTTCCTACAGCCATAAATTGTAAAAAAAACATTAAAAATTTTTTAAAAAATCTTAAAAAAAAAACTTTTGTGGAACTTTTGGGTAGTAATGGTAATCAGAAGGGAAGTAGTAAGTTAGTGTTTAAGGACTCTTGGTCCAAATCTATGTTCAGTAGGTCAAATATGGACTTCCTACAGCCATAACATAAAACAAACAGTAATTTTTTTTTTTTTTTACTTTAAAAAAACCTTTTGTGGAACATTTGGCTAGTAATGGTAATCAGAAGGAAAGTAGTAAGTTAGTGTTTAAGGACTCTTGGTCCAAATCTATGTTCAGTAAGTCAAATATGGACTTCCTACAGCCACAACATGTAGCGCTGAACATTAAAAAAAATTAAAAAAACTTTTGTGGAACTTTTGGCTAGTAATGGTAATCAGAAGGGAAGTAGTATGTTAGTGTTTAAGGACTCTTTGTCCAAAACTATGTTCAGTAGGTCAAATATGGACTTCCTACAGCCATAACATGTAAAAACAAACATACATTTTTTTTTTTTTACTTTAAAAATATTTTGTGGAACTTTTGGCTAGTAATGGTAATCAGAAGGGAAGTAGTAAGTTAGTGTTTAAGGACTCTTGGTCCAAAACTATGTTCAGTAGGTAAAATATGGACTTCCTTCAGCCATAACTTGTAAAAACAAACATTAAAAAAAAAAAAAAAAACTTTAAAAAAAAACTTTTGTGGAACTTTTGGCTAGTAATGGTAATCAGAAGGGAAATAGTAAGTTAGTGTTTAAGGACGCTTGGTCCAAAACTATGTCCAGTAGGTCAAATATGGACTTCCTACAGCCATAACATGCAAAAACAATTATTATTATTTATTTTTTTTAAATACTTTTAGAAAAAAACTTTTGTGGAACATTTGGCTAGTAATGGTAATCAGAAGGGAAGTAGTAAGTTAGTGTTTAAGGACTCTTGGTCCAAAACTATGTTCAGTAGGTCAAATATGGACTTTCTACAGCCATAACAAGTAAAAACAAACAGTAATTTTTATTTTATTTTTTTTTACTTAAAAAAAAATATTTTGTGGAACTTTTGGCTAGTAATGGTAATCACAAGGGAAATAGTAAGTTAGTGTTTAAGGACTCTTGGTCCAAAACTATGTTCAGTAGGTCAAATATGGACTTCTTACAGCCATAACATGAAAAATCAAACATTAAAAAAATAAATAAAAATGGCTTTAAAAAAAAAACTTTTTGGGAACTTTTGGCTAGTAATGGTAATCAGAAGGAAAGTAGTAAGCTAGTGTTTAAGGACTCTTGGTCCAAAACTATGTTAAGTAGGTCAAATATGGACTTCCTACAGCCATTAAAACAAACATAAAAAAAAAAAAACTTTTTGGAACTTTTGGCTAGTAATGGTAATCACAAGGGAAATAGTAAGTTAGTGTTTAAGGACTCTTGGTCCAAAACTATGTTCAGTAGGTCAAATATGGACTTCTTACAGCCATAACATTAAAAATCAAATATTAAAAAAATAAATAAAAATGGCTTCAAAAAAAAAAAAACTTTTGTGGAACTTTTGGCTAGTAATGGTAATCAGAAAGGAAGTAGTAAGTTAGTGTTTAATGACTCTTGGTCCAAAACTATGTTCAGTAGGTCAAATATGGACTTCCTACAGCCACAACATGTAAAAACAAACATTAAAAAAAAAATAAAAAAAACTTTAAAAAAAAACTTTTGTGGAACTTTTGGCTAGTAATGTAATCAGAAGGGAAGTAGTAAGTTAGTGTTTAAGGACTCTTGGTCCAAAACTATGTTCAGTAGGTCAAATATGGACTTCCTACAGCCATAACATGTAAAAACAAACATTAAATTTTTTTTTTTACTTAAAAAAAAACTTTTGTGGAACTTTTGGCTAGTAATGGTAATCAGAAGGGAAGTAGTTAAGTTAGTGTTTAAGGACTCTTGGTCCAAAACTATGTTCAGTAGGTCAAGTATGGACTTCCTACAGCCATAACATGTAAAAACAAACTTTTTTTTTTTACTTTTTTTTTTTTAAAAAAACTTTTGTGGAACATTTGGCTAGTAATGGTAATAAGAAGGGAAGTAGTAAGTTAGTGTTTAAGGACTCTTGGTCCAAAACTATGTTCAGTAGGTCAAATGTGGACTTCCTACAGCCATAAATTGTAAAAACATTAAAAAATCTTAAAAAAAAAACTTTTGTGGAACTTTTGGGTAGTAATGGTAATCAGAAGGGAAGTAGTAAGTTAGTGTTTAAGGACTCTTGGTCCAAATCTATGTTCAGTAGGTCAAATATGGACTTCCTACAGCCATAACGTAAAAACAAACAGTAATTTTTTTTTTTTTTACTTTAAAAAAAAATCTTTTGTGGAACTTTTGGCTAGTAATTGTAATCACAAGGGAAATAGTAAGTTAGTGTTTAAGGACTCTTGGTCCAAAACTATGCTCAGTAGGTCAAATATGGACTTCCTACAGCCATAACATGTAAAAAACAAACATAACATTTTTTTTTTTACTTAAAAAAAAACTTTTGTGGAACATTTGGCTAGTAATGGTAATCAGAAGGAAAGTAGTAAGTTAGTGTTTAAGGACTCTTGGTCCAAATCTATGTTCAGTAAGTCAAATATGGACTTCCTACAGCCACAACATGTAGCGCTGAACATTAAAAAAAAACTTTAAAAAAAAACTTTTGTGGAACTTTTGGCTAGTAATGGTAATCAGAAGGGAAGTAGTATGTTAGTGTTTAAGGACTCTTTGTCCAAAACTATGTTCAGTAGGTCAAATATGGACTTCCTACAGCCATAACATGTAAAAACAAACATACATTTTTTTTACTTTAAAAATATTTTTGTGGAACTTTTGGCTAGTAATGGTAATCAGAAGGAAGTAGTTAGTGTTTAAGGACGCTTGGTCCAAAACTATGTCCAGTAGGTCAAATATGGACTTCCTACAGCCATAACATGCAAAAACAATTATTATTATTTATTTTTTTTAAATACTTTTAGAAAAAAACTTTTGTGGAACATTTGGCTAGTAATGGTAATCAGAAGGGAAGTAGTAAGTTAGTGTTTAAGGACTCTTGGTCCAAAACTATGTTCAGTAGGTCAAATATGGACTTCTTACAGCCATAACATGAAAAATCAAACATTAAAAAAATAAATAAAAATGGCTTTAAAAAAAAAACTTTTTGGGAACTTTTGGCTAGTAATGGTAATCAGAAGGAAAGTAGTAAGTTAGTGTTTAAGGACTCTTGGTCCAAAACTATGTTCAGTAGGTCAAATATGGACTTCACAGCCATTAAAAAAAAAAAAAAAAAAAAACTTTTTGGAACTTTTGGCTAGTAATGGTAATCACAAGGGAAATAGTAAGTTAGTGTTTAAGGACTCTTGGTCCAAAACTATGTTCAGTAGGTCAAATATGGACTTCCTACAGCCATAACATGTAAAAAACAAACATAACATTTTTTTTTTTACTTAAAAAAAAACTTTTGTGGAACATTTGGCTAGTAATGGTAATCAGAAGGAAAGTAGTAAGTTAGTGTTTAAGGACTCTTGGTCCAAAACTATGTCCAGTAGGTCAAATATGGACTTCCTACAGCCATAACGTAAAAACAAACAGTAATTTTTTTTTTTTTTTACTTTAAAAAAAAATCTTTTGTGGAACTTTTGGCTAGTAATTGTAATCACAAGGGAAATAGTAAGTTAGTGTTTAAGGACTCTTGGTCCAAAACTATGCTCAGTAGGTCAAATATGGACTTCCTACAGCCATAACATGTAAAAAACAAACATAACATTTTTTTTACTTAAAAAAAAACTTTTGTGGAACATTTGGCTAGTAATGGTAATCAGAAGGAAAGTAGTAAGTTAGTGTTTAAGGACTCTTGGTCCAAATCTATGTTCAGTAAGTCAAATATGGACTTCCTACAGCCACAACATGTAGCGCTGAACATTAAAAAAAAACTTTAAAAAAAAACTTTTGTGGAACTTTTGGCTAGTAATGGTAATCAGAAGGGAAGTAGTATGTTAGTGTTTAAGGACTCTTTGTCCAAAACTATGTTCAGTAGGTCAAATATGGACTTCCTACAGCCATAACATGTAAAAACAAACATACATTTTTTTTTTTTTTTACTTTAAAAAAATATTTTTGTGGAACTTTTGGCTAGTAATGGTAATCAGAAGGGAAGTAGTAAGTTAGTGTTTAAGGACTCTTGGTCCAAAACTATGTTCAGTAGGTAAAATATGGACTTCCTTCAGCCATAACTTGTAAAAACAAACATTAAAAAAAAAAAAAAACTTTAAAAAAAAACTTTTGTGGAACTTTTGGCTAGTAATGGTAATCAGAAGGGAAATAGTAAGTTAGTGTTTAAGGACGCTTGGTCCAAAACTATGTCCAGTAGGTCAAATATGGACTTCCTACAGCCATAACATGCAAAAACAATTATTATTTTTTTTTTTAAATACTTTTAGAAAAAAACTTTTGTGGAACATTTGGCTAGTAATGGTAATCAGAAGGGAAGTAGTAAGTTAGTGTTTAAGGACTCTTGGTCCAAAACTATGTTCAGTAGGTCAAATATGGACTTTCTACAGCCATAACAAGTAAAAACAAACAGTAATTTTTATTTTATTTTTTTACTTAAAAAAAAATATTTTGTGGAACTTTTGGCTAGTAATGGTAATCACAAGGGAAATAGTAAGTTAGTGTTTAAGGACTCTTGGTCCAAAACTATGTTCAGTAGGTCAAATATGGACTTCTTACAGCCATAACATGAAAAATCAAACATTAAAAAAATAAATAAAAATGGCTTTAAAAAAAAAACTTTTTGGGAACTTTTGGCTAGTAATGGTAATCAGAAGGAAAGTAGTAAGTTAGTGTTTAAGGACTCTTGGTCCAAAACTATGTTAAGTAGGTCAAATATGGACTTCCTACAGCCATTAAAACAAACATAATAAATAAAAATGGCTTCAAAAAAAAAAAAAAAACTTTTTTGGAACTTTTGGCTAGTAATGGTAATCACAAGGGAAATAGTAAGTTAGTGTTTAAGGACTCTTGGTCCAAAACTATGTTCAGTAGGTCAAATATGGACTTCTACAGCCATAACATTAAAAATCAAATATTAAAAAAAAAAAAAAAAAAAAAACTTTTGTGGAACTTTTGGCTAGTAATGGTAATCAGAAAGGAAGTAGTAAGTTAGTGTTTAATGACTCTTGGTCCAAAACTATGTTCAGTAGGTCAAATATGGACTTCCTACAGCCACAACATGTAAAAACAAACATTAAAAAAAAAATAAAAAAAACTTTAAAAAAAACTTTTGTGGAACTTTTGGCTAGTAATGTAATCAGAAGGGAAGTAGTAAGTTAGTGTTTAAGGACTCTTGGTCCAAAACTATGTTCAGTAGGTCAAATATGGACTTCCTACAGCCATAACATGTAAAAACAAACATTTTTTTTTTTTTTACTTTAAATTTTTTTTTTTGTGGAACTTTTGGCTAGTAATGGTAATAAGAAGGGAAGTAGTAAGTTAGTGTTTAAGGACTCTTGGTCCAAAACTATGTTCAGTAGGTCAAATATGGACTTCCTACAGCCATAAATTGTAAAAAAAACATTAAAATTTTTTTTAAAAAATCTTAAAAAAAAAACTTTTGTGGAACTTTTGGGTAGTAATGGTAATCAGAAGGGAAGTAGTAAGTTAGTGTTTAAGGACTCTTGGTCCAAATCTATGTTCAGTAGGTCAAATATGGACTTCCTACAGCCATAACGTAAAAACAAACAGTAATTTTTTTTTTTTTTACTTTAAAAAAAAATCTTTTGTGGAACTTTTGGCTAGTAATTGTAATCACAAGGGAAATAGTAAGTTAGTGTTTAAGGACTCTTGGTCCAAAACTATGCTCAGTAGGTCAAATATGGACTTCCTACAGCCATAACATGTAAAAAACAAACATAACATTTTTTTTTTACTTAAAAAAAAACTTTTGTGGAACATTTGGCTAGTAATGGTAATCAGAAGGAAAGTAGTAAGTTAGTGTTTAAGGACTCTTGGTCCAAATCTATGTTCAGTAAGTCAAATATGGACTTCCTACAGCCACAACATGTAGCGCTGAACATTAAAAAAAAACTTTAAAAAAAAACTTTTGTGGAACTTTTGGCTAGTAATGGTAATCAGAAGGGAAGTAGTATGTTAGTGTTTAAGGACTCTTTGTCCAAAACTATGTTCAGTAGGTCAAATATGGACTTCCTACAGCCATAACATGTAAAAACAAACATACATTTTTTTTTTTACTTAAAAAAATATTTTGTGGAACTTTTGGCTAGTAATGGTAATCAGAAGGGAAGTAGTAAGTTAGTGTTTAAGGACGCTTGGTCCAAAACTATGTTCAGTAGGTCAAATATGGACTTCCTACAGCCATAACATGCAAAAACAATTATTATTATTTATTTTTTTTAAATACTTTTAGAAAAAAACTTTTGTGGAACATTTGGCTAGTAATGGTAATCAGAAGGGAAGTAGTAAGTTAGTGTTTAAGGACTCTTGGTCCAAAACTATGTTCAGTAGGTCAAATATGGACTTCTTACAGCCATAACATGAAAAATCAAACATTAAAAAAATAAATAAAAATGGCTTTAAAAAAAAAACTTTTTGGGAACTTTTGGCTAGTAATGGTAATCAGAAGGAAAGTAGTAAGTTAGTGTTTAAGGACTCTTGGTCCAAAACTATGTTCAGTAGGTCAAATATGGACTTCCTACAGCCATTAAAACAAACATAAAAAAAAAAAAAAAAACTTTTGTGGAACTTTTGGCTAGTAATGGTAATCACAAGGGAAATAGTAAGTTAGTGTTTAAGGACTCTTGGTCCAAAACTATGTTCAGTAGGTCAAATATGGACTTCTTACAGCCATAACATTAAAAATCAAATATTAAAAAAATAAATAAAAATGGCTTCAAAAAAAACTTTTGTGGAACTTTTGGCTAGTAATGGTAATCAGAAAGGAAGTAGTAAGTTAGTGTTTAATGACTCTTGGTCCAAAACTATGTTCAGTAGGTCAAATATGGACTTCCTACAGCCACAACATGTAAAAACAAACATTAAAAAAAAAATAAAAAAAACTTTAAAAAAAAACTTTTGTGGAACTTTTGGCTAGTAATGTAATCAGAAGGGAAGTAGTAAGTTAGTGTTTAAGGACTCTTGGTCCAAAACTATGTTCAGTAGGTCAAATATGGACTTCCTACAGCCATAACATGTAAAAACAAACATTACATTTTTTTTTTTTTTTACTTAAAAAAAAACTTTTGTGGAACTTTTGGCTAGTAATGGTAATCAGAAGGGAAGTAGTATGTTAGTGTTTAAGGACTCTTTGTCCAAATCTATGTTCAGTAGGTCAAATATGGACTTCCTACAGCCATAACATGTAAAAACAATTTTTTTTTTTTTTTTAAATACTTTAAAAAAAAACGTTTGTGGATCTTTTGGCTAGTAATGGTAATCAGAAGGGAAGTAGTATGTTAGTGTTTAAGGACTCTTGGTCCAAATCTATGTTCAGTAGGTCAAATATGGACTTCCTACAGCCATAACATGTAAAAACAATTATTAATTTTTTTTTTTTAAATACTTTAAAAAAAAACGTTTGTGGAACATTTGGCTAGTAATGGTAATCAGAAAGGAAGTAGTAAGTTAGTGTTTAATGACTCTTGGTCCAAAACTATGTTCAGTAGGTCAAATATGGACTTCCTACAACATGTAAAAACAAACAAAAAATAAAAAAAACTTTAAAAAAAACTTTTGTGGAACTTTTGGCTAGTAATGTAATCAGAAGGGAAGTAGTAAGTTAGTGTTTAAGGACTCTTGGTCCAAAACTATGTTCAGTAGGTCAAATATGGACTTCCTACAGCCATAACATGTAAAAACAAACATTTTTTTTTTTTTTACTTTAAATTTTTTTTTTTGTGGAACTTTTGGCTAGTAATGGTAATAAGAAGGGAAGTAGTAAGTTAGTGTTTAAGGACTCTTGGTCCAAAACTATGTTCAGTAGGTCAAATATGGACTTCCTACAGCCATAAGTAAAAAAAAAGTATTTTTTTTTTTAAAAAATCTTAAAAAAACTTTTGTGGAACTTTTGGGTAGTAATGGTAATCAGAAGGGAAAGTAGTAAGTTAGTGTTTAAGGACTCTTGGTCCAAATCTATGTTCAGTAGGTCAAATATGGACTTCCTACAGCCATAACGTAAAAACAAACAGTAATTTTTTTTTTTTTTACTTTAAAAAAAAATCTTTTGTGGAACTTTTGGCTAGTAATTGTAATCACAAGGGAAATAGTAAGTTAGTGTTTAAGGACTCTTGGTCCAAAACTATGTTCAGTAGGTCAAATATGGACTTCCTACAGCCATAACATGTAAAAAACAAACATAACATTTTTTTTTTTTTTTACTTAAAAAAAAACTTTTGTGGAACATTTGGCTAGTAATGGTAATCAGAAGGAAAGTAGTAAGTTAGTGTTTAAGGACTCTTGGTCCAAATCTATGTTCAGTAAGTCAAATATGGACTTCCTACAGCCACAACATGTAGCGCTGAACATTAAAAAAAAACTTTAAAAAAAAACTTTTGTGGAACTTTTGGCTAGTAATGGTAATCAGAAGGGAAGTAGTATGTTAGTGTTTAAGGACTCTTTGTCCAAAACTATGTTCAGTAGGTCAAATATGGACTTCCTACAGCCATAACATGTAAAAACAAACATACATTTTTTTTTTTTTTTTTACTTTAAAAAAATATTTTTGTGGAACTTTTGGCTAGTATTGGTAATCAGAAGGGAAGTAGTAAGTTAGTGTTTAAGGACTCTTGGTCCAAAACTATGTTCAGTAGGTCAAATATGGACTTCCTACAGCCATAACATGCAAAAACAATTATTATTATTTATTTTTTTTAAATACTTTTAGAAAAAAACTTTTGTGGAACATTTGGCTAGTAATGGTAATCAGAAGGGAAGTAGTAAGTTAGTGTTTAAGGACTCTTGGTCCAAAACTATGTTCAGTAGGTCAAATATGGACTTCTTACAGCCATAACATGAAAAATCAAACATTAAAAAAATAAATAAAAATGGCTTTAAAAAAAAACTTTTTGGGAACTTTTGGCTAGTAATGGTAATCAGAAGGAAAGTAGTAAGTTAGTGTTTAAGGACTCTTGGTCCAAAACTATGTTCAGTAGGTCAAATATGGACTTCTTACAGCCATAACATTAAAAATCAAATATTAAAAAAATAAATAAAAATGGCTTCAAAAAAAAAAAAACTTTTGTGGAACTTTTGGCTAGTAATGGTAATCAGAAAGGAAGTAGTAAGTTAGTGTTTAATGACTCTTGGTCCAAAACTATGTTCAGTAGGTCAAATATGGACTTCCTACAGCCATAACATGAAAAAACAAACATTACATTTTTTTATTTTTTTTTACATTAAAAAAAAACTTTTGTGGAACTTTTGGCTAGTAATGGTAATCAGAAGGAAGTCGTAAGTTAGTGTTTAAGGACTCTTGGTCCAAAACTATGTCCAGTAGGTCAAATATGGACTTCCTACAGCCATAACATGTAAATACAAACATTCTTCTTTTTTTTTTTTTTTACTTAAAAAAAAAAAAAAGCTTTTGTGGAACTTTTGGCTAGTAATGGTAATCAGAAGGGAAATAGTAAGTTAGTGTTTGAGGACTCTTGGTCCAAATCTATGTTCAGTAGGTCAAATATGGACTTCCTACAGCCATAACATGTAAAAAACAAACATTATTATTATTATTTTTTTTTAACTTTAAAAAAAAACTTTTGTGGAACTTTTGGCTAGTAATGGTAATCACAAGGGAAATAGTAAGTTAGTGTTTGAGGACTCTTGGTCCAAAACTATGTTCAGTAGGTCAAATATGGACTTCCTACAGCCATAAAAACAAATATTAAAAAATTAAAATAAAATAAAAACTTTTTTGGAACTTTTGGCTAGTAATGGGAAGTAGTAAGTTAGTGTTTAAGGACTCTTGGTCCATATCTATCTTCAGTAGGTCAAATATGGACTTCCTACAGCCATAACATGTAAAAACAAACATTGCATTTTTTTGTTTGTTTTTTTTACTTAAAAAAAAAACTTTTTTGGAACTTTTGGCTAGTAATGGTAATCAGAAGGGATGTGTAAGTTAGTGTTTAAGGACTCTTGGTCCAAAACTATTTTCAGAAGGTCAAATATGGACTTCCTACAGCCATAACATGTTAAAACAAACATAAAGAAAATAAAATAAAAATAAAATCTTTTGTGGAACTTTTGGCTACTTATGGTAATCAGAAGGGAAGTAGTAAGGTAGTGTTTAAGGACTCTTGGTCCAAAACTATGTTCAGTGGGTCAAATATGGACTTCCTACAGCCACATTAAACAACAAACAATAATAAAAAAAAAACTTTAAAAAAAACTTTAAAAAAAAACTTTTGTGGAACTTTTGGCTAGTAATGGTAATCAGAAGGGAAGTAGTAAGTTAGTGTTTAAGGATTCTTGGTCCAAAACTATGTTCAGTAGGTCAAATATGGACTTCCTACAGCCATAACATATAAAAACAAACATAAAAATAAAAAAATAAAAAACTTTTGTGGAACTTTTGGCTAGTAATGGTAATCAGAAGGGAAGTAGTAAGTTAGTGCTTAAGGACTCTTGGTCCAAAACTATGTTCAGTGGGTCAAATGTGGACTTCCTACAGCCATAACATGTAAAAACAAACATTACATTTTTTTTTAACTTTAAAAAAAAACTTTTGTGGAACTTTTGGCTAGTAATGGTAATCACAAGGGAAATAGTAAGTTAGTGTTTGAGGACTCTTGGTCCAAAACTATGTTCAGTAGGTCAAATATGGACTTCCTACAGCCATAATAACAAATATTAAAAAATAAAAATAAAATTAAAAACTTTTTTGGAACTTTTGGCTAGTAATGGGAAGTAGTAAGTTAGTGTTTAAGGACTCTTGGTCCATATCTATGTTCAGTAGGTCAAATATGGACTTCCTACAGCCAAAACATGTAGCGCTAAACATAATTATTATTATTTTTTTTTTTAATCTTTAAAAAAAACTTTTTTGGAACTTTTGGCTAGTAATGGTAATCAGAAGGGAAATAGTAAGTTAGTGTTTAAGGACTCTTGGTCCAAAACTATGTTCAGTAGGTCAAATATGGACTTCCTGCAGGCATAACATGTAAAAACAAACATTAAAAAAATAAATTAAAAAAACTTTAAAAAAAACTTTTGTGGAACTTTTGGCTAGTAATAGTAATCAGAAGGGAAGTCGTAAGTTAGTGTTTAAGGACTCTTGGTCCAAAACTATGTCCAGTAGGTCAAATATGGACTTCCTACAGCCATAACATGTAAAAACAAACATTACATTTTTTTTTATTTAAATACTTAAAAAAAAAACTTTTTTGGAACTTTTGGCTATTAATAGTAATCACAAGGGAAATAGTAAGTTAGTGTTTAAGGACTCTTGGTCCAAAACAATGTTCAGTAGGTCAAATATGGACTTCCTACAGCCATAAAATGTAAAAACAAAAATTAAAAAAAAACTTTAAAAAAAAAACATTTTGGGAACTTTTGGCTAGTAATGGTAATCCAAGGAAGTAGTAAGTTAGTGTTTAAGGACTCTTGGTCCAAAACTATGTTCAGTAGGTGAAATATGGACTTCCTACAGCCATAGCATGTAAAAACAAACATAAAAATAAATAAAAATAAAAACTTTAAAAAAACTTTTGTGGAACTTTTGGCTATGGTAATCAGAAGGGAAGTAGTAAATTAGTGTTTAAGTTAGTGTTTAAGGACTCTTGGTCCAAAACTATGTTCAGTAGGTCAAATATGGACTTCCTACAGCCATAACATATAAAAACAAACATTAAAAAAAAAAAAATAAGAAAAAACTTTTGTGGAAACATTATACATTATACACAAACATTATATTAATGGTTATCACAAGGAAATAGTAAGTTAGTGTTTAAGGACTCTTGGTCCAAAGCTATGCTCAGTAGGTCAAATATGGACTTCCTACAGCCATAACATGTAAAAAACAAACATTATTATTTTTTTTAACTTAAAAAAAAAACTTTTGTGGAACTTTTGGCTAGTAATGGTAATCAGAAGGGAAGTCATAAGTTAGTGTTTAAGGACTCGTGGTCCAAAACAATGTCCAGTAGGTCAATTATGGACTTCCTACAGCCATAACATGTAAAAACAAACATTCTTTTTTTTTTTTTTTAAAAAAAAAAAAACTTTTCTGGAACTTTTGGCTAGTAATGGTAATCAGAAGGGAAGTAGTAAGTTAGTGTTTAAGGACTCTTGGTCCAAATCTATGTTCAGTAGGTCAAATATGGACTTCCAAAGCCATAAAAACAAACATTAAAAATAAAAATAAAATAAAAACATTTGTGGAACTTTTGGCTAGTAATGGTAATCAGAAGGGAAGTGTAAGTTAGTGTTTAAGGACTCTTGGTCCAAAACTATGTTCAGTAGGTGAAATATGGACTTCCTACAGCCATAGCATGTAAAAACAAACATAAAAAAAATAAATAAAAATAAAAACTTTAAAAAAACTTTTGTGGAACTTTTGGCTATGGTAATCAGAAGGGAAGTAGTAAGTTAGTGTTTAAGTTAGTGTTTAAGGACTCTTGGTCCAAAACTATGTTCAGTAGGTCAAATATGGACTTCCTACAGCCATAACATGAAAAAACAAACATTACATTTTTTTATTTTTTTTTTACATTAAAAAAAAACTTTTGTGGAACTTTTGGCTAGTAATGGTAATCAGAAGGGAAGTCATAAGTTCGTGTTTAAGGACTCGTGGTCCAAAACAATGTCCAGTAGGTCAATTATGGACTTCCTACAGCCATAACATGTAAAAACAAACATTCTTTTTTTTTTTTTTTTTTCTTAAAAAAAAAAAAAAACTTTTCTGGAACTTTTGGCTAGTAATGGTAATCAGAAGGGAAGTAGTAAGTTAGTGTTTAAGGACTCTTTGTCCAAATCTATGTTCAGTAGGTCAAATATGGACTTCCTACAGCCATAACATGTAAAAAACAAACATTATTATTTTATTTTTTTAACTTTAAAAAAAAACATTTGTGGAACTTTTGGCTAGTAATGGTAATCAGAAGGGAAGTGTAAGTTAGTGTTTAAGGACTCTTGGTCCAAAACTATGTTCAGTAGGTGAAATATGGACTTCCTACAGCCATAGCATATAAAAACAAACATAAAAATAAATAAAAATAAAAACTTTAAAAAAACTTTTGTAGAACTTTTGGCTATGGTAATCAGAAGGGAAGTAGTAAGTTAGTGTTTAAGTTAGTGTTTAAGGACTCTTGGTCCAAAACTATGTTCAGTAGGTCAAAACTTCCTACAGCCATAACATGTAAAAACAAACAAAAAAAATTTAAAATAAAAAAACCTTTTGTGGAACTTTTGGCTAATGGTAATCAGAAGTGAAGTAGGAAGTTAGTGTTTAATGAATCTTGGTCCAAAACTATGTTCAGTAGGTCAAATATGGACTTCCTACAGCCATAACATGAAAAAACAAACATTACATTTTTTTATTTTTTTTTTACATTAAAAAAAAACTTTTGTGGAACTTTTGGCTAGTAATGGTAATCAGAAGGGAAGTCGTAAGTTAGTGTTTAAGGACTCTTGGTCCAAAACTATGTCCAGTAGGTCAAATATGGACTTCCTACAGCCATAACATGTAAATACAAACATTCTTCTTTTTTTTTTTTTTTTACTTAAAAAAAAAAAAAGCTTTTGTGGAACTTTTGGCTAGTAATGGTAATCAGAAGGGAAATAGTAAGTTAGTGTTTGAGGACTCTTGGTCCAAATCTATGTTCAGTAGGTCAAATATGGACTTCTTACAGCCATAACATGATTAAAAATCAAACATTAAAAAAATAAATAAAAATGGCTTTAAAAAAAAACTTTTGTGGAACTTTTGGCTAGTAATGGTAATCACAAGGGAAATAGTAAGTTAGTGTTTGAGGACTCTTGGTCCAAAACTATGTTCAGTAGGTCAAATATGGACTTCCTACAGCCATAAAAACAAATATTAAAAAATTAAAATAAAATAAAAACTTTTTTGGAACTTTTGGCTAGTAATGGGAAGTAGTAAGTTAGTGTTTAAGGACTCTTGGTCCATATCTATCTTCAGTAGGTCAAATATGGACTTCCTACAGCCATAACATGTAAAAACAAACATTGCATTTTTTTTTTTTTTTTTTAAAAAAACTTTTGTGGAACTTTTGGCTAGTAATGGTAATCAGAGGGAAGTAGTAAGTTAGTGTTTAAGGACTCTTGGTCCAAAACTATGTTCAGTGGGTCAAATATGGACTTCCTACAGCCACATTAAACAACAAACAATAAAAAAAAACTTAAAAAAAAACTTAAAAAAAGCTTTTGTGGAACTTTTGGCTAGTAATGGTAATCAGAAGGGAAGTAGTAAGTTAGTGTTTAAGGATTCTTGGTCCAAAACTATGTTCAGTAGGTCAAATATGGACTTCCTACAGCCATAACATGAAAAAACAAACATTATTATTATTTTATTTTTTTAACTTTAAAAAAAAAACTTTTGTGGAACTTTTTGCTAGTAATGGTAATCAGAAGGGAAGTAGTAAGTTAGTGTTTAAATACTCTTGGTCCAAAACTATGTTCAGTAGGTCAAATATGGACTTCCTACAGCCATAACATATAAAAACAAACATAAAAATAAAAAAATAAAAAACTTTTGTGGAACTTTTGGATAGTAATGGTAATCAGAAGGGAAGTCATAAGTTAGTGTTTAAGGACTCGTGGTCCAAAACAATGTCCAGTAGGTCAATTATGGACTTCCTACAGCCATAACATGTAAAAACAAACATTCTTTTTTTTTTTTTTTTTTTTTTTTTTTTTTACTTAAAAAAAAAAAAAAACTTTTCTGGAACTTTTGGCTAGTAATGGTAATCAGAAGGGAAGTAGTAAGTTAGTGTTTAAGGACTCTTGGTCCAAATCTATGTTCAGTAGGTCAAATATGGACTTCCTACAGCCATAACATGTAAAAACAAACATTATTATTATTTTATTTTTAACTTTAAAAAAACATTTGTGGAACTTTTGGCTAGTAATGGTAATCAGAAGGAAGTGTAAGTTAGTGTTTAAGGACTCTTGGTCCAAAACTATGTTCAGTAGGTGAAATATGGACTTCCTACAGCCATAGCATATAAAAACCAACATAAAAAAAAAAAAATAAAAACTTTAAAAAAACTTTTGTAGAACTTTTGGCTATGGTAATCAGAAGGGAAGTAGTAAGTTAGTGTTTAAGTTAGTGTTTAAGGACTCTTGGTCCAAAACTATGTTCAGTAGGTCAAAACTTCCTACAGCCATAACATGTAAAAACAAACAAAAAAAATTTAAAATAAAAAAAAAAACCTTTTGTGGAACTTTTGGCTAATGGTAATCAGAAGTGAAGTAGGAAGTTAGTGTTTAATGAATCTTGGTCCAAAACTATGTTCAGTAGGTCAAATATGGACTTCCTACAGCCATAACATGAAAAAACAAACATTACATTTTTTTATTTTTTTTTACATTAAAAAGAAACTTTTGTGGAACTTTTGGCTAGTAATGGTAATCACAAGGGAAATAGTAAGTTAGTGTTTGAGGACTCTTGGTCCAAAACTATGTTCAGTAGGTCAATTATGGACTTCCTACAGCCATAAAAACAAATATTAAAAAATTAAAATAAAATAAAAACTTTTTTGGAACTTTTGGCTAGTAATGGGAAGTAGTAAGTTAGTGTTTAAGGACTCTTGGTCCATATCTATCTTCAGTAGGTCAAATATGGACTTCCTACAGCCATAACATGTAAAAACAAACATTGCATTTTTTTTTTTTTTTTTTTTTGTGGAACTTTTGGCTAGTAATGGTAATCAGAAGGGAAGTAGTAAGTTAGTGTTTAAGGACTCTTGGTCCAAAACTATTTTCAGTAGGTCAAATATGGACTTCCTACAGCCATAACATGTAAAAACAAACATAAAGAAAATAAAATAAAAATAAAAACTTTTGTGGAACTTTTGGCTACTTATGGTAATCAGAAGGGAAGTAGTAAGGTAGTGTTTAAGGACTCTTGGTCCAAAACTATGTTCAGTGGGTCAAATATGGACTTCCTACAGCCACATTAAACAACAAACAATAATAAAAAAAAAAACTTAAAAAAAAACTTAAAAAAAAAGCTTTTGTGGAACTTTTGGCTAGTAATGGTAATCAGAAGGGAAGTAGTAAGTTAGTGTTTAAGGATTCTTGGTCCAAAACTATGTTCAGTCAAATATGGACTTCCTACAGCCATAACATGAAAAAACAAACATTATTATTATTTTATTTTTTTAACTTTAAAAAAAAACTTTTGTGGAACTTTTTGCTAGTAATGGTAATCAGAAGGGAAGTAGTAAGTTAGTGTTTAAATACTCTTGGTCCAAAACTATGTTCAGTAGGTGAAATATGGACTTCCTACAGCCATAACATATAAAAACAAACATAAAAATAAAAAAATAAAAAACTTTTGTGGAACTTTTGGATAGTAATGGTAATCAGAAGGGAAGTCATAAGTTAGTGTTTAAGGACTCGTGGTCCAAAACAATGTCCAGTAGGTCAATTATGGACTTCCTACAGCCATAACATGTAAAAACAAACATTCTTTTTTTTTTTTTTTTTACTTAAAAAAAAAAAAAAACTTTTCTGGAACTTTTGGCTAGTAATGGTAATCAGAAGGAAGTAGTAAGTTAGTGTTTAAGGACTCTTGGTCCAAATCTATGTTCAGTAGGTCAAATATGGACTTCCTACAGCCATAACATGTAAAAACAAACATTATTATTATTTTATTTTTAACTTTAAAAAAAAACATTTGTGGAACTTTTGGCTAGTAATGGTAATCAGAAGGGAAGTGTAAGTTAGTGTTTAAGGACTCTTGGTCCAAAACTATGTTCAGTAGGTGAAATATGGACTTCCTACAGCCATAGCATATAAAAACCAACATAAAAAAATAAATAAAAATAAAAACTTTAAAAAAACTTTTGTAGAACTTTTGGCTATGGTAATCAGAAGGGAAGTAGTAAGTTAGTGTTTAAGTTAGTGTTTAAGGACTCTTGGTCCAAAACTATGTTCAGTAGGTCAAAACTTCCTACAGCCATAACATGTAAAAACAAACAAAAAAAATTTAAAATAAAAAAAAAAACCTTTTGTGGAACTTTTGGCTAATGGTAATCAGAAGTGAAGTAGGAAGTTAGTGTTTAATGAATCTTGGTCCAAAACTATGTTCAGTAGGTCAAATATGGACTTCCTACAGCCATAACATGAAAAAACAAACATTAAATTTTTTAATTTTTTTTTACATTAAAAAAAAACTTTTGTGGAACTTTTGGCTAGTAATGGTAATCAGAAGGGAAGTCGTAAGTTAGTGTTTAAGGACTCTTGGTCCAAAACTATGTCCAGTAGGTCAAATATGGACTTCCTACAGCCATAACATGTAAATACAAACATTCTTTTTTTTTTTTTTTTTACTTAAAAAAAAAAAAAAACTTTTCTGGAACTTTTGGCTAGTAATTGTAATCAGAAGGGAAGTAGTAAGTTAGTGTTTAAGGACTCTTGGTCCAAATCTATGTTCAGTAGGTCAAATATGGACTTCCTACAGACATAACATGTAAAAACAAACATTATTATTATTTTTTTAACTTTAAAATATGGACTTCCTACAAATATGGACTTCCTACAGCCATAACATGAAGAAACAAACATTATTATTATTTTATTTTTAACTTTAAAAAAACTTTTGTGGAACTTTTGCTAGTAATGGTAATCAGAAGGGAAGTAGTAAGTTAGTGTTTAAATACTCTTGGTCCAAAACTATGTTCAGTAGGTGAAATATGGACTTCCTACAGCCATAACATATAAAAACAAACATAAAAATAAAAAATAAAAACTTTTGTGGAACTTTTGGATAGTAATGGTAATCAGAAGGGAAGTCATAAGTTAGTGTTTAAGGACTCTGGTCCAAAACAATGTCAGTAGGTCAATTATGGACTTCCTACAGCCATAACATGTAAAAACAAACATTCTTTTTTTTTTTTTTTTTTTTTTTTTTTTTACTTGGCTAGTAATGGTAATCAGAAGGGAAGTAGTAAGTTAGTGTTTAAGGACTCTTGGTCCAAATCTATGTTCAGTAGGTCAAATATGGACTTCCTACAGCCATAACATGTAAAAACAAACATTATTATTATTTTATTTTTAACTTTAAAAAAACATTTGTGGAACTTTTGGCTAGTAATGGTAATCAGAAGGAAGTGTAAGTTAGTGTTTAAGGACTCTTGGTCCAAAACTATGTTCAGTAGGTGAAATATGGACTTCCTACAGCCATAGCATATAAAAACCAACATAAAAAATAAATAAAAATAAAAACTTTAAAAAAACTTTTAGAACTTTTGGCTATGGTAATCAGAAGGGAAGTAGTAAGTTAGTGTTTAAGTTAGTGTTTAAGGACTCTTGGTCCAAAACTATGTTCAGTAGGTCAAAACTTCCTACAGCCATAACATGTAAAAACAAACAAAAAAATTTAAAATAAAAAAACCTTTTGTGGAACTTTTGGCTAATGGTAATCAGAAGTGAAGTAGGAAGTTAGTGTTTAATGAATCTTGGTCCAAAACTATGTTCAGTAGGTCAAATATGGACTTCCTACAGCCATAACATGAAAAAACAAACATTAAATTTTTTAATTTTTTTTTACATTAAAAAAAAACTTTTGTGGAACTTTTGGCTAGTAATGGTAATCAGAAGGAAGTCGTAAGTTAGTGTTTAAGGACTCTTGGTCCAAAACTATGTCCAGTAGGTCAAATATGGACTTCCTACAGCCATAACATGTAAATACAAACATTCTTTTTTTTTTTTTTTTTTTACTTAAAAAAAAAAAAAAACTTTCTGGAACTTTTGGCTAGTAATTGTAATCAGAAGGGAAGTAGTAAGTTAGTGTTTAAGGACTCTTGGTCCAAATCTATGTTCAGTAGGTCAAATATGGACTTCCTACAGACATAACATGTAAAAAACAAACATTATTATTATTTTTTTTTTTAACTTTAAAATATGGACTTCCTACAAATATGGACTTCCTACAGCCATAACATGAAGAAACAAACATTATTATTATTTTATTTTTTTAACTTTAAAAAAAAAACTTTTGTGGAACTTTTGCTAGTAATGGTAATCAGAAGGAAGTAGTAAGTTAGTGTTTAAATACTCTTGGTCCAAAACTATGTTCAGTAGGTCAAATATGGACTTCCTACAGCCATAACATATAAAAACAAACATAAAAATAAAAAAATAAAAAACTTTTGTGGAACTTTTGGATAGTAATGGTAATCAGAAGGGAAGTCATAAGTTAGTGTTTAAGGACTCGTGGTCCAAAACAATGTCCAGTAGGTCAATTATGGACTTCCTACAGCCATAACATGTAAAAACAAACATTCTTTTTTTTTTTTTTTTTTACTTAAAAAAAAAAAAACTTTTCTGGAACTTTTGGCTAGTAATGGTAATCAGAAGGGAAGTAGTAAGTTAGTGTTTAAGGACTCTTGGTCCAAATCTATGTTCAGTAGGTCAAATATGGACTTCCTACAGCCATAACATGTAAAAAACAAACATTATTATTATTTTATTTTTTTAACTTTAAAAAAAAACATTTGTGGAACTTTTGGCTAGTAATGGTAATCAGAAGGGAAGTGTAAGTTAGTGTTTAAGGACTCTTGGTCCAAAACTATGTTCAGTAGGTGAAATATGGACTTCCTACAGCCATAGCATATAAAAACCAACATAAAAAAATAAATAAAAATAAAAACTTTAAAAAAACTTTTGTAGAACTTTTGGCTATGGTAATCAGAAGGGAAGTAGTAAGTTAGTGTTTAAGTTAGTGTTTAAGGACTCTTGGTCCAAAACTATGTTCAGTAGGTCAAAACTTCCTACAGCCATAACATGTAAAAACAAACAAAAAAAATTTAAAATAAAAAAACCTTTTGTGGAACTTTTGGCTAATGGTAATCAGAAGTGAAGTAGGAAGTTAGTGTTTAATGAATCTTGGTCCAAAACTATGTTCAGTAGGTCAAATATGGACTTCCTACAGCCATAACATGAAAAAACAAACATTAAATTTTTTAATTTTTTTTTACATTAAAAAAAAACTTTTGTGGAACTTTTGGCTAGTAATGGTAATCAGAAGGGAAGTCGTAAGTTAGTGTTTAAGGACTCTTGGTCCAAAACTATGTCCAGTAGGTCAAATATGGACTTCCTACAGCCATAACATGTAAATACAAACATTCTTTTTTTTTTTTTTTAAAAAAAAAAAAACTTTTCTGGAACTTTTGGCTAGTAATTGTAATCAGAAGGAAGTAGTAAGTTAGTGTTTAAGGACTCTTGGTCCAAATCTATGTTCAGTAGGTCAAATATGGACTTCCTACAGACATAACATGTAAAAAACAAACATTATTATTATTTTTTTTTTTAACTTTAAAAAAAAACTTTTGTGGAACTTTTGGCTAGTAATGGTAATCACAAGGGAAATAGTAAGTTAGTGTTTGAGGACTCTTGGTCCAAAACTATGTTCAGTAGGTCAAATATGGACTTCCTACAGCCATAAAAACAAATATTAAAAAATTAAAATAAAATAAAAACTTTTTTGGAACTTTTGGCTAGTAATGGGAAGTAGTAAGTTAGTGTTTAAGGACTCTTGGTCCATATCTATGTTCAGTAGGTCAAATATGGACTTCCTACAGCCATAACATGTAAAAACAAACATTGCATTTTTGTTTTTTGTTTTTTACTTAAAAAAAAAACTTTTGTGGAACTTTTGGCTAGTAATGGTAATCAGAAGGGAAGTGTAAGTTAGTTTTTAAGGACTCTTGGTCCAAAACTATTTTCAGTAGGTCAAATATGGACTTCCTACAGCCATAACATGTAAAAACAAACATAAAGAAAATAAAATAAAAATAAAAACTTTTGTGGAACTTTTGGCTACTTATGGTAATCAGAAGGGAAGTAGTAAGGTAGTGTTTAAGGACTCTTGGTCCAAAACTACGTTCAGTGGGTCAAATATGGACTTCCTACAGCCACATTAAACAACAAACAATAAAAAAAAAAAAACTTAAAAAAAAACTTTAAAAAAAAGCTTTTGTGGAACTTTTGGCTAGTAATGGTAATCAGAAGGGAAGTAGTAAGTTAGTGTTTAAGGATTCTTGGTCCAAAACTATGTTCAGTAGGTCAAATATGGACTTCCTACAGCCATAACATGAAAAAACAAACATTATTATTATTTTATTTTTTTAACTTTAAAAAAAAACTTTTGTGGAACTTTTTGCTAGTAATGGTAATCAGAAGGGAAGTAGTATGTTAGTGTTTAAATACTCTTGGTCCAAAACTATGTTCAGTAGGTCAAATATGGACTTCCTACAGCCATAACATATAAAAACAAACATACAAATAAAAAAATAAAAAACTTTTGTGGAACTTTTGGCTAGTAATGGTAATCAGAAGGGAAGTCATAAGTTAGTGTTTAAGGACTCGTGGTCCAAAACTATGTCCAGTAGGTCAAATATGGACTTCCTACAGCCATAACATGTAAAAACAAACATTCTTTTTTTTTTTTTTTTTTAAAAAAAAAAAAAAAACTTTTCTGGAACTTTTGGCTAGTAATGGTAATCAGAAGGGAAGTAGTAAGTTAGTGTTTAAGGACTCTTGGTCCAAATCTATGTTCAGTAGGTCAAATATGGACTTCCTACAGCCATAACATGTAAAAAACAAACATTAGTAATATTTTATTTTTTTAACTTTAAAAAAAACATTTGTGGAACTTTTGGCTAGTAATGGTAATCAGAAGGGAAGTGTAAGTTAGTGTTTAAGGACTCTTGGTCCAAAACTATGTTCAGTAGGTGAAATATGGACTTCCTACAGCCATAGCATATAAAAAACAAACATAAAAAAATAAATAAAAATAAAAACTTTAAAAAAACTTTTGTGGAACTTTTGGCTTGGTAATCAGAAGGGAAGTAGTAAGTTAGTGTTTAAGTTAGTGTTTAAGGACTCTTGGTCCAAATCTATGTTCAGTAGGTCAAAACTTCCTACAGCCATAACATGTAAAAACAAACATAAAAACAAACAAAAAAAATTTAAAATAAAAAAAAAAACCTTTTGTGGAACTTTTGGCTAGTAATGGTAATCAGAAGGGAAGTAGTAAGTTAGTGTTTAAGGACTCTTGGTCCAAAACTATGTTCAGTAGGTCAAATATGGACTTCCTACAGCCATAACATATAAAAACAAACATTAAAAAAAAAAAATAAGAAAAAACTTTTGTGGAAACATTATACATTATACACAAACATTATATTAATGGTAATCACAAGGGAAATAGTAAGTTAGTGTTTAAGGACTCTTGGTCCAAAGCTATGCTCAGTAGGTCAAATATGGACTTCCTACAGCCATAACATGTAAAAAACAAACATTATTATTATTATTTTTTTTTTACTTTATTTTGGAACTTTTTGCTAGTAATGGTAATCAGAAGGGAAGTAGTAAGTTAGTGTTTAAGGACTCTTGGTCCAAAACTAAGTTCAGGAGGTCAAATATGGACTTCCTACAGCCATAACATATAAAAACAAACATAAAAATAAAAAAATAAAAAACTTTTCCATTACTAGCCAAAAGTTCCACAAAATATTTTTTTTTAAAGTAAAAAAAAAAAAAAAAATTAATGTTTGTTTTTCCATGTTATGGCTGTAGGAAGTCCATATTTCACATAGTTTTGGACCAAGAGTCCTTAAACACTAACAAACTACTTCCCTTCTGATTACCATTACTAGCAAAAAGTTCCACAAAAGTTTTTTTTAAAGTAAAAAAAAAAAAAAAAAAATGTAATGTTTGTTTTTACATGTTATGGCTGTAGGAGGTCCATATTTGACCTACTGAACATAGATTTGGACCAAGAGTCCTTAAACTCTAATTTACTACTTCCCTTCTGATTACCATTACTAGCCAAAAGTTCCACAAAAGTTTTTTTAAAGTTTTTTTTATTTATTTTTTTTAATGTTCAGCGCTACATGTTGTGGCTGTAGGAAGTCCATATTTTACCTACTGAACATAGATTTGGACCAAGAGTCCTTAAACACTAACTTACTACTTCCCTTCTGATTACCATTACTAGCCAAAAGTTCCACAAAAGATTTTTTTTTAAAGTAAAAAAAAAAAAAAAAATGTAATGTTTGTTTTTACATGTTATGGCTGTAGGAGGTCCATATTTGACCTACTGAACATAGATTTGGACCAAGAGTCCTTAAACTCTAATTTACTACTTCCCTTCTGATTACCATTACTAGCCAAAAGTTCCACAAAAGTTTTTTTTTAAAGTTTTTTTTATTTATTTTTTTTATGTTCAGCGCTACATGTTGTGGCTGTAGGAAGTCCATATTTGACCTACTGAACATAGTTTTGGACCAAGAGTCACTAACTTACTCTTTCCCTTGTGATTACCATTACTAGCCAAAAGTTCCACAAAAGATTTTTTTTTAAAGTAAAAAAAAAAATGTAATGTTTGTTTTTACATGGTATGGCTGTAGGAAGTCCATATTTGACCTACTGAACATAGTTTTGGACCAAGAGTCCTTAAACACTAACTTACTATTATCCTTGTGATTACCATTACTAGCCAAAAGTTCCACAAAAGATTTTTTTTAAAGTAAAAAAAAAAAAAAATGTAATGTTTGTTTTTCCATGTTATGGCTCTAGGAAGTCCATATTTCACCTACTGAACATAGTTTTGGACAAAGAGTCCTTAAACACTAACATAATACTTCCCTTCTGATTACCATTACTAGCCAAAAGTTCCACAAAAGTTTTTTTTTAAAGTTTTTTTTATTAATTTTTTTATGTTCAGCGTTACATGTTGTGGCTGTAGGAAGTCCATATTTTACCTACTGAACATAGATTTGGACCAAGAGTCCTTAAACACTAACTTACTACTTTCCTTCTGATTACCATTACTAGCCAAAAGTTTCCAAAAGTTTTTTTTTTTAAACATTTTTTTTTTTAATGTTTGTTTTTTCATGTTATGGCTGTAAGAAGTCCATATTTGACCTACTGAACATAGTTTTGGACCAAGAGTCCTTAAACACTAACATACTGCTTGCCTTCTGATTACCATTACTAGCCAAAAGTTCCACAAAAGATTTAATTTTAAAGTAAAAAAATAATAATAAATTAATGTTTGTTTTTACATGTTATTGCTGTAGGAAGTCCATATTTCACCTACTGAACATAGTTTTGGACCAAGAGTCCTTAAACAGTAACTTACTACTTCCCTTCTGATAACCATTACTAGCCAAAAGTTCCACAAAAGTTTTAATTTTAAAGTAAAAAAAAAAAAAAAAATTGAATGTTTGTTTTTACATGTTATGGCTGTAGGGAGTCCATTTTTGACCTACTGAACATAGATTTGGACCAAGAGTCCTTAAACACTACCTTACTACTTCCCTTCTGATTACCATTACTAGCCAAAAGTTCCACAAAAGTTTTTTTTATTTATTTTTCTTTATGTTCAGCGCTACATGTTGTGGCTGTAGGTCCATATTTGACCTACTGAACATAGTTTTGGACCAAGAGTCCTTAAACACTAACCTACTTCCTTCTGATAACCATTACTAGCCAAAAGTTCCACAAAGATTTTTTTAAAGTAAAAAAAAAAAAAAAAATGTTATGTTTGTTTTTCCATGTTATGGCTTTAGGAAGTCCATATTTCACCTACTGAACATAATTTTGGACCAGGAGTCCTTAAACACTAACATACTACTTCCCTTCTGATTACCATTACTAGCCAAAAGTTCCACAAAAGTTTTTTTTTTTTTTTTTTTTAATGTTCAGCGCTACATGTTGTGGCTGTAGGAAGTCCATATTTTACCTACTGAACATAGATTTGGACCAAGAGTCCTTAAACACTAACTTACTACTTTCCTTCTGATTACCATTACTAGCCAACAGTTTCCAAAGTTTTTTTTTAAAGATTTTTTTTTATGTTTGATTTTTCATGTTATGGCTGTAAGAAGTCCATATTTGACCTACTGAACATAGTTTTGGACCAAGAGTCACTAACTTACTCTTTCCCTTGTGATTACCATTACTAGCCAAAAGTTCCACAAAAGATTTTTTTAAAGTAAAAAAAAATAAAAAAATCTAATGTTTGTTTTTACATGTTATGGCTGTAGGAAGTCCATATTTGACCTACTGAACATAGTTTTGGACCAAGAGTCCTTAAACACTAACATACTACTTCCCTTCTGATTACCATTACTAGCCAAAAGTTCCGCAAAAGTTTTTTTTTTTAAGTAAAAAAAAAAATAAAAAAATGTAATGTTTGTTTTAATACTTAAAAAAAAAACTTTTGTGGAACATTTGGCTAATAATGTTAATCAGAAGGAAAGTAGTAATTTAGTGTTTAAGGACTCTTGGTCCAAAACTATGTTCAGTAGGTCAAATATGGACTTCCTACAGCCATTAAAACAAACATAAAAATAAAAATAAAAACTTTTGTGGAACATTTGGCTAGTAATGGTAATCAGAACGGAAGTAGTAAGTTCATGTTTAAGGACTCTTGGTCCAAAACTATGTTCTGTAGGTCAAATATGGACTTCCTACAGCCATAACATGTAAAAACAATTATTATTAATTTTTTTTTAAATACTTTAAAAAAAAAACTTTTGTGGAACATTTGGCTAGTAATGGTAATCAGAAGGGAAGTAGTAAGTTAGTGTTTAAGGACTCTTGGTCCAAAACTATGTTCAGTAGGTCAAATATGGACTTCCTACAGCCACAACATGTAGCGCTGAACATTAAAAAAAAAAAAAAAAAACTTTTTGGGAACTTTTGGATAGTAATGGTAATCAGAAGGAAAGTAGTAAGTTAGTGTTTAACGACTCTTGGTCCAAAACTATGTTCAGTAGGTCAGATATGGACTTCCTACAGCCATAACATGTAAAATCAAACATTACATTTTTTTTTTTTTTTTTACTTAAAAATTTTTTTTGGCTAGTAATGGTAATCACTGGGAAATATTAAGTTTATGTTTAAGGACTCTTGGTCCAAAACTATGTTCAGTAGGTCAAATATGGACTTCCTACAGCCACAACATGTAAAAAGTAACATAAAGAAAATAAAATAAAAATAAAAACTTTTGTGGAACTTTTGGCTACTTATGGTAATCAGAAGGGAAGTAGTAAGGTAGTGTTTAAGGACTCTTGGTCCAAAACTATGTTCAGTAGGTCAAATATGGACTTCCTACAGCCATAACATGAAAAAACAAACATTACATTTTTTTTATTTTTTTTTTAAAAAAACTTTTGTGGAACTTTTGGCTAGTAATAGTAATCAGAAGGGAAGTCGTAAGTTAGTGTTTAAGGACTCTTGGTCCAAAACTATGTCCAGTAGGTCAAATATGGACTTCCTACAGCCATAACATGTAAAAACAAACATTACATTTTTTTTTATTTAAATACTTAAAAAAAAAACTTTTTTGGAACTTTTGGCTATTAATAGTAATCACAAGGGAAATAGTAAGTTAGTGTTTAAGGACTCTTGGTCCAAAACAATGTTCAGTAGGTCAAATATGGACTTCCTACAGCCATAAAATGTAAAAACAAAAATTAAAAAAAAACTTTAAAAAAAAAACATTTTGGGAACTTTTGGCTAGTAATGGTAATCCGAAGGGAAGTAGTAAGTTAGTGTTTAAGGACTCTTGGTCCAAAACTATGTTCAGTAGGTGAAATATGGACTTCCTACAGCCATAGCATGTAAAAACAAACATAAAAAAATAAATAAAAATAAAAACTTTAAAAAAACTTTTGTGGAACTTTTGGCTATGGTAATCAGAAGGGAAGTAGTAAATTAGTGTTTAAGTTAGTGTTTAAGGACTCTTGGTCCAAAACTATGTTCAGTAGGTCAAATATGGACTTCCTACAGCCATAACATATAAAAACAAACATTAAAAAAAAAAAAATAAGAAAAAAACTTTTGTGGGAAACATTATACATTATACACAAACATTATATTAATGGTTATCACAAGGGAAATAGTAAGTTAGTGTTTAAGGACTCTTGGTCCAAAGCTATGCTCAGTAGGTCAAATATGGACTTCCTACAGCCATAACATGTAAAAAACAAACATTATTATTTTTTTTAACTTAAAAAAAAAACTTTTGTGGAACTTTTGGCTAGTAATGGTAATCAGAAGGGAAGTCATAAGTTAGTGTTTAAGGACTCGTGGTCCAAAACAATGTCCAGTAGGTCAATTATGGACTTCCTACAGCCATAACATGTAAAAACAAACATTCTTTTTTTTTTTTTTTTTTTTTTTTACTTAAAAAAAAAAAAAAACTTTCTGGAACTTTTGGCTAGTAATGGTAATCAGAAGGAAGTAGTAAGTTAGTGTTTAAGGACTCTTGGTCCAAATCTATGTTCAGTAGGTCAAATATGGACTTCCCAAAGCCATAAAAACAAACATTAAAAAATAAAAATAAAATAAAAACATTTGTGGAACTTTTGGCTAGTAATGGTAATCAGAAGGGAAGTGTAAGTTAGTGTTTAAGGACTCTTGGTCCAAAACTATGTTCAGTAGGTGAAATATGGACTTCCTACAGCCATAGCATGTAAAAACAAACATAAAAAAATAAATAAAAATAAAAACTTTAAAAAAACTTTTGTGGAACTTTTGGCTAATGGTAATCAGAAGGGAAGTAGTAAGTTAGTGTTTAAGTTAGTGTTTAAGGACTCTTGGTCCAAAACTATGTTCAGTAGGTCAAATATGGACTTCCTACAGCCATAACATATAAAAACAAACATTAAAAAAAAAAAAAAAAATGGAAACATTATACATTATACACAAACATTATATTAATGGTTATCACAAGGGAAATAGTAAGGTAGTGTTTAAGGACTCTTGGTCCAAAGCTATGCTCAGTAGGTCAAATATGGACTTCCTACAGCCACAACATGTAAAAAACAAACATTATTATTTTTTTAACTTAATAAAAAACTTTTGTGGAACTTTTGGCTAGTAATGGTAATCAGAAGGAAGTCATAAGTTCGTGTTTAAGGACTCGTGGTCCAAAACAATGTCAGTAGGTCAATTATGGACTTCCTACAGCCATAACATGTAAAAACAAACATTCTTTTTTTTTTTTTTTTTTTTTTTTTTTTTGGCTAGTAATGGTAATCAGAAGGGAAGTAGTAAGTTAGTGTTTAAGGACTCTTGTCCAAATCTATGTTCAGTAGGTCAAATATGGACTTCCTACAGCCATAACATGTAAAAACAAACATTATTATTTTATTTTTAACTTTAAAAAAAACATTTGTGGAACTTTTGGCTAGTAATGGTAATCAGAAGGGAAGTGTAAGTTAGTTTTTAAGGACTCTTGGTCCAAAACTATGTTCAGTAGGTGAAATATGGACTTCCTACAGCCATAGCATATAAAAACAAACATAAAAAATAAATAAAAATAAAAACTTTAAAAAAACTTTTATAGAACTTTTGGCTATGGTAATCAGAAGGGAAGTAGTAAGTTAGTGTTTAAGTTAGTGTTTAAGGACTCTTGGTCCAAAACTATGTTCAGTAGGTCAAATATGGACTTCCTACAGCCATAACATGTAAAACAAACAAAAAAATTTAAAAAAAAAAACCTTTTGTGGAACTTTTGGCTAATGGTAATCAGAAGTGAAGTAGGAAGTTAGTGTTTAATGAATCTTGGTCCAAAACTATGTTCAGTAGGTCAAATATGGACTTCCTACAGCCATAACATGAAAAAACAAACATTACATTTTTTTATTTTTTTTTACATTAAAAAAAAACTTTTGTGGAACTTTTGGCTAGTAATGGTAATCAGAAGGGAAGTCGTAAGTTAGTGTTTAAGGACTCTTGGTCCAAAACTATGTCCAGTAGGTCAAATATGGACTTCCTACAGCCATAACATATAAAAAAACAAACATAAAAATAAAAATAAAAAACTTTCTTTTCCATTACTAGCCAAAGTTCTGACAAAATATTTTTTTTTAACACAAACAAACAAAAAATTTAAAATAAAAAATTAATGTTTGTTAGAACTTTTCCATTAATGGTAATCAGAAGGGAAATAGTAAGTTAGTGTTTGAGGACTCTTGGTCCAAATCTATGTTCAGTAGGTCAAATATGGACTTCCTACAGCCATAACATGTAAAAACAAACATTATTATTATTTTTTTAACTTTAAAAAAACTTTTGTGGAACTTTTGGCTAGTAATGGTAATCACAAGGAAATAGTAAGTTAGTGTTTGAGGACTCTTGGTCCAAAACTATGTTCAGTAGGTCAAATATGGACTTCCTACAGCCATAAAAACAAATATTAAAAATTAAAATAAAATAAAAACTTTTTGGAACTTTTGGCTAGTAATGGGAAGTAGTAAGTTAGTGTTTAAGGACTCTTGGTCCATATCTATCTTCAGTAGGTCAAATATGGACTTCCTACAGCCATAACATGTAAAAACAAACATTGCATTTTTTTTTTTTTACTTAAAAAAACTTTTGTGGAACTTTTGGCTAGTAATGGTAATCAGAAGGGAAGTAGTAAGTTAGTGTTTAAGGACTCTTGGTCCAAAACTATGTTCAGTGGGTCAAATATGGACTTCCTACAGCCACATTAAACAACAAACAATAAAAAAAAAAACTTAAAAAAAAACTTAAAAAAAAAGCTTTTGTGGAACTTTTGGCTAGTAATGGTAATCAGAAGGGAAGTAGTAAGTTAGTGTTTAAGGATTCTTGGTCCAAAACTATGTTCAGTAGGTCAAATATGGACTTCCTACAGCCATAACATGAAAAACAAACATTATTATTATTTTATTTTTAACTTTAAAAAAACTTTTGTGGAACTTTTGCTAGTAATGGTAATCAGAAGGGAAGTAGTAAGTTAGTGTTTAAATACTCTTGGTCCAAAACTATGTTCAGTAGGTCAAATATGGACTTCCTACAGCCATAACATATAAAAACAAACATAAAAATAAAAAAATAAAAACTTTTGTGGAACTTTTGGATAGTAATGGTAATCAGAAGGGAAGTCATAAGTTAGTGTTTAAGGACTCTGGTCCAAAACAATGTCAGTAGGTCAATTATGGACTTCCTACAGCCATAACATGTAAAAACAAATTTTTTTTTTTTTTTTTTTTTTTACTTAAAAAAAAAAAAACTTTTCTGGAACTTTTGGCTAGTAATGGTAATCAGAAGGGAAGTAGTAAGTTAGTGTTTAAGGACTCTTGGTCCAAATCTATGTTCAGTAGGTCAAATATGGACTTCCTACAGCCATAACATGTAAAAAACAAACATTATTATTATTTTATTTTTAACTTTAAAAAAACATTTGTGGAACTTTTGGCTAGTAATGGTAATCAGAAGGGAAGTAGTAAGTTAGTGTTTAAGGACTCTTGGTCCAAAACTATGTTCAGTAGGTCAAATATGGACTTCCCCAACATAAAAAAAAAAAAATAAAAATAAAAACTTTAAAAAACTTTTGTGGAACTTTTGGCTAGTAATGGTAATCAGAAGGGAAGTAGTAAGTTAGTGTTTAAGTTAGTGTTTAAGGACTCTTGGTCCAAAACTATGTTCAGTAGGTCAAAACTTCCTACAGCCATAACATGTAAAAACAAACAAAAAAAATTTAAAATAAAAAAAAAAACCTTTTGTGGAACTTTTGGCTAATGGTAATCAGAAGTGAAGTAGGAAGTTAGTGTTTAATGAATCTTGGTCCAAAACTATGTTCAGTAGGTCAAATATGGACTTCCTACAGCCATAACATGAAAAAACAAACATTAAATTTTTTAATTTTTTTTTACATTAAAAAGAAACTTTTGTGGAACTTTTGGCTAGTAATGGTAATCACAAGGGAAATAGTAAGTTAGTGTTTGAGGACTCTTGGTCCAAAACTATGTTCAGTAGGTCAAATATGGACTTCCTACAGCCATAAAAACAAATATTAAAAATTAAAATAAAATAAAAACTTTTTTGGAACTTTTGGCTAGTAATGGGAAGTAGTAAGTTAGTGTTTAAGGACTCTTGGTCCATATCTATCTTCAGTAGGTCAAATATGGACTTCCTACAGCCATAACATGTAAAAACAAACATTGCATTTTTTTTTTTTTTTTTAAAAAAAAAACTTTTGTGGAACTTTTGGCTAGTAATGGTAATCAGAAGGGAAGTAGTAAGTTAGTGTTTAAGGACTCTTGGTCCAAAACTATTTTCAGTAGGTCAAATATGGACTTCCTACAGCCATAACATGTAAAAACAAACATAAAGAAAATAAAATAAAAATAAAAACTTTTGTGGAACTTTTGGCTACTTATGGTAATCAGAAGGGAAGTAGTAAGGTAGTGTTTAAGGACTCTTGGTCCAAAACTATGTTCAGTCAAATATGGACTTCCTACAGCCATAACATGAAAAAACAAACATTATTATTATTTTATTTTTTTAACTTTAAAAAAAAAACTTTTGTGGAACTTTTTGCTAGTAATGGTAATCAGAAGGGAAGTAGTAAGTTAGTGTTTAAATACTCTTGGTCCAAAACTATGTTCAGTAGGTGAAATATGGACTTCCTACAGCCATAACATATAAAAACAAACATAAAAATAAAAAAATAAAAACTTTTGTGGAACTTTTGGATAGTAATGGTAATCAGAAGGAAGTCAGTAAGTTAGTGTTTAAGGACTCTGGTCCAAAACAATGTCCAGTAGGTCAAATTATGGACTTCCTACAGCCATAACATGTAAAAACAAACATTTTTTTTTTTTTTTTTACTTAAAAAAAAAAAAACTTTTCTGGAACTTTTGGCTAGTAATGGTAATCAGAAGGGAAGTAGTAAGTTAGTGTTTAAGGACTCTTGGTCCAAATCTATGTTCAGTAGGTCAAATATGGACTTCCTACAGCCATAACATGTAAAAACAAACATTATTATTATTTTATTTTTAACTTTAAAAAAACATTTGTGGAACTTTTGGCTAGTAATGGTAATCAGAAGGGAAGTGTAAGTTAGTGTTTAAGGACTCTTGGTCCAAAACTATGTTCAGTAGGTGAAATATGGACTTCCTACAGCCATAGCATATAAAAACCAACATAAAAAATAAATAAAAATAAAAACTTTAAAAAACTTTTGTAGAACTTTTGGCTATGGTAATCAGAAGGGAAGTAGTAAGTTAGTGTAAGTTAGTGTTTAAGGACTCTTGGTCCAAAACTATGTTCAGTAGGTCAAAACTTCCTACAGCCATAACATAAAAACAAACAAAAAATTTAAAATAAAAAAAAACCTTTGTGGAACTTTTGGCTAATGGTAATCAGAAGTGAAGTAGGAAGTTAGTGTTTAATGAATCTTGGTCCAAAACTATGTTCAGTAGGTCAAATATGGACTTCCTACAGCCATAACATGAAAAAACAAACATTAAATTTTTTAATTTTTTTTTACATTAAAAAAAAACTTTTGTGGAACTTTTGGCTAGTAATGGTAATCAGAAGGGAAGTCGTAAGTTAGTGTTTAAGGACTCTTGGTCCAAAACTATGTCCAGTAGGTCAAATATGGACTTCCTACAGCCATAACATGTAAATACAAACATTTTTTTTTTTTTTTTTTTACTTAAAAAAAAAAACTTTTCTGGAACTTTTGGCTAGTAATTGTAATCAGAAGGGAAGTAGTAAGTTAGTGTTTAAGGACTCTTGGTCCAAATCTATGTTCAGTAGGTCAAATATGGACTTCCTACAGACATAACATGTAAAAAACAAACATTATTATTATTTTTTTTTTTAACTTTAAAATATGGACTTCCTACAAATATGGACTTCCTACAGCCATAACATGAAGAAACAAACATTATTATTATTTTATTTTTTTAACTTTAAAAAAAAAACTTTTGTGGAACTTTTTGCTAGTAATGGTAATCAGAAGGGAAGTAGTAAGTTAGTGTTTAAATACTCTTGGTCCAAAACTATGTTCAGTAGGTCAAATATGGACTTCCTACAGCCATAACATATAAAAACAAACATAAAAATAAAAATAAAAACTTTTGTGGAACTTTTGGATAGTAATGGTAATCAGAAGGGAAGTCATAAGTTAGTGTTTAAGGACTCGTGGTCCAAAACAATGTCCAGTAGGTCAATTATGGACTTCCTACAGCCATAACATGTAAAAACAAACATTCTTTTTTTTTTTTTTTTACTTAAAAAAAAAAAAAAACTTTTCTGGAACTTTTGGCTAGTAATGGTAATCAGAAGGAAGTAGTAAGTTAGTGTTTAAGGACTCTTGGTCCAAATCTATGTTCAGTAGGTCAAATATGGACTTCCTACAGCCATAACATGTAAAAAACAAACATTATTATTATTTTATTTTTTTAACTTTAAAAAAAAACATTTGTGGAACTTTTGGCTAGTAATGGTAATCAGAAGGAAGTAAGTTAGTGTTTAAGGACTCTTGGTCCAAAACTATGTTCAGTAGGTGAAATATGGACTTCCTACAGCCATAGCATATAAAAAAAAAAAAAAAAAAATAAAAATAAAAACTTTAAAAAACTTTTGTGTAGAACTTTTGGCTAATGGTAATCAGAAGGGAAGTAGTAAGTTAGTGTTTAAGTTAGTGTTTAAGGACTCTTGGTCCAAAACTATGTTCAGTAGGTCAAATATGGACTTCCTACAGCCATAACATGTAAAAACAAACAAAAAAAATTTAAAATAAAAAAAAAAACCTTTTGTGGAACTTTTGGCTAATGGTAATCAGAAGTGAAGTAGTAAGTTAGTGTTTAATGAATCTTGGTCCAAAACTATGTTCAGTAGGTCAAATATGGACTTCCTACAGCCATAACATGAAAAACAAACATTAAATTTTTAATTTTTTTACATTAAAAAAACTTTTGTGGAACTTTTGGCTAGTAATGGTAATCAGAAGGGAAGTAAGTTAGTGTTTAAGGACTCTTGGTCCAAAACTATGTCCAGTAGGTCAAATATGGACTTCCTACAGCCATAACATGTAATCTAAACATTCTTTTTTTTTTTTTTACTTAAAAAAAAAAAAAAACTTTTGGAACTTTTGGCTAGTAATTGTAATCAGAAGGGAAGTAGTAAGTTAGTGTTTAAGGACTCTTGGTCCAAATCTATGTTCAGTAGGTCAAATATGGACTTCCTACAGACATAACATGTAAAAATTATTTTTTTTTAACTTTAAAAAAAAACTTTTGTGGAACTTTTGGCTAGTAATGGTAATCACAAGGGAAATAGTAAGTTAGTGTTTGAGGACTCTTGGTCCAAAACTATGTTCAGTAGGTCAAATATGGACTTCCTACAGCCATAAAAACAAATATTAAAAATTAAAATAAAATAAAAACTTTTTGGAACTTTTGGCTAGTAATGGGAAGTAGTAAGTTAGTGTTTAAGGACTCTTGGTCCATATCTATGTTCAGTAGGTCAAATATGGACTTCCTACAGCCATAACATGTAAAAACAAACATTGCATTTTTGTTTTTGGTTTTTTACTTAAAAAAAAAACTTTTGTGGAACTTTTGGCTAGTAATGGTAATCAGAAGGGAAGTGTAAGTTAGTTTTTAAGGACTCTTGGTCCAAAACTATTTTCAGTAGGTCAAATATGGACTTCCTACAGCCATAACATGTAAAAACAAACATAAAGAAAATAAAATAAAAATAAAAACTTTTGTGGAACTTTTGGCTACTTATGGTAATCAGAAGGGAAGTAGTAAGTTAGTGTTTAAGGACTCTTGGTCCAAAACTATGTTCAGTGGGTCAAATATGGACTTCCTACAGCCACATTAAACAACAAACAATAAAAAAAAAAAAAACTTAAAAAAAAACTTTAAAAAAAAGCTTTTGTGGAACTTTTGGCTAGTAATGGTAATCAGAAGGAAGTAGTAAGTTAGTGTTTAAGGATTCTTGGTCCAAAACTATGTTCAGTAGGTCAAATATGGACTTCCTACAGCCATAACATGAAAAACAAACATTATTATTATTTTATTTTTTTAACTTTAAAAAAAAACTTTTGTGGAACTTTTTGCTAGTAATGGTAATCAGAAGGGAAGTAGTATGTTAGTGTTTAAATACTCTTGGTCCAAAACTATGTTCAGTAGGTCAAATATGGACTTCCTACAGCCATAACATATAAAACAAACATACAAATAAAAAAATAAAAACTTTTGTGGAACTTTTGGCTAGTAATGGTAATCAGAAGGAAGTAGTAAGTTAGTGTTTAAGGACTCTTGGTCCAAAACTATGTTCAGTAGGTCAAATATGGACTTCCTACAGCCATAACATGTAAAAACAAACATTCTTTTTTTTTTTTTTTACTTAAAAAAAAAAAATTTTCTGGAACTTTTGGCTAGTAATGGTAATCAGAAGGGAAGTAGTAAGTTAGTGTTTAAGGACTCTTGGTCCAAATCTATGTTCAGTAGGTCAAATATGGACTTCCTACAGCCATAACATGTAAAAAACAAACATTAGTAATATTTTATTTTTTTAACTTTAAAAAAAACATTTGTGGAACTTTTGGCTAGTAATGGTAATCAGAAGGGAAGTGTAAGTTAGTGTTTAAGGACTCTTGGTCCAAAACTATGTTCAGTAGGTGAAATATGGACTTCCTAAAAACAAACATAAAAATAAATAAAAATAAAAACTTTAAAAAACTTTTGTGGAACTTTTGGCTTGGTAATCAGAAGGGAAGTAGTGTTAGTGTTTAAGTTAGTGTTTAAGGACTCTTGGTCCAAATCTATGTTCAGTAGGTCAAAACTTCCTACAGCCATAACATGTAAAAACAAACATAAAAACAAACAAAAAATTTAAAATAAAAAAACCTTTTGTGGAACTTTTGGCTAGTAATGGTAATCAGAAGGAAGTAGTAAGTTAGTGTTTAAGGACTCTTGGTCCAAAACTATGTTCAGTAGGTCAAATATGGACTTCCTACAGCCATAACA
Source organism: Gobiocypris rarus (assembly GCA_023029165.1). Taxonomy (NCBI): domain Eukaryota; kingdom Metazoa; phylum Chordata; class Actinopteri; order Cypriniformes; family Gobionidae; genus Gobiocypris; species Gobiocypris rarus. Next base: position 4,270,339 of record CM040934.1, on the reverse strand, counting down.
TATAAAAACAAACATTAAAAAAAAAAAATAAGAAAAAAACTTTTGTGGGAAACATTATACATTATACACAAACATTATATTAATGGTAATCACAAGGGAAATAGTAAGTTAGTGTTTAAGGACTCTTGGTCCAAAGCTATGCTCAGTAGGTCAAATATGGACTTCCTACAGCCATAACATGTAAAAACAAACATTATTATTATTATTTTTTTACTTTATTTTGGAACTTTTGCTAGTAATGGTAATCAGAAGGGAAGTAGTAAGTTAGTGTTTAAGGACTCTTGGTCCAAAACTAAGTTCAGGAGGTCAAATATGGACTTCCTACAGCCATAACATATAAAAACAAACATAAAAATAAAAAATAAAAACTTTTCCATTACTAGCCAAAAGTTCCACAAAATATTTTTTTAAAGTAAAAAAAAAAAAAAAAATTAATGTTTGTTTTTCCATGTTATGGCTGTAGGAAGTCCATATTTCACATAGTTTTGGACCAAGAGTCCTTAAACACTAACAAACTACTTCCCTTCTGATTACCATTACTAGCAAAAAGTTCCACAAAAGTTTTTTTTTTAAAGTAAAAAAAAAAAAAAAAATGTAATGTTTGTTTTTACATGTTATGGCTGTAGGAGGTCCATATTTGACCTACTGAACATAGATTTGGACCAAGAGTCCTTAAACTCTAATTTACTACTTCCCTTCTGATTACCATTACTAGCCAAAAGTTCCACAAAAGTTTTTTTAAAGTTTTTTTATTTATTTTTTAATGTTCAGCGCTACATGTTGTGGCTGTAGGAAGTCCATATTTTACCTACTGAACATAGATTTGGACAAAAGATTTTTTTAAGTAAAAAAAAAAAAAAATGTAATGTTTGTTTTTACATGTTATGGCTGTAGGAGGTCCATATTTGACCTACTGAACATAGATTTGGACCAAGAGTCCTTAAACTCTAATTTACTACTTCCCTTCTGATTACCATTACTAGCCAAAAGTTCCACAAAAGTTTTTTTAAAGTTTTATTTATTTTTTTATGTTCAGCGCTACATGTTGTGGCTGTAGGAAGTCCATATTTGACCTAATGAACATAGTTTTGGACCAAGAGTCACTAACTTACTCTTTCCTTGTGATTACCATTACTAGCCAAAAGTTCCACAAAAGATTTTTTTTTAAAGTAAAAAAAAAAATGTAATGTTTGTTTTTACATGGTATGGCTGTAGGAAGTCCATATTTGACCTACTGAACATAGTTTTGGACCAAGAGTCCTTAAACACTAACTTACTATTATCCTTGTGATTACCATTACTAGCCAAAAGTTCCACAAAAGATTTTTTTTAAAGTAAAAAAAAAAAAAAATGTAATGTTTGTTTTTCCATGTTATGGCTCTAGGAAGTCCATATTTCACCTACTGAACATAGTTTTGGACAAAGAGTCCTTAAACACTAACATAATACTTCCCTTCTGATTACCATTACTAGCCAAAAGTGTAAAAATAAACATTATTATTTTTTTAAATTTAAAAAAAACTTTGTTGAACTTTTGGCTATAATGGTAATCAGAAGGGAAGTCATAAGTTAGTGTTTAAGGACTCGTGAACATAGATTTGGACCAAGAGTCCTTAAACACTAACTTACTACTTTCCTTCTGATTACCATTACTAGCCAAAAGTTTCCAAAAGTTTTTTTAAACCTTTTTTTAATGTTTGTTTTTCATGTTATGGCTGTAAGAAGTCCATATTTGACCTACTGAACATAGTTTTGGACCAAGAGTCCTTAAACACTAACATACTACTTGCCTTCTGATTACCATTACTAGCCAAAAGTTCCACAAAAGTTTTTTTTAAAGTGTTTTTTTTTTTTTAATGTTCAGCGCTACATGTTGTGGCTGTAGGAAGTCCATATTTCACCTACTGAACATAGTTTTGGACCAAGAGTCCTTAAACACTAACATACTGCTTGCCTTCTGATTACCATTACTAGCCAAAAGTTCCAAAAAAGTTTTTATTTTATTTTTATTTTTTAATATTTGTTTTTATGGCTGTAGGCAGTCCATATTTGACTGAACATAGTTTTGGACCAAGAGTCACTAACTTACTCTTTCCCTTGTGATTACCATTACTACAAAGATTTTTTAAAGTAAAAAAAAAAATGTAATGTTTGTTTTTCCATGTTATGGCTCTAGGAAGTCCATATTTCACCTACTGAACATAGTTTTGGACCAAGAGTCCTTAAACACTAACATACTACTTCCCTTCTGATTACCATTACTAGCCAAAAGTTCCACAAAAGTTTTTTTTAAAGTTTTATGTTCAGCGTTACATGTTGTGGCTGTAGGAAGTCCATATTTTACCTACTGAACATAGATTTGGACCAAGAGTCCTTAATACTACTTTCCTTCTGATTACCATTACTAGCCAAAAGTTTCCAAAAGTTTTTTTAAACATTTTTTTTTAATGTTTGTTTTTCATGTTAAGAAGTCCATATTTGACCTACTGAACATAGTTTTGGACCAAAAACACTAAAAATACTACTTGCCTTCTGATTACCATTACTAGCCAAAAGTTCCACAAAAGATTTAATTTTAAAGTAAAAATAATAATAATTAATGTTTGTTTTTACATGTTATTGCTGTAGGAAGTCCATATTTCACCTACTGAACATAGTTTTGGACCAAGAGTGTCTGTGAGGTCAAATATGGACTTCCTAACAGCCAAAACTATTTCGATAAATCCACCAAAAGTTCCACAAAAGTTTTAATTTTAATTGAATTTTGTTTTTACATGTTATGGCGCTACTGAACATAGATTTGGAAGAGTCCTTATATTTGATTACCATTACTGGTTCCACAAAATGTTCAGTTCTGATAACCATTACTAGCCAAAAGTTCCACAAAAGATTAAAGTAAAAAAAAAAAAAAAATGTTATGTTTGTTTTTCCATGTTATGGCTTTAGGAAGTCCATATTTCACCTACTGAACATAATTTTGGACCAGGAGTCCTTAAACACTAACATACTACTTCCTTCTGATTACCATTACTAGCCAAAAGTTCCACAAAAGTTTTTTTTTTTTTTTTTTTTTTTAATGTTCAGCGCTACATGTTGTGGCTGTAGGAAGTCCATATTTTACCTACTGAACATAGATTTGGACCAAGAGTTCTTAAACACTAACTTACTTTTCCTTCTGATTACCATTACTAGCCAACAGTTTCCAAAAGTTTTTTTTAAAGATTTTTTTTTATGTTTGATTTTTCATGTTATGGTCTGTAAGAAGTCCATATTTGACTGAACATAGTTTTGGACCAAGAGTCACTAACTTACTTTTTGTGATTACCATTACTAGCCAAAAGTTCCACAAAAGATTTTTTTTTAAAGTAAAAAAAAAAATAAAAAAATCTAATGTTTGTTTTTACATGTTATGGCTGTAGGAAGTCCATATTTGACCTACTGAACATATGTTTGGACCAAGAGTCCTTAAACACTAACATACTATTTCCTTCTGATTACCATTACTAGCCAAAGTTCCGCAAAAAGTTTTTTTTAAGTAAAAAAATAAAAAATGTAATGTTTGTTTTAATACTTAAAAAAACTTTGTGGAACATTTGGCTAATAATGTTAATCAGAAGGAAAGTAGTAATTTAGTGTTTAAGGACTCTTGGTCCAAAACTATGTTCAGTAGGTCAAATATGGACTTCCTACAGCCAAAAACAAACATAAAAATAAAAATAAAAACTTTTGTGGAACATTTGGCTAGTAATGGTAATCAGAACGGAAGTAGTAAGTTCATGTTTAAGGACTCTTGGTCCAAAACTATGTTCTGTAGGTCAAATATGGACTTCCTACAGCCATAACATGTAAAAACAATTATTAATTTTTTTTTTTTTAAATACTTTAAAAAAAAAACTTTTGTGGAACATTTGGCTAGTAATGGTAATCAGAAGGGAAGTAGTAAGTTAGTGTTTAAGGACTCTTGGTCCAAAACTATGTTCAGTAGGTCAAATATGGACTTCCTACAGCCACAACATGTAGCGCTGAACATTAAAAAAAAAAAAAAAAAAAACTTTTTGGGAACTTTTGGCTAGTAATGGTAATCAGAAGGAAAGTAGTAAGTTAGTGTTTAACGACTCTTGGTCCAAAACTATGTTCAGTAGGTCAGATATGGACTTCCTACAGCCATAACAAAAAACAAACATTAAAAATAAATAAAAAAAACTTAAAAAAAAAACTTTTGTGGAACTTTTGGCTAGTAATGGTAATCAGAAGGGAAGTAGTAAGTTAGTGTTTAAGGACTCTTGGTCCAAAACTATGTTCAGTAGGTCAAATATGGACTTCCTACAGCCATAACATGTAAAATCAAACATTACATTTTTTTTTTTTTTTTTTTTTTTTTGGAACTTTTGGCTAGTAATGGTAATCACTGGGGAAATATTAAGTTTATGTTTAAGGACTCTTGGTCCAAAACTATGTTCAGTAGGTCAAATATGGACTTCCTACAGCCACAACATAAAAACAAACATTTAAAACATTTTTTTAATCTTTAAAAAAACTTTTGGGGAACTTTTGGCTAGTAATGGTAATCAGAAGGAAAGTAGTAAGTTAATGTTTAAGGACTCTTGGTCCAAAACTATGTTTAGTAGTATATGGACTTCCTACAGCCATAAAAACAAACATTCAAAAAAAAACAAAAAAACTTTTGTGGGACTTTTGGCTAGTAATGGTAATCAGAAGGGAAGTAGTAAGTTGTGTTTAAGGACTCTTGGTCCAAAACTATGTTTAGTAGGTCAAATATGACACTTCCTACAGCCATAACAAGTAAAAACAAACATAAGAAAATAAAATAAAAATAAAAACTTTTGTGGAACTTTTGGCTAGTAATGGTAATCAGAAGGGAAGTAGTAAGTTAGTGTTTAAGGACTCTTGGTCCAAAACTATGTTCAGTAGGTCAAATATGGACTTCCTACAGCCATAACATGTAAAAACAACAATCATTAAAAAAATTTTGGGAACTTTTGGCTAGTAATGGTAATCAGAAGGGAAGTAGTAAGAAGGGTAGAAGGGTATTATGATAATGTTTTGGCCAAAACTATGTTTAATAGGTCAAATATGGAATTCCATAACATGTAAAAACAAACTTAAAAGAACTAACATTTGTGGAACCTTTGGATAGTAATGGTAATCATAAGAGAAGTAGTATGTTAGTGTTTGAGGACTTTTGGGCCAAACCTATCTGTTAAGGACGTTTGACATGACGTTGGATAAAAAAACCTTTTGTGAAGTGGTAAGTTAGTGACTATTGGGCCAAACTTATGTTCAGTAGACCTAGAATTTGTACAGCCAGGACATAACAGAGAATACTTGAAAAAAAAAAAAACCATCGTAGAGATAACATTTTAGAGATCTCTTCAAGTCACAACTAGTTCTACAATGCAATGCAGTGCAAACGCACTAATCTCCAATGCAAAACTAGTTCTACAAATTCAATGCAGTGCAAATATACTTATATCTTCAATGAACAACTAGTTCGTATATGCACTGCAATGCATGCAGTGCACTAATCTCTTCAATGCACAACGATTTCTTATATGCTTTGCAAAGCTGTTGTCTATTTTATGCACAACGATTTCTTATATGCAATGCAATGCAACAACACTAAACTCTCTTTACTGTAAACTCTCTTTTCTTGTATACATTGCAACGTAAAAGCACTAATCTCTTCAATGCACAAGTTCTTTTTTTTTGTATTGCAAAACCAGTAGTCTATTCATTGCACAACTATTTCTTATATGCATTGCCATGAAACTTATATGCATTGCAAAAGCAGCTGATTTATTTCATTCACAAAGATTTCTTTATACATTGCAATGCAACAGCTAAACACGTCAATGCACAAGTCCTTTTATGCATTGCAATGCACACGAGATCTTGAATGAAATGCAATGCATATCACTAAATTCTCAGCGATTTCTATATGCATTGTAATGCAACAGCAATTATCTATTAAACTCACAACGATTTCTTATATGCATTGCAATGCAAACGCACTTAAACTCTTCAATACACAATACATCTTATATGTATTTCTTGCACAATGCACTTGTCTGTTTAATGCACACAAGATGTGAGGTTTAATACAATGCAAAAGCACTTATCTTTACGATGCACAAGTTCTTTTATGCATTGCAAAAGTCTTGAATGTAATGCAATGCAACACCAATTGTCTACCAATGCACAACGTTTTGTATGCATTGCAATGTAAAATGATTAATTTCTTCAATGCACAAGTTCATTTATGCATTGCAAAAGCACTAAACTCGTCAATGCTCAACGATATGCAACGATTTCTATTGCATTGCAACGCAATATCATAATCGCTTCATGCACAAGTTATTTTAAGTATTGCAAAAGCAGCTGATATATTTAATGCTCAACGTTTACTCTATGCATGGCAATGCAACAGCACCAAACTCCTAAATGCACAAGTATTGTATGCATTGCAAAAGCACTTATCTCTTCAATGCACACGATATCTTGAATGAAATGCAAAAGCACTAAATTCTTCAATGCTCAACGCTTTAAATATGCCTTGCAATGCAACAGCAATTTTCTATTCAACACAACGATTTTTATTGCATTCCAACGCTACAGCATAATCGCTTTATGCACAAGTTCTTTTAAGCATTGCAAAAACAGCTAATCTATTTAATACACAACGTTTTCTTTATGTATTGCAATCGCACTAAACTCTTCAAATGCACAACAGTCTTGTATGCATAGCAGTGCAAAAATACTTATCTCTTCAAAGCACAAGTCTCGTATGCACTGCAACGCATAAGCACAATGCTGCAACGCACTAGCTCTTCCATGCACAACTAGTTCTACAATGCAATGCAGTGCAAATGTACTTATCTCTTCAATGCGCAACTAAAATGCAATGCAGTGCAAACGCACTTTTCAATACACAACGTTATTTTATGCTTTGCAAATCAGTTGTCTATTTAATGCGATTTGCAGTGCAACAGCACTAAACTCTTAAATGAATATCAAACGAGACCTGTGCACACGACCTGTGCTTCAGTGCACACGAGACCTGAAATGATATACAATGCAAAAGCACTAAACTCTTCAATGCTCAACGATTTCTATATACATTGCAATGCAAAAGCATAATCGCTTCATGCACAAGTTCTTTTAAGTATTGCAAAAGCAGCTGTTTTATTTAATTCATAAAGATTTCTTTATACATTGCAATGCAACAGCTAAACACGTCAATGCACAAGTCATTTTATGCATTGCAATGCACACGAGATCTTGAAATGCAATGCATAGCACTAAATTCTCAGCGATCTCTATATGCATTTCAATGCAACAGCAATTGTCTATTCAACTCACAACGATTTCTTATATGCATTGCAATGCAAACGCACTAAACTCTTCAATACACAAATACATCTTATAGGTATTTCATGCACAATGCACTTGTCTGTTTAATGCACACGACATCTGAGGTTTAATACAATGCAAAAGCACTAATCTTTACAATGCACAAGTCATTTTATGCATTGCACAAGATCTTGAATGTAACAGCAATTGTCTACAATGCACAACGTTTTGTTTGCATTGCAATGCAAAATTATTAATTTCTTCAATGCACAAGTTCAATTATAAATATTGCAAAAGCACTAAACTCGTCAATGCTCAACGATTAAATTATGCATTGCAATTGCAACAGCATTTATCTATTCAACGCGCAACGATTTCTATTGCATTACAACGCAACAGCATAATCGCTTCATGCACGTTATTTTAAGTATTGCAAAAGCAGCTGATCTATTTAATACACAACGTTTCTTTATGCACTGCAATGCAACAGCACTAAACTCTTCAATGTTTAACAAGTATTGAATGCATTGTAGCACGAATCTCTTCAATGCACACGAGATTTTGAATGTAAAGCAATGCAAAATCACTAAACTCTTCACTGCACAAGGTTATTTTCTGCATTGCAAAAGCAGTTGTTATTCAGTGCACAACGATGCTATGCATTGCAATACAAAACAATAACTCTTCAATGCGAAACAAGTCTTGTGCAATGCAAATTGCAATGCAAATGCGATTATCTCTTCAAAGCACAAGCATTGTATGCATTCTAACAGCAATTATATCAATGCAAAACGATTTATTATATGCATTGCAAAGTAAAATCACTAAGCTCTTTAATACACAACAAGTCTTAAATGTATTTCAATGCACATGCACACGACATCTAAATGTAATAAAATGCAAAAGGATTCATTTCTTTAGTGCATAACGATTTCTGATATGCTTTGTAGTGCACGATCTCTTCAATGCACAGCGAGTATAAGCATGCAATGCAAACACACTAATATCGCCAATGCACAAAAAGTTTTGTATGCATTATCCAAAAGCACTATTTGCCTCGTTGCACAAACATTTAAATATGCATTTCAATGCGAAACCACTAAACTCTGCAATGCAACAGCAATTATCTATTCAACGCACAACGATTTCTAATGCATTGCAAATTAAAAAAAAAAAAACTTAAAAAAAAATTGTGGAACTTTTAAAGGTAATCAGAAGGGAAGTAGTAAGTTAGTGTTAAAAGACTCTTGGTCCAAAACTATGTTCAGTAGGTCAAAAATGGACTTCCTAAACCATAAAAAAAACATTAAAAAATAAAAATAAAATTAAAACTTTTGTGGAACTTTTGGCTAGTACACTGTCAGAAAAAAAGGTACAGTGCTGTCACTGGGGCGGTACCCTAAGGTACAAAACCGAAAAGGTACTAATATGTACCTTTAAGGTATTAATATGTACCTTTAAGGTACTAATATGCACTCTTAAAGTACTGATATGTACCTTTAAGGTACTAATATGTACCATTTAGGTGTGAGTAAGGTACAAAGATGTACCTTTTCACTTTTGTACCTTAGGGTACCGCCCCAGTGACAGCACTGTACCTTTTTTTCTGAGAGTGTAATGGTAATCAGAAGGGAAGTAGTAAGTTAGTGTTTAAGGAATCTTGGTCCAAAACTATGTTCAGTAGGTCAAAAATGGACTTCCTAAACCATAAAAAAACATTAAAAAATAAAAAAACTTTTAAAAAAATTGTGGAACTTTTAAAGGTAATCAGAAGGGAAGTAGTAAGTTAGTGTTTAAGGAATCTTGGTCCAAAACTATGTTCAGTAGGTCAAATATGGACTTCCTACAGCGATAACATGTAAAAACAAAAATTAAAAAAAAAAAAAAAAACTTTTGTGGAACTTTTGGCTAGTAATGGTAATCAGAAGGGAAGTAGTAAGTTAGTGTTTAAGGAATCTTGGTCCAAAACTATGTTCAGTAGGTCAAATATGGACTTCTACAGCCATAACATGAAAAAAACAAACATTACATTTTTTTTTTTTTTTTTTTTTTTAACTTTAAAAAAAAACTTTTGTGGAACTTTTGGCTAGTAATGGTAATCAGAAGTGAAGTAGTAAGTTAGTGTTTAAGGACTCTTGGTCCAAAACTTTGTTCAGTGGGTCAAGTATTGACTTCCTTCAGCCATAACATGTAAAAATAAACATAAAAAATACAAATAAAAACTTTTGTGGAACTTTTGGCTAGTAATGGTAATCAGAAGGGAAGTAGTAAGTTAGTGTTTAAGGACTCTTGGTCCAAAACTATGTTCAGTAGGTCAAATATGGACTTCCTACAGCCATAACATGTAAAAACAAACATTAAATTTTTTTTTTTTTACTTTAAAAAAAACTTTTGTGGAACTTTTGGCTAGTAATGGTAATCAGAAGGGAAGTAGTAAGTTAGTGTTTAAGGACTCTTGGTCCAAAACTATGTTCAGTAGGTCAAATATGGACTTCCTACAGCCATAACATATAAAACAAACATTAAAAAAAAAAAAAAAAAACTTTTGTTGAACTTTTGGCTAGTAATGGTAATCAGAAGTGAAATAGTAAGTTAGTGTTAAAAGACTCTTGGTCCAAAACTATGTTCAGTAGGTCAAATATGGACTTCCTAAACCATAAAAAAACACTAAAAATAAAAATAAAATTAAAACTTTTGTGGAACTTTTGGCTAGTAATGGTAATCAGAAGGGAAGTAGTAAGTTAGTGTTTAAGGAATCTTGGTCCAAAACTATGTTCAGTAGGTCAAATATGGACTTCCTACAGCCATAACATGTAAAAACTTTAAAAAAACTTTTGTTGAACTTTTGGCTAGTAATGGTAATCAGAAGTGAAGTAGTAAGTTAGTGTTTAAGGACTCTTGGTCCAAAACTATGTTCAGTAGGTCAAATATGGACTTCCTACAGCCATAACATGTAAAAACAAACATTAAAAAATAAAAATAAAAACTTTTGTGGAACTTTTGGCTAGTAATGGTAATCAGAAGGAAGTAGTAAGTTAGTGTTTAAGGAATCTTGGTCCAAAACTATGTTCAGTAGGTCAAATATGGACTTCCTACAGCCATAACATGTAAAAACAAACATAAAAAAAAAACTTTTGTGGAACTTTTGGCTTAATGGTAATCACAAGGGAAGTAGTAAGTTAGTGTTTAAGGAATCTTGGTCCAAAACTATGTTCAGTAGGTCAAAAATGGACTTCCTAAACCATAAAAACATTAAAAATAAAAAACTTTTAAAAAATTGTGGAACTTTTAAAGGTAATCAGAAGGGAAGTAGTAAGTTAGTGTTTAAGGAATCTTGGTCCAAAACTATGTTCAGTAGGTCAAATATGGACTTCCTACAGCGATAACATGTAAAAACAAAAATTAAAAAAAAAAAAAAAACTTTTGTGGAACTTTTGGCTAGTAATGGTAATCAGAAGGTAAGTAGTATGTTAGTGTTTAAGGACTCTTGGTCCAAATCTATGATCAGTAGGTCAAATATGGACTTCCTACAGCCATAACATGTAAAAACAAACATTACATTTTTTTTTTTTTACTTTAAAAAAAAATCTTTTGTGGAACTTTTGGCTAGTAATGGTAATCAGAAGGGAAGTAGTAAGTTAGTGTTTAAGGACTCTTGGTCCAAAACAATGTTCAGTAGGTGAAATATGGACTTCCTACAGCCATAACATGGAAAAACAAACATTACATTTTTTTTTTTTAACTTTAAAAAAAAAACTTTTGGAAACTTTTGGCTAGTAATGGTAATCAGAAGGAAAGTAGTAAGTTAGTGTTTAAGGACTCTTGGTCCAAAACTATGTTCAGTAGGTCAAATATGGACTTCCCTACAGCCATAACATGTAAAAACAAACATTACATTTTTTTTTTTAACTTAAAAAAAAAAACTTTTGTGGAACTTTTGGCTAGTAATGGTTATCAGAAGGGAAGTAGTAAGTTAGTGTTTAAGGACTCCTGGTCCAAAACTATGTTCAGTAGGTGAAATATGGACTTCCTACAGCAATAACATGTAAAAACAAACATTAATTATTATTTTTTTTTTTTACTTTAAAATTAAATCTTTTTGGAACTTTTGGCTAGTAATGGTAATCACAAGGGAAAGAGTAAGTTAGTGTTTAAAGACTCTTGGTCCAAAACTATGTTCAATAGGTCAAATATGGACTTCTTACAGCCATAACATGAAAAATCAAACATTAAAAAAAAAAATGTTTAAAAAAAAAAACTTTTGTGGAACTTTTGGCTAGTAATGGTAATCAGAAGGGAAGTAGTAAGTTAGTGTTTAAGGACTCTTGGTCCAAATCTATGTTCAGTAGGTAAAATATGGACTTCCTACAGCCACAACATGTAGCGCTGAACATTAAAAAAAAAAAAACACTTTAGAAAAAACTTTTGTGGAACTTTTGGCTAGTAATGGTAATCAGAAGGAAAGTAGTAAATTAGTGTTTAAGGAGTCTTGGTCCAAAACTATGTTCAGTATATCAAATATGGACTTCCCTACAGCCATAACATGTAAAAACAAACATTACATTTTTTTTTTTTTAACTTAAAAAAAAAACTTTTGTGGAACTTTTGGCTATTAATGGTAATCCGAAGGGAAGTAGTAAGTAAGTTAGTGTTTAAGGACTCTTGGTCCAAATCTATGTTCAGTAGGTAAAATATGGACTTCCTACAGCCACAACATGTAGCGCTGAACATAAAAAAAAATAAATAAAAAAAAATTAAAAAAAAAACTTTTGTGGAACTTCTGGCTAGTAATGGTAATCAGAAGGGAAGTAGTAAATTAGAGTTTAAGGACTCTTGGTCCAAATCTATGTTCAGTAGGTCAAAAATGGACTCCCTAAAGCCATAACATGTAAAAACAAACATTCAATTTTTTTTTTTTTTTTTTTTTACTTTAAAATTAAAACTTTTGTGGAACTTTTGGCTAGTAATGGTTATCAGAAGGGAAGTAGTAAGTTAGTGTTTAAGGACTCTTGGTCCAAAACTATGTTCAGTAGGTCAAATATGGACTTCTTACAGCCATAACATGAAAAATCAAACATTAAAAAAATCTTTAAAAAAAAAAACTTTTGGAAACTGTTGGCTAGTAATGGTAATCAGAAGGGAAGTAGTAAGTTAGTGTTTAAGGACTCTTGGTCCAAATCTATGTTCAGTAGGTAAAATATGGACTTTCTACAGCCACAACATGTAGCGCTGAACATTAAAAAAAAAAAAAACACAAAAAAAAACTTTTGTGGAACTTTTGGCTAGTAATGGTAATCAGAAGGGAAGTAGTATGTTAGTGTTAAAGGACTCTTGGTCCAAAATTATGTTCAGTAGGTGAAATATGGACTTCCTACAGCCATAACATGGAAAAACAAACATTACATTTTTTTTTTTTTACTTTAAAAAAAAATCTTTTGTGGAACTTTTGGCTAGTAATGGTAATCATAAGGAAAATAGTAAGTTAGTGTTTAAGGACTCTTGGTCCAAAACTATGTTCAGGAGGTCAAATATGGACTTCCTATAGCCACAACATGTATAAAAAACATTCAATTTTTTTTTTTTTTTTACTTTAAAATTAAAACTTTTGTGGAACTTTTGGCTAGTAATGGTTAACAGAAGGGAAGTAGTAAGTTAGTGTTTAAGGACTCTTGGTCCAAAACTAGGTTCAGTAGGTGAAATATGGACTTCCTACAGCAATAACATGTAAAAACAAACATTAATTATTATTATTTTTTTTTTACTTTAAAATTAAATCTTTTGTGGAACTTTTGGCTAGTAATGGTAATCACAAGGGAAAGAGTAAGTTAGTGTTTAAGGACTCTTGGTCCAAAACTATGTTCAATAGGTCAAATATGGACTTCTTACAGCCATAACATGAAAAATCAAACATTAAAAAAAAAAATGTTTAAAAAAAAAAACTTTTGGAAACTTTTGGCTAGTAATGGTAATCAGAAGGAAAGTAGTAAGTTAGTGTTTAAGGACTCTTGGTCCAAAACTATGTTCAGTAGGTCAAATATGGACTTCTTACAGCCATAACATGAAAAATCAAACATTAAAAAAAAAAAATCTTTAAAAAAAAAAACTTTTGAAAACTGTTGGCTAGTAATGGTAATCAGAAGGGAAGTAGTAAGTTAGTGTTTAAGGACTCTTGGTCCAAATCTATGTTCAATAGGTCAAATATGGACTTCTTACAGCCATAACATGAAAAATCAAACATTAAAAAAAAAAAATGTTTAAAAAAAAAACTTTTGGAAACTTTTGGCTAGTAATGGTAATCAGAAGGAAAGTAGTAAGTTAGTGTTTAAGGACTCTTGGTCCAAAACTATGTTCAGTAGGTCAAATATGGACTTCCTACAGCCACAACATGTAGCGCTGAACATAAAAAAAATAAATAAAAAAAACTTAAAAAAAAAACTTTTGTGGAACTTTTGGCTAGTAATGGTAATCAGAAGGGAAGTAGTAAATTAGAGTTTAAGGACTCTTGGTCCAAATCTATGTTCAGTAGGTCAAATATGGACTTCCTACAGCCATAACATGTAAAAACAAACATTACATTTTTTTTTTTTTTTAACTTAAAAAAAAAACTTTTGTGGAACTTTTGGCTAGTAATGGTAATCCGAAGGGAAGTAGTAAGTTAGTGTTTAAGGACTCTTGGTCCAAATCTATGTTCAGTAGGTAAAATATGGACTTCCTACAGCCACAACATGTAGCGCTGAACATAAAAAAAAATAAATAAAAAAAACTTAAAAAAAAACTTTTGTGGAACTTCTGGCTAGTAATGGTAATCAGAAGGGAAGTAGTAAATTAGAGTTTAAGGACTCTTGGTCCAAATCTATGTTCAGTAGTTAAAATATGGACTTTCTACAGCCACAACATGTAGCGCTGAACATTAAAAAAAAAAAAAAAAAAACTTTTGTGGAACTTTTGGCTAGTAATGGTAATCAGAAGGGAAGTAGTATGTTAGTGTTAAAGGACTCTTGGTCCAAAATTATGTTCAGTAGGTGAAATATGGACTTCCTACAGCCATAACATGGAAAAACAAACATTACATTTTTTTTTTTTTTTTACTTTAAAAAAAAAATCTTTTGTGGAACTTTTGGCTAGTAATGGTAATCATAAGGAAAATAGTAAGTTAGTGTTTAAGGACTCTTGGTCCAAAACTATGTTCAGGAGGTCAAATATGGACTTCCTATAGCCACAACATGTATAAAAAACATTCAATTTTTTTTTTTTTTTTTACTTTAAAATTAAAACTTTTGTGGAACTTTTGGCTAGTAATGGTTAACAGAAGGAAGTAGTAAGTTAGTGTTTAAGGACTCTTGGTCCAAAACTATGTTCAGTAGGTGAAATATGGACTTCCTACAGCAATAACATGTAAAAACAAACATTAATTATTATTATTTTTTTTTTACTTTAAAATTAAATCTTTTGTGGAACTTTTGGCTAGTAATGGTAATCACAAGGAAAGAGTAAGTTAGTGTTTAAGGACTCTTGGTCCAAAACTATGTTCAATAGGTCAAATATGGACTTCTTACAGCCATAACATGAAAAATCAAACATTAAAAAAAAAAATGTTTAAAAAAACTTTTGGAAACTTTTGGCTAGTAATGGTAATCAGAAGGAAAGTAGTAAGTTAGTGTTTAAGGACTCTTGGTCCAAAACTATGTTCAGTAGGTCAAATATGGACTTCTTACAGCCATAACATGAAAAATCAAACATTAAAAAAAAAAATCTTTAAAAAAACTTTTGAAACTGTTGGCTAGTAATGGTAATCAGAAGGAAGTAGTAAGTTAGTGTTTAAGGACTCTTGGTCCAAATCTATGTTCAATAGGTCAAATATGGACTTCTTACAGCCATAACATGAAAAATCAAACATTAAAAAAATGTTTAAAAAAACTTTTGGAAACTTTTGGCTAGTAATGGTAATCAGAAGGAAAGTAGTAAGTTAGTGTTTAAGGACTCTTGGTCCAAAACTATGTTCAGTAGGTCAAATATGGACTTCCTACAGCCAACATGTAGCGCTGAACATAAAAAAATAAATAAAAAAACTTTTAAAAAAACTTTTGTGGAACTTTTGGCTAGTAATGGTAATCAGAAGGAAGTAGTAAATTAGAGTTTAAGGACTCTTGGTCCAAATCTATGTTCAGTAGGTCAAATATGGACTTCCTACAGCCATAACATGTAAAAACAAACATTACATTTTTTTTTTTTTTTAACTTAAAAAAACTTTTGTGGAACTTTTGGCTAGTAATGGTAATCCGAAGGGAAGTAGTAAGTTAGTGTTTAAGGACTCTTGGTCCAAATCTATGTTCAGTAGGTAAAATATGGACTTCCTACAGCCACAACATGTAGCGCTGAACATAAAAAAAAATAAATAAAAAATTTTTAAAAAAACTTTTGTGGAACTTCTGGCTAGTAATGGTAATCAGAAGGGAAGTAGTAAATTAGAGTTTAAGGACTCTTGGTCCAAATCTATGTTCAGTAGGTAAAATATGGACTTCCTACAGCCACAACATGTAGCGCTGAACATAAAAAAAAATAAATAAAAAAAACTTAAAAAAAAAACTTTTGTGGAACTTCTGGCTAGTAATGGTAATCAGAAGGGAAGTAGTAAATTAGAGTTTAAGGACTCTTGGTCCAAATCTATGTTCAGTAGGTCAAAAATGGACTCCCTAAAGCCATAACATGTAAAAACAAACATTCAATTTTTTTTTTTTTTTTACTTTAAAATTAAATCTTTTGTGGAACTTTTGGCTAGTAATGGTAATCACAAGGGAAAGAGTAAGTTAGTGTTTAAGGACTCTTGGTCCAAAACTATGTTCAATAGGTCAAATATGGACTTCTTACAGCCATAACATGAAAAATCAAACATTAAAAAAAAAAATGTTTAAAAAAAAAACTTTTGGAAACTTTTGGCTAGTAATGGTAATCAGAAGAAAAGTAGTAAGTTAGTGTTAAGGACTCTTGGTCCAAAACTATGTTCAGTATATCAAATATGGACTTCCCTACAGCCACAACATGTAGCGCTGAACATAAAAAAAAATAAATAAAAAAAACTTTAAAAAAAAACTTTTGTGGAACTTCTGGCTAGTAATGGTAATCAGAAGGGAAGTAGCAAATTAGAGTTTAAGGACTCTTGGTCCAAATCTATGTTCAGTAGGTCAAAAATGGACTCCCTAAAGCCATAACATGTAAAAACAAATATTCAATTTTTTTTTTTTTTTTTACTTTAAAATTAAAACTTTTGTGGAACTTTTGGCTAGTAATGGTAATCCGAAGGGAAGTAGTAAGTTAGTGTTTAAGGACTCTTGGTTCAAATCTATGTTCAGTAGGTAAAATATGGACTTCCTACAGCCACAACATGTAGCGCTGAACATAAAAAAAAAAAAAAAAAAACTTTAAAAAAAAACTTTTGTGGAACTTCTGGCTAGTAATGGTAATCAGAAGGGAAGTAGTAAATTAGAGTTTAAGGACTCTTGGTCCAAATCTATGTTCAGTAGGTCAAAAATGGACTCCCTAAAGCCATAACATGTAAAAACAAACATTCAATTTTTTTTTTTTTTACTTTAAAATTAAATCTTTTGTGGAACTTTTGGCTAGTAATGGTAATCACAAGGGAAAGAGTAAGTTAGTATTTAAGGACTCTTGGTCCAAAACTATGTTCAATAGGTCAAATATGGACTTCTTACAGCCATAACATGAAAAATCAAACATTAAAAAAAAAAAATGTTTAAAAAAAAAAACTTTTGGAAACTTTTGGCTAGTAATGGTAATCAGAAGAAAAGTAGTAAGTTAGTGTTTAAGGACTCTTGGTCCAAAACTATTTTCAGTATATCAAATATGGACTTCCCTACAGCCATAACATGTAAAAACAAACATTACATTTTTTTTAACTTAAAAAAAAAACTTTTGTGGAACTTTTGGCTAGTAATGGTAATCCGAAGGGAAGTAGTAAGTTAGTGTTTAAGGACTCTTGGTCCAAATCTATGTTGAGTAGGTAAAATATGGACTTCCTACAGCCACAACATGTAGCGCTGAACATTAAAAAAAAAAAAACACTTTAAAAAAAACTTTTGTGGAACTTTTGGCTAGTAATGGTAATCAGAAGGCAAGTAGTATGTTAGTGTTTAAGGACTCTTGGTCCAAAACTATGTTCAGTAGGTGAAATATGGACTTCCTACAGCCATAACATGGAAAAACAAACATTAATTTTTTTTTTTTTTTTTTTTTACTTTACAAAAAAATATTTTGTGGAACTTTTGGCTAGTAATGGTAATCAGAAGGTAAATAGTAAGTTAGTGTTTAAGGACTCTTGGTCCAAAACTATGTTCAGTAGGTCAAATATGGACTTCTTACAGCCATAACATGAAAAATCAAACATTAAAAAAAAAATGTTTAAAAAGAAAAACTTTTGGAAACTTTTGGCTAGTAATGGTAATCAGAAGGAAAGTAGTGTTAGTGTTTAAGGACTTGGTCCAAAACTATGTTCAGTAGGTCAAATATGGACTTCCCTACAGCCATAACATGTAAAACAAACATTACATTTTTTTATTTTTTTAACTTAAAAACAACTTTTGTGGAACTTTGGCTAGTAATGGTAATCAGAAGGGAAGTAGTAAGTTAGTGTTTAAGGACTCTTGGTCCAAATCTATGTTCAGTAGGTAAAATATGGACTTCCTACAGCCACAACATGTAGCGCTGAACATAAAAAAAATAAATAAAAAAAACTTAAAAAAAAAACTTTTGTGGAACTTCTGGCTAGTAATGGTAATCAGAAGGGAAGTAGTAAATTAGAGTTTAAGGACTCTTGGTCCAAATCTATGTTCAGTAGGTCAAAAATGGACTCCCTAAAGCCATA
The DNA here is from genome assembly GCA_023029165.1 of Gobiocypris rarus. Classification (NCBI taxonomy): domain Eukaryota; kingdom Metazoa; phylum Chordata; class Actinopteri; order Cypriniformes; family Gobionidae; genus Gobiocypris; species Gobiocypris rarus. The sequence goes on along the minus strand of CM040934.1, from coordinate 4,252,089 downwards.
ACATGTAAAAACAAACATTCAATTTTTTTTTTTTTTACTTTAAAATTAAATCTTTGTGGAACTTTGGCTAGTAATGGTAATCACAAGGGAAAGAGAGTAAGTTAGTGTTTAAGGACTCTTGGTCCAAAACTATGTTCAATAGGTCAAATATGGACTTCTTACAGCCATAACATGAAAAATCAAACATTAAAAAAAAATGTTAAAAAAACTTTTGGAAACTTTTGGCTAGTAATGGTAATCAGAAGAAAAGTAGTAAGTTAGTGTTTAAGGACTCTTGGTCCAAAACTATGTTCAGTATATCAAATATGGACTTCCCTACAGCCATAACATGTAAAAACAAACATTACATTTTTTTTTAACTTAAAAAAACTTTTGTGGAACTTTTGGCTAGTAATGGTAATCAGAAGGGAAGTAGTATGTTAGTGTTAAAGGACTCTTGGTCCAAAATTATGTTCAGTAGGTGAAATATGGACTTCCTACAGCCATAACATGTAAAAACAAACATTACATTTTTTTTTTTTTTTTTACTTTAAAAAAAAATCTTTTGTGGAACTTTTGGCTAGTAATGGTAATCAGAAGGGAAGTAGTAAGTTAGTGCTTAAGGACTCTTGGTCCAAATCTATGTTCAGTAGGTAAAATATGGACTTCCTACAGCCACAACATGTAGCGCTGAACATTAAAAAAAAAAAAAAACACTTTAAAAAAAACTTTTGTGGAACTTTTGGCTAGTAATGGTAATCAGAAGGGAAGTAGTATGTTAGTGTTTAAGGACTCTTGGTCCAAATCTATGTTCAGTAGGTCAAAAATGGACTCCCTAAAGCCATAACATGTAAAAACAAACATTCAATTTTTTTTTTTTTTTACTTTAAAATTAAATCTTTTGTGGAACTTTTGGCTAGTAATAGTAATCACAAGGGAAAGAGTAAGTTAGTGTTTAAGGACTCTTGGTCCAAAACTATGTTCAATAGGTCAAATATGGACTTCTTACAGCCATAACATGAAAAATCAAACATTAAAAAAAAAAATGTTTAAAAAAAAAAACTTTTGGAAACTTTTGGCTAGTAATGGTAATCAGAAGAAAAGTAGTAAGTTAGTGTTTAAGGACTCTTGGTCCAAAACTATGTTCAGTAGGTCAAATATGGACTTCCTACAGCCATAACATGTAAAAACAAACATTACATTTTTTTTTTTTTTTACTTTAAAAAAAAATCTTTTGTGGAACTTTTGGCTAGTAATGGTAATCAGAAGGGAAGTAGTAAGTTAGTGCTTAAGAACTCTTGGTCCAAATCTATGTTCAGTAGGTAAAATATGGACTTCCTACAGCCATAACATGGAAAAACAAACATTAAATTTTTTTTTTTTTTTTTTTTACTTTAAAAAAAAATCTTTTGTGGAACTTTTGGCTAGTAATGGAAACGTTTTTTATTTTTTTATTTTTATGTTTGTTTTTATATGTTATGGCTGTAGGAAGTCCATATTTGACCTACTGAACATAGTTGGACCAAGATTCATTAAACACTAACTTCCTACTTCACTTCTGATTACCATTAGCCAAAAGTTCCACAAAAGTTTTTTTAAAGTTTTTATTTTTATTTATTTTTTTATGTTTGTTTTTATATGCTATGGCTGTAGGAAGTCCATATTTCACCTACTGAACATAGTTTTGGACCAAGATTCCTTAAACACTAACATACTACTTCCCTTCTGATTACCATTACTAGCCAAAAGTTCCACAAAAGTTTTTTTTAAAGTGTTTTTTTTTTTTTTTATGTTCAGCGCTACATGTTGTGGCTGTAGGAAGTCCATATTTTACCTACTGAACATAGATTTGGACCAAGAGTCCTTAAACACTAACTTACTACTTCCCTTCTGATTACCATTACTAGCCAAAAGTTCCAGAAAAGTTTTTTTTTTTTTTTTTAAGTAAAAAAAAAAAAAAAAAGAATGTTTGTTTTTACATGTTATGGCTGTAGGAAGTCCATATTTGACCTACTGGACATAGTTTTGGACCAAGAGTCCTTAAACACTAACTTATGACTTCCCTTCTGATTACCATTACTAGCCAAAAGTTCCACAAAAGTTTTTTTTTTAAGTAAAAAAAAAAATAAAAAAATGTTTGTTTTTTACATGTTATGGCTGTAGGAAGTCCATATTTGACCTACTGAGCATAGCTTTGGACCAAGAGTCCTTAAACACTAACTTACTATTTCCATTGTGATTACCATTCATATAATGTTTGTGTATAATGTATAATGTTTCCCACAAAAGTTTTATTTTTATTTTTATTTTTTAATGTTTGTTTTTATATGTTATGGCTGTAGGAAGTCTATATTTGACCTACTGAACATAGTTTTGGACCAATAGTCCTTAAACACTAACATATTACTTCCCTTCTGATTACCATTACTAGCCAAAAGTTCCACAAAATATTTTTTTTTAAATTTTTTTATTTTTATTTTTTATGTTTATTTTTACATGTTATGGCTGTATGAAGTCAATATTTGACCTACTGAACATAGTTTTGGACCAAGATTCCTTAAACACTAATTTACTACTTCACTTCTAATTACCAATACTAGCCAAAAATTCCACAAAAGTTTTTTTTTTTAAGTTAAAAAAAAAAAATGTAATGTTTGTTTTTTCATGTTATGGATGTAGGAAGTCCATCTTTGACCTACTGAACATAGTTTTGGACCAAGAGTCCTTAAACACTAACTTACTACTTCCCTTCTGATTACCATTACTAGCCAAAAGTTCCACAAATGTTTTTTTAAGTTTTTTAGTTTTTTTAATGTTTGTTGTTTAATGTGGCTGTAGGAAGTCCATATTTGACCCACTGAACATAGTTTTGGACCAAGAGTCCTTAAACACTACCTTACTACTTCCTACTGATTACCATTAGCCAAAGTTCCCAAAAAGTTTTTTTTTAAGTTTTTTATTTATTTTTGTTTTTACATTTTATGGCTGTAGGAACTCCATATTTGACCTACTGAACATAGTTTTGGACCAAGAGTCCTTAAACACTAACTTACTACTTTCCTTCTGATTACCATTATTAGCCAAAGTTCCACAAAAGTTTTTTAAAATTTTTTGTTTTTACATGTTATGGCTGTAGGAAGTCCATATTTGACTGGACATAGTTTTGGACCAATAGTCCTTAAACACTAACATATTACTTCCCTTCTGATTACCATTACTAGCCAAAAGTTCCACAAAATATTTTTTTTAAAAAATTTTTATTTATTTTTTTAATGTTTGTTTGTACATGTTATGGCTGTAGGAAGTTCATATTTGACCTCCTGAACATAGTTTTTGGACCAATAGTCCTTAAACACTAACTTACAATTTCCCTTGTGATTACCATTACTAGCCAAAAGTTCAACAAAAGTTTTTATTTTTATTTTTTATGTTTATTTTTACATGTTATGGCTGTATGAAGTCAATATTTGACCTACTGAACATAGTTTTGGACCAAGATTCCTTAAACACTAATTTACTACTTCACTTCTAATTACCAATACTAGCCAAAAATTCCACAAAAGTTTTTTTTTTTAAGTTAAAAAAAAAAAATGTAATGTTTGTTTTTTCATGTTATGGATGTAGGAAGTCCATCTTTGACCTACTGAACATAGTTTTGGACCAAGAGTCCTTAAACACTAACTTACTACTTCCCTTCTGCTTACCATTACTAGCCAAAAGTTCAACAAATGTTTTTTTTAAGTTAAAAAAAAAATAAAAATTAATGTTTGTTTTTACATTTTATGGCTGTAGGAAGTCCATATTTGACCAACTGAACATAGTTTTGGACCAAGAGTCGTTAAACACTAACTTACTACTTCCCTTCTGATTACCATTACTAGCCAAAAGTTCCACAAAAGATTTTTTTTTAAAGTAAAAAAAAAAAAAAAATTACTGTTTGTTTTTATTTGTTATGGCTGTAGGAAGTCCATATTTGACCCACTGAACATAGTTTTGGACCAAGAGTCATTAAACACTAACTTACTACTTCCTTTCTGATTACCATTACTAGCCAAAAGTTCCACAAAAGTTTTTTTAAAGCCATTTTATTTATTTTTAATGTTTGATTTTTCATGTTATGGCTGTAGGAAGTCCATATTTGACCTACTGAACATAGTTTTGGACCAAGAGTCCTTAAACACTAACTTACTACTTTCCTTCTGATTACCATTACTAGCCAAATGTTCCACAAAAGTTTTTTTTTTAAAGTATTTAAAAAAAAAAAAAAATTAATGTTTGTTTTTACATGTTATGGCTGTAGGAAGTCCATATTTGACCCACTGAACATAGTTTTGGACCAAGAGTCCTTAAACACTACCTTACTACTTCCCTACTGATTACCATTACTAGCCAAAGTTCCCAAAAGTTTTTTTAAGTTTTTATTTATTTTTGTTTTTACATTTTATGGCTGTAGGAACTCCATATTTGACCTACTGAACATAGTTTTGGACCAAGAGTCCTTAAACACTAACTTACTACTTTCCTTCTGATTACCATTATTAGCCAAATGTTCCACAAAAGTTTTTTTAAGTATTTAAAAAAAAAAAAAAAATTATGTTTGTTTTTACATGTTATGGCTGTAGGAAGTCCATATTTGACTGGACATAGTTTTGGACCAATAGTCCTTAAACACTAACATATTACTTCCCTTCTGATTACCATTACTAGCCAAAAGTTCCACAAAATATTTTTTTTAAAGTTTTTTTTATTTATTTTTTAATGTTTGTTTGTACATGTTATGGCTGTAGGAAGTTCATATTTGACCTACTGAACATAGTTTTGGACCAAGATTCCTTAAACACTAACTTCCTACTTCACTTCTGATTACCATTAGCCAAAAGTTCCACAAAAGGTTTTTTTTTTTTTTTTTTTTTTTATGTTTGTTTTTACATGTTATGGCTGTAGGAAGTTTTGACCTACTGAACATAGTTTTGGACCAAGAGTCCTTAAACACTAACTTAAACACTAACTTACTACTTCCCTTCTGATTACCATTACTAGCCAAAAGTTCCACAAAAGTTTTTTTTAAAGTGTTTTTTTTTTTTAATGTTCAGCGCTACATGTTGTGGCTGTAGGAAGTCCATATTTGACCTACTGAACATAGTTTTGGACCAAGATTCCTTAAACACTAATTTACTACTTCACTTCTAATTACCAATACTAGCCAAAAATTCCACAAAAGTTTTTTTTTTAAGTTAAAAAAAAAAATGTAATGTTTGTTTTTTCATGTTATGGATGTAGGAAGTCCATCTTTGACCTACTGAACATAGTTTTGGACCAAGAGTCCTTAAACACTAACTTACTACTTCCCTTCTGATTACCATTACTAGCCAAAAGTTCCACAAAAGTTTTTTTTAAAAGTTTTTTTAAAAGTTTTTTTTTTTTTTAATGTTTGTTGTTTAATGTGGCTGTAGGAAGTCCATATTTGACCCACTGAACATAGTTTTGGACCAAGAGTCCTTAAACACTACCTTACTACTTCCCTACTGATTACCATTACTAGCCAAAAGTTCCCAAAAAGTTTTTTTTTAAGTTTTTCATTTATTTTTGTTTTTACATTTTATGGCTGTAGGAACTCCATATTTGACCTACTGAACATAGTTTTGGACCAAGAGTCCTTAAACACTAACTTACTACTTTCCTTCTGATTACCATTATTAGCCAAATGTTCCACAAAAGTTTTTTTAAGTATTTAAAAAAAAAAAAAAATTATGTTTGTTTTTACATGTTATGGCTGTAGGAAGTCCATATTTGACATACTGGACACAGTTTTGGACCAATAGTCCTTAAACACTAACATATTACTTCCCTTCTGATTACCATTACTAGCCAAAAGTTCCACAAAATATTTTTTTTTAAGTTTTTTTATTTATTTTTTTAATGTTTGTTTGTACATGTTATGGCTGTAGGAAGTTCATATTTGACCTACTGAACATAGTTTTGGACCGAGAGTCCTTAAACACTAACTTACTACTTCCCTTCTGCTTACCATTACTAGCCAAAAGTTCAACAAATGTTTTTTTTTAAGTTAAAAAAAAAATAAAAATTAATGTTTGTTTTTACATGTTATGGCTGTAGGAAGTCCATATTTGACCTCCTGAACATAGTTTTTGGACCAATAGTCCTTAACCACTAACTTACAATTTCCCTTGTGATTACCATTACTAGCCAAAAGTTCCACAAAAGTTTTTATTTTTATTTTTTATGTTTATTTTTACATGTTATGGCTGTAGGAAGTCCATCTTTGACCTACTGAACATAGTTTTGGACCAAGAGTCCTTAAACACTAACTTACTACTTCCCTTCTGATTACCATTACTAGCCAAAAGTTCCACAAATGTTTTTTTTAAAAGTTTTTTTAAAAGTTTTTTTTTTTTAATGTTTGTTGTTTAATGTGGCTGTAGGAAGTCCATATTTGACCCACTGAACATAGTTTTGGACCAAGAGTCCTTAAACACTACCTTACTACTTCCCTACTGATTACCATTACTAGCCAAAAGTTCCCGAAAAGTTTTTTTTTAAGTTTTTTATTTATTTTTGTTTTTACATTTTATGGCTGTAGGAACTCCATATTTGACCTACTGAACATAGTTTTGGACCAAGAGTCCTTAAACACTAACTTACTACTTTCCTTCTGATTACCATTATTAGCCAAATGTTCCACAAAAGTTTTTTTAAGTATTTAAAAAAAAAAATTATGTTTGTTTTTACATGTTATGGCTGTAGGAAGTCCATATTTGACTGGACATAGTTTTGGACCAATAGTCCTTAAACACTAACATATTACTTCCCTTCTGATTACCATTACTAGCCAAAAGTTCCACAAAATATTTTTTTTAAAGTTTTTTTTATTTATTTTTTTAATGTTTGTTTGTACATGTTATGGCTGTAGGAAGTTCATATTTGACCTACTGAACATAGTTTTGGACCAAGAGTCCTTAAACACTAACTTACTACTTCCTTCTGCTTACCATTACTAGCCAAAAGTTCAACAAATGTTTTTTTTTAAGTTAAAAAAAAAATAAAAATTAATGTTTGTTTTTACATTTTATGGCTGTAGGAAGTCCATATTTGACCTACTGAACATAGTTTTGGACCAAGAGTCGTTAAACACTAACTTACTACTTCCCTTCTGATTACCATTACTAGCCAAAAGTTCCACAAAAGATTTTTTTTTAAAGTAAAAAAAAAATTACTGTTTGTTTTTATTTGTTATGGCTGTAGGAAGTCCATATTTGACCCACTGAACATAGTTTTGGACCAAGAGTCATTAAACACTAACTTACTACTTCCTTTCTGATTACCATTACTAGCCAAAAGTTCCACAAAAGTTTTTTTTTAAAGCCATTTTTATTTATTTTTTTAATGTTTGATTTTTCATGTTATGGCTGTAGGAAGTCCATATTTGACCTACTGAACATAGTTTTGGACCAAGAGTCCTTAAACACTAACTTACTACTTTCCTTCTGATTACCATTACTAGCCAAATGTTCCACAAAAGTTTTTTTTTTAAAGTATTTAAAAAAAAAAAAAATTAATGTTTGTTTTTACATGTTATGGCTGTAGGAAGTCCATATTTGACCTACTGGACATAGTTTTGGACCAAGAGTCATTAAACACTAACTTACTACTTTCCTTCTGATTACCATTATTAGCCAAATGTTCCACAAAAGTTTTTTTTTTTTTTTTTTTGCGCTACATGTTGTGGCTGTAGGAAGTCCATATTTGACCTACTGAACATAGTTTTGGACCAAGAGTCATTAAACACTAACTTACTACTTCCTTTCTGATTACCATTACTAGCCAAAAGTTCCACAAAAGTTTTTTTTTTAAAGCCATTTTTATTTATTTTTTTAATGTTTGATTTTTCATGTTATGGCTGTAGGAAGTCCATATTTGACCTACTGAAAATAGTTTTGGACCAAGAGTCCTTAAACACTAACTTACTACTTTCCTTCTGATTACCATTACTAGCCAAATGTTCCACAAAAGTTTTTTTTTAAAAGTATTTAAAAAAAAAAATTAATGTTTGTTTTTACATGTTATGGCTGTAGGAAGTCCATATTTGACCCACTGAACATAGTTTTGGACCAAGAGTCCTTAAACACTACCTTACTACTTCCCTACTGATTACCATTACTAGCCAAAAGTTCCCAAAAAGTTTTTTTTTAAGTTTTTTATTTATTTTTGTTTTTACATTTTATGGCTGTAGGAACTCCATATTTGACCTACTGAACATAGTTTTGGACCAAGAGTCCTTAAACACTAACTTACTACTTTCCTTCTGATTACCATTATTAGCCAAATGTTCCACAAAAGTTTTTTTAAGTATTTAAAAAAAAAAAATTATGTTTGTTTTTACATGTTATGGCTGTAGGAAGTCCATATTTGACTGGACATAGTTTTGGACCAATAGTCCTTAAACACTAACATATTACTTTCCTTCTGATTACCATTACTAGCCAAATGTTCCACAAAAGTTTTTTTTTTAAAGTATTTAAAAAAAAAAAAAAAATTAATGTTTGTTTTTACATGTTATGGCTGTAGGAAGTCCATATTTGACCTACTGGACATAGTTTTGGACCAAGAGTCCTTAAACACTAACTTACTACTTTCCTTCTGATTACCATTATTAGCCAAATGTTCCACAAAAGTTTTTTTTTTTTTTTTTAATGTTCAGCGCTACATGTTGTGGCTGTAGGAAGTCCATATTTGACCTACTGAACATAGTTTTGGACCAAGAGTCATTAAACACTAACTTACTACTTCCTTTCTGATTACCATTACTAGCCAAAAGTTCCACAAAAGTTTTTTTTTTAAAGCCATTTTTATTTATTTTTTTAATGTTTGATTTTTCATGTTATGGCTGTAGGAAGTCCATATTTGACCTACTGAAAATAGTTTTGGACCAAGAGTCCTTAAACACTAACTTACTACTTCCCTACTGATTACCATTACTAGCCAAAAGTTCCCAAAAGTTTTTAAGTTTTTATTTATTTTTTTTTTTTTTTTTTATGGCTGTAGGAACTCCATATTTGACCTACTGAACATAGTTTTGGACCAAGAGTCCTTAAACACTAACTTACTACTTTCCTTCTGATTACCATTATTAGCCAAATGTTCCACAAAAGTTTTTTTAAGTATTTAAAAAAAAAAAAAAAAATTATGTTTGTTTTTACATGTTATGGCTGTAGGAAGTCCATATTTGACTGGACATAGTTTTGGACCAATAGTCCTTAAACACTAACATATTACTTTCCTTCTGATTACCATTACTAGCCAAATGTTCCACAAAAGTTTTTTTTTTAAAGTATTTAAAAAAAAAAATTAATGTTTGTTTTTACATGTTATGGCTGTAGGAAGTCCATATTTGACCTACTGGACATAGTTTTGGACCAAGAGTCCTTAAACACTAACTTACTACTTTCCTTCTGATTACCATTATTAGCCAAATGTTCCACAAAGGTTTTTTTTTTTTTTTTAATGTTCAGCGCTACATGTTGTGGCTGTAGGAAGTCCATATTTGACCTACTGAACATAGATTTGGACCAAGAGTCATTAAACACTAACTTACTACTTCCTTTCTGATTACCATTACTAGCCAAAAGTTCCACAAAAGTTTTTTTTTTAAAGCCATTTTTATTTATTTTTTTAATGTTTGATTTTTCATGTTATGGCTGTAGGAAGTCCATATTTGACCTACTGAAAATAGTTTTGGACCAAGAGTCCTTAAACACTAACTTACTACTTTCCTTCTGATTACCATTACTAGCCAAATGTTCCACAAAAGTTTTTTTTTAAAAGTGTTTAAAAAAAAAAAAAAATTAATGTTTGTTTTTACATGTTATGGCTGTAGGAAGTCCATATTTGACCCACTGAACATAGTTTTGGACCAAGAGTCCTTAAACACTACCTTACTACTTCCCTACTGATTACCATTACTAGCCAAAAGTTCCCAAAAAGTTTTTTTTTAAGTTTTTTATTTATTTTTGTTTTTACATTTTATGGCTGTAGGAACTCCATATTTGACCTACTGAACATAGTTTTGGACCAAGAGTCCTTAAACACTAACTTACTACTTTCCTTCTGATTACCATTATTAGCCAAATGTTCCACAAAAGTTTTTTTAAGTATTTAAAAAAAAAAAAAAAATTATGTTTGTTTTTACATTTTATGGCTGTAGGAAGTCCATATTTGACTGGACATAGTTTTGGACCAATAGTCCTTAAAACACTAACATATTACTTCCCTTCTGATTACCATTACTAGCCAAAAGTTCCACAAAATATTTTTTTTAAAGTTTTTTTTATTTATTTTTTTAATGTTTGTTTGTACATGTTATGGCTGTAGGAAGTTCATATTTGACCTACTGAACATAGTTTTGGACCAAGAGTCCTTAAACACTAACTTACTACTTCCTTTCTGCTTACCATTACTAGCCAAAAGTTCAACAAATGTTTTTTTAAGTTAAAAAAATAAATTAATGTTTGTTTTACATTTTATGGCTGTAGGAAGTCCATATTTGACCTACTGAACATAGTTTTGGACCAAGAGTCGTTAAACACTAACTTACTACTTCCCTTCTGATTACCATTACTAGCCAAAAGTTCCACAAAAGATTTTTTTTTAAAGTAAAAAAAAAAAAAAAATTACTGTTTGTTTTTATTTGTTATGGCTGTAGGAAGTCCATATTTGACCCACTGAACATAGTTTTGGACCAAGAGTCATTAAACACTAACTTACTACTTCCTTTCTGATTACCATTACTAGCCAAAAGTTCCACAAAAGTTTTTTTTTAAAGCCATTTTTATTTATTTTTTTTAATGTTTGATTTTTCATGTTATGGCTGTAGGAAGTCCATATTTGACCTACTGAACATAGTTTTGGACCAAGAGTCTTTAAACACTAACTTACTACTTTCCTTCTGATTACCATTACTAGCCAAATGTTCCACAAAGTTTTTTTTTTTTTTTTTTTTTTTTATGGCTGTAGGAAGTCCATATTTGACCCACTGAACATAGTTTTGGACCAAGAGTTCTTAAACACTAACTTACCACTTTCCTTCTGATTACCATTACTAGCCAAATGTTCCAAAAAAGTTTTTTTTTTTTTTTTTTTTTTAATGTTCAGCGCTACATGTTGTGGCTGTAGGAAGTCCATATTTGACCTACTGAACATAGTTTTGGACCAAGAGTCATTAAACACTAACTTACTACTTCCTTTCTGATTACCATTACTAGCCAAAAGTTCCACAAAAGTTTTTTTTTAAAGCCATTTTTATTTATTTTTTTAATGTTTGATTTTTCATGTTATGGCTGTATGAAGTCCATATTTCACCTACTGAACATAGTTTTGGACCAAGAGTCATTAAACACTAACTTACTACTTCCTTTCTGATTACCATTACTAGCCAAAAGTTCCACAAAAGTTTTTTTTTAAAGCCATTTTTATTTATTTTTTTAATGTTTGATTTTTCATGTTATGGCTGTAGGAAGTCCATTTTTGACCTACTGAACATAGTTTTGGGCCAAGAGTCCTTAAACACTAACTTACTACTTCCCTTCTGATTACCATTACTAGCCAAAAGTTCCACAAAAAAAAAAAAAAAAAAAAAATTGATGTTTGTTTTTACATGTTATGGCTGTAGGAAGTCCATATTTGACCTACTAAACATAGTTTTGGACCAAGAGTCCTTAAACACTAACTTACTACTTCCCTTCTGATTACCATTACTAGCCAACTGTTCCACAAAATTTTTTTTTTAAAGTTTTTTTAATTTTTTTTTTTTAATGTTTGTTTTTACATGTTATGGCTGTAGGAAGTACATATTTGACCTACTGAACATAGTTTTGGACCAAGAGTCGTTAAACACTAACTTACTACTTCCTTTCTGATTACCATTACTAGCCAAAAGTTCCACAAAAGTTTTTTTTTAAAGCCATTTTTATTTATTTTTTTAATGTTTGATTTTTCATGTTATGGCTGTATGAAGTCCATATTTCACCTACTGAACATAGTTTTGGACCAAGAGTCATTAAACACTAACTTACTACTTCCTTTCTGATTACCATTACTAGCCAAAAGTTCCACAAAAGTTTTTTTTTAAAGCCATTTTTATTTATTTTTTTAATGTTTGATTTTTCATGTTATGGCTGTAGGAAGTCCATTTTTGACCTACTGAACATAGTTTTGGGCCAAGAGTCCTTAAACACTAACTTACTACTTCCCTTCTGATTACCATTACTAGCCAAAAGTTCCACAAAAAAAAAAAAAAAAAAAGTTAAAAAAAAAAAAAAATTGATGTTTGTTTTTACATGTTATGGCTGTAGGAAGTCCATATTTGACCTACTAAACATAGTTTTGGACCAAGAGTCCTTAAACACTAACTTACTACTTCCCTTCTGATTACCATTACTAGCCAACTGTTCCACAAAATTTTTTTTTTAAAGTTTTTTTAATTTTTTTTTTTTTAATGTTTGTTTTTACATGTTATGGCTGTAGGAAGTACATATTTGACCTACTGAACATAGTTTTGGACCAAGAGTCGTTAAACACTAACTTACTAATTTCCTTCTGATTACCATTACTAGCCAAAAGTTCCTAAAAAGTTTTTTTTTTAAGTTTTTTTTTTTATGTTCAGCGCTACATGTTGTGGCTGTAGGAAGTCCATATTTGACCTACTGAACATAGTTTTGGACCAAGAGTCATTAAACACTAACTTACTACTTCCTTTCTGATTACCATTACTAGCCAAAAGTTCCACAAAAGTTTTTTTAAAGCCATTTTTATTTATTTTTTTAATGTTTGATTTTTCATGTTATGGCTGTAGGAAGTTCATGTTTGACCTACTGAACATAGTTTTGGACCAAGATTCCTTAAACACTAACTTACTACTTCCCTTCTGATTACCATTAGTAGCCAAAAGTTCCACAAAAGTTTTATATTTATTTTTATTTTTTAATGTTTTTTTTATGGTTTAGGAAGTCCATTTTTGACCTACTGAACATAGTTTTGGACCAAGAGTCTTTTAACACTAACTTACTACAAAAGTTTTAATTTTATTTTTATTTTTTAATGTTTTTTTTATGGTTTAGGAAGTCCATTTTTGACCTACTGAACATAGTTTTGGACCAAGAGTCTTTAAACACTAACTTACTACTTACCTTCTGATTACCTTTAAAAGTTCCACAATTTTTTTTTTAAGTTTTTTTTTTTTTAATTTGCAATGCATTAGAAATCGTTGTGCGTTGAATAGATAATTGCTGTTGCATTGCAGAGTTTAGTTGTTTCGCATTGAAATGCATATTTAAATGTTTGTGCAATGAGGCAAATAGTGCTTTTGGATAATGCATACAAAACTTTTTGTGCATTGGCGATATTAGTGCGTTTGCATTGCATGCATACACTCGTGCATTGAAGAGATCGCGCACTACAAAGCATATCAGAAATCGTTATGCACTAAAGAAATGAATACTTTTGCATTTTATTATTTTTAGATGTCGTGTGCATGTGCATTGAAATACATATAAGACTTGTTGTGTATTAAAGAGCTTAGTGATTTTACTTTGCAATGCATATCGTTGTGCATTGATATAATTGCTGTTAGAATGCATACAATGCTTGTGCTTTGAAGAGATAATCGTTGTGCATTGATATAATTGCTGTTAGAATGCATACAATGCTTGTGCTTTGAAGAGATAATCGCATTTGCATTGCAATTTGCATTGCACAAGACTTGTTTCGAATTGAAGAGTTATTGTTTTGTATTGCAATGCATAGCATCGTTGTGCACTGAATAACAACTGCTTTTGCAATGCAAAAAATAACCTTGTGCAGTGAAGAGTTTAGTGATTTTGCATTGCTTTACATTCAAGATCTCGTGTACATTGAAGAGATTCGTGCTGCAATGCATTCAATACTTGTTAAACATTGAAGAGTTTAGTGCTGTTGCATTGCAGTGCATAAAGAAACGTTGTGTATTAAATAGATCAGCTGCTTTTGCAATACTTAAAATAACGTGCATGAAGCGATTATGCTGTTGCGTTGCAATGCAATAAAATCGTTGCGCGTTGAATAGATAATTGCTGTTGCAATTGCAATGCATAATTTAATCGTTGAACATTGACGAGTTTAGTGCTTTTGCAATATTTATAATTGAACTTGTGCATTGAAGAAATTAATCATTTTGCATTGCAATGCATACAAAACGTTGTGCATTGGTAGACAATTGCTGTTACATTGCATTACATTCAAGATCTTGTGCAATGCATAAAATAACTTGTGCATTGTAAAGATTAGTGCTTTTGCATTGTATTAAACCTCAGATGTCGTGTGCATTAAACAGACAAGTGCATTGTGCATGAAATACATATCAGATTTATTGTGTATTGAAGAGTTTAGTGCGTTTGCATTGCAATGCATATAAGAAATCGTTGTGAGTTGAATAGACAATTGCTGTTGCATTGAAATGCATATAGAAATCGCTATGGATTGCATTTCAAGATCTCGTGAGCATTGCAATGCATGAAAAGACTTGTGCATTGACGTGTTTAGCTGTTGCATTGCAATGTATAAAGAAATCTTTATGAATTAAATAAAACAGCTGCTTTTGCAATACTTTAAAGAACTTGTGCATGAAGCGATTATGCTTTTGCATTGCAATGTATATAGAAATCGTTGAGCATTGAAGAGTTTAGTGCTTTGGTATTGTATATCATTCCAGGTCTCGTGTGCACTGAAGCACAGGTCGTGTGCACAGGTCTCGTTTGATATTCATTTAAGAGTTTAGTGCTGTTGCACTGCAAATCGCATTAAATAGACAACTGCTTTGCAAAGCATAAAATAACGTTGTGTATTGAAAAAGTGCGTTTGCACTGCATTGCATTTTAGTTGCGCATTGAAGAGATAAGTACATTTGCACTGCATTGCATTGTAGAACTAGTTGTGCATGGAAGAGCTAGTGCGTTGCAGCATTGTGCTTATGCGTTGCAGTGCATACGAGACTTGTGCTTTGAAGATATAAGTATTTTTGCACTGCTATGCATACAACTATGCATACGACTGTTGTGCATTTGAAGATTTTAGTGCGATTGCAATACATTAAATAGATTGATTAAATAGATTAGCTGTTTTTGCAATGCTTAAAAGAACTTGTGCATAAAGCGATTATGCTGTAGCATTGGAATGCAATAAAAATCGTTGTGTTGAATAGATAATTGCTGTTGCATTGCAAGGCATATTTAAAGCGTTGAGCATTGAAGAATTTAGTGCTTTTGCATTTCATTCAAGATATCGTGTGCTTTGAAGAGATAAGTGCTTTTGCAATGCATACAAGACTTGTGCATTTAGGAGTTTGGTGCTGTTGCATTGCAATGCATAGAGTAAACGTTGAGCATGAAATAGATCAACTTCTTTTGCAATACTTAAAATAACTTGTGCATAAAGCGATTATGATATTGCGTTGCAATGCAATAGAAATCGTTGGCAGTTGAAGAGATTATTGCTGTTGCAATTGCAATAAATATATAGAATCGTTGAGCATTGGCGAGTTTAGTGCTTTTGCAATGCATAAATGAACTTGTGCATTGAAGAAATTAATCATTTTACATTGCAATGCATACAAAACGTTATGCATTGGTAGACAATTGGTGTTGCATTGCATTACTTTCAAGACTTTTGCAACGCATAAAAGAACATGAAAGTTCTTGAACATGAACATAGAACAAAGAACTTGAACATAAAAGAAAAAAAGTTTTTTTTTTAAAGTAAAAAAAAAAAATTGAATGTTTGTTTTTACATGTTATGGCAGTAGGAAGTCCATATTTTACCTACTGGACATAGTTTTGGACCATGAGTCCTTAAACACTAACTTACTATTTCCCTTGTGATTATACCATTACTAGCAAAAAGTTCCAAAAACGGTTTTTTTTTTTAAAGTAAAAAAAAAAAATGTAATGTTTGTTTTTACATGTTATGGCTGTAGGATGTCCATTTTTGACCTACTTAACATAGTTTTGGACCAAGAGTCCTTAAACTCTAACTTACTACTTCCCGTCTGATTACCATTAATAGCCAAAAGTTCCACAAAAGTTTTTTTTTTAATATTTTTTATTTTAATGTTTATTTTTACATGTTATGGCTGTAGGAAGTCCATATTTGACCTACTGAACATAGTTTTGGACCAAGAGTCTTTTAACACTAACTTAGTACTTCCCTTCTGATTACCTTTAAAAGTTCCACAATTTTTTTTTTTTTTAATTTGCAATGCAATAGAAATCGGTGCGTTGAATAGATAATTGCTATGCATTGTAGAGTTTAGTTGTTTTGCATTGAAATGCATTTTTAAATGTTTGTGCAATGAGGCAAATAGTGCTTTTGCATAATGCATACAAAACTTTTTGTGCATTGGCGAATTAGTGTGTTTGCATTTCATGCATACTCGTTGTGCATTGAAGAGATCGTGCACTACAAAGCATATCAGAAATCGTTATGCACTAAAGAAATTAATTCTTTTGCATTTTGTTACATTTAGATGTCGTGTGCATGTGCATTGAAATACATATAAGACTTGTTGTGTATTAAAGAGCTTAGTAATTTTACATTGCAATGCATATAATAAATCGTTGTGCATTGATATAATTGATGTTAGAATGAATACAATTCTTGTGCTTTGAAGAGATAATCGCATTTGCATTGCATTTTGCATTTGCATTGCACAAGACTTGTTTCGCATTGAAGAGTTAGTGTTTTGTTGTGCACTGAATAACAACTGCTTTTGCAATGCAAAAAATAACCTTGTGCAGTGAAGAGTTTAGTGATTTTGCATTGCTTTACATTCAAGATCTCGTGTGCATTGAAGAGATTCGTGCTACAATGCATTCAATACTTGTTAAACATTGAAGAGTTTAGTGCTGTTGCATTGCAGTGCATAAAGAAACGTTGTGTATTAAATAGATCAGCTGCTTTTGCAATACTTAAAATAACGTGCATGAAATTATGCTGTTGCGTTGCAATGCAATAGAAATCGTTGCGCGTTGAATAGATAATTGCTGTTGCACTTGCAATGCATAATTTAATTGTTGAACATTGACGAGTTTAGTGCTTTTGCAATATTTATAATTGAACTTGTACATTGAAGAAATTAATCATTTTGCATTGCAATGCATACAAAACGTTGTGCATTGGTAGACAATTGCTGTTACATTGCATTACATTCAAGATCTTGTGCAATGCATAAATTGACTTGTGCATTGTAAAGATTAGTGCTTTTGCATTGTATTAAACCTCAGATGTCGTGTGCATTAAACGACAAGTGCATTGTGCATGTAATACATATAAGATTTATTGTGTATTGAAGAGTTTACTGCGTTTGCATTGCAATGCATATAATAAATCGTTGTGAGTTGAATAGACAATTGCTGTTGGATTGAAATGCATATAGAAATCGCTGAGAATTTAGTGATATGCATTGCATTTCAAGATCTCGTGTGCATTGGAATGCATAAAAGGGCTTGTGCATTGACGTGTTTAGCTGTTGCATTGCAATGTATAAAGAAATCTTTATGAATTAAATAAAACAGCTGCTTTTGCAATACTTAAAAGAACTTGAGAATGAAGCGATTATGCTTTTGCATTGCAATGTATATAGAAATCGTTGAGCATTGAAGAGTTTAGTGCTTTTGCATTGTATATCATTCCAGGTCTCGTGTGCACTGAAGCACAGGTCGTGTGCACAGGTCTCGTTTGACATTCATTTAAGAGTTTAGTGCTGTTGCACTGCAAATCGCATTAAATAGACAACTGGTTTGCAAAGCATAAAATAACGTGTATTGAAAAAGTGGGTTGCAGCATTGTGCTTTTGCGTTGCAGTGCATACGAGATTTGTTGTGCTTTGAAGAGATAAGTATTTTTGCACTGCTATGCATACAAGACTGTTGTGCATTTGAAGATTTTAGTGCGATTGCAAAATACATACAGAAAACGTTGTGTGTTAAATAGATTAGCTGTTTTTGCAATGCTTAACAGAACTTGAGCATAAAGCGATTATGCTGTAGCATTGGAATGCAATAAAAATCGTTGTGTTGAATAGATAATTGCTGTTGCATTGCAAGGCATATTTAAAGCGTTGAGGATTGAAGAATTTAGTGCTTTTGCATTTCATTCAAGATATCGTGTGCATTGAAGAGATAAGTGCTTTTGCAATGCATACAAGACTTGTGCATTTAGGAGTTTGGTGCTGTTGCATTGCAATGCATAGAGTAAACGTTGAGCATTAAATAGATCAGCTGCTTTTGAAATACGTAAAATAACTTGTGCATGAAGCGATTATGATATTGCGTTGCAATGCAATAGAAATCTTTGGCAGTTGAAGAGATTGCAATTGCTGTTGCAATTGCAATGCATACATAGAATCGTTGAGCATTGACGAGTTTAGTGCTTTTGCAATGCATAAATGAACTTGTGCATTGAAGAAATTAATCATTTTACATTGCAATGCATACAAAACGTTGTGCATTGGTAGACAATTGGTGTTGCATTGCATTACATTCAAGACTTTTGCAATGCATAAAAGAACTTGTGCATTGTAAAGATAAGTGCTTTTGCATTGTATTAAACCTCAGATCTCGTGTGCATTAAACAGACAAGTGCATTGTGCAAATGCGTATCAATAGTACGAGTGTGCAATCTCGTAGAATGTATACGCCAAAACTCATTTTGGCGTGCGTATGGTACGCCGTTTTTGGCGTGCATATGATACGCACTTTATGGCGTATTATATGTACGAACCCCCCACACCCCCACCCTCACCCTACCCAAAAGCGTGTCATATACACGCCATAAAGTGCGTATCATATGCACGCCAAAAACGGCGTACCATTTGCACGCCAAAACTCATTTTGGCGTATACATTCTACGAGATTGCACACTCGTACTATTTATACGCATTGTCATGAGATCGTGTTGGAAATACATATAATATGTATTGTGTATTGAAGAGTTTAAGTGCGTTTGCATTGCAATGCATATAAGAAATCGTTGTGAGTTTGATTGATTGATAATTGCTGTTGCATTATAATGCATATAGAAATCGCTGAGAATTTAGTGCTATGCATTGCATTTCATTCAAGATCTCGCGTGCATTGCAATGCATAAAAGGACTTGTGCATTGACGTGTTTAGCTGTTGCATTGCAATGTATAAAGAAATCTTTGTTAATTAAATAAATCAGCTGCTTTTGCAATGCATATAAGTTTCATGGCAATGCATATAAGAAATAGTTGTGCAATGAATAGACTACTGGTTTTGCAATACAAAAAAAGAACTTGTGCATTGAAGAGATTAGTGCTTTTACGTTGCAATGTATACAAAAAATAGAGTTTAGAACTAAAGAGAGTTTAGTTTTGTTGCATTGCATTGCATATAAGAAATCGTTGTGCATTAAATAGGCAACAGCTTTGGAAAGCATAAAAAACTTGTTGTGCATTGAAGAGATTAGTATATTTGCACTGCATTGAATTTGTAGAACTAGTTTTGCATTGGAGATAAGTGCGTTTGCACTGCATTGCATTGTAGAACTAGTTGTGACTTGAAGAGATCTCAAAAATGTTATCTCTACAATGTTTTTTTTTTTTGTTATGTCCTGGCTGTACAAATTCTAGGTCTACTGAACATAGTTTTGGCCCAATAGTCACTAACTTACCACTTCACAAAAGTTTTTTTTTATCCAACGTCATGTCAAACGTCCTTAACAGATAGATTTGGCCCAAAAGTCCTCAAACACTAACTTACTACTTCTCTTGTGATTACCATTACTATCCAAAAGTTCCACAAAAGGTTTTTTTATTGTTTGTTTGTTTTTTGTTACATGTTATGGCTGTAGGTCGGAAGTGCATATTTGAAATACTGAAAATATTTTTGGCACAAGAAACCTTAAACACTAACTTACTGAATGCCATTACTAGCAAAAAGTTTCTCAAACGTAAGTTCTTGTAAGTTTGTTTTTACATGTTATGGAATTCCATATTTGACCTATTAAACATAGTTTTGGCCAAAACATTATCATAATACCCTTCTACCCTTCTTACTACTTCCCTTCTGATTACCATTACTAGCCAAAAGTTCCCAAAAAGTTTTTTTTTAAAGATTTAAAAAAAAAATTTTTTTTAATGTTTGTTGCTACATGTTGTGGCTGTAGGAAGACTAAATTTGACCTACTCAACATAGTTCTGGACCAAGAGTCCTTAAACACTAACTTACTACTTCCCTTCTGATTACCATTACTAGCCAAAAGTTCCACAAAAGTTTTTATTTTAATTTTATTTTTTATGTTTGTTTTTACATGTTATGGCTGTAGGAAGTCCATATTTGACCTACTAAACATAGTTTTGGACCAAGAGTCCTTAAACACGAACTTACTACTTCCCTTCTGATTACCAATACTAGCCAAAAGTTCCACAAAAGTTTTTTTTTTTTTTTGAATGTTTGTTTTTATGGCTGTAGGAAGTCCATATTTGACCTACTAAACATAGTTTTGGACCAAGAGTCCTTAAACACTAACTTAACTACTTTCCCTCTGATTACCATTACTAGCCAAAAGTTCCACAAAAGTTTTTTTTTAAAGATTTAAAAAAAATGTTTTTAATGTTCAGCGATACATGTTGTGGCTGTAAAAAGTCCATATTTGACTTACTGAACATAGTTTTGGACCAAGAGTCCTTAAACACTAACTTACTACTTTCCCTCTGATTACCATTACTAGCCAAAAGTTCCCAAAAAGTTTTTTTTTTAAACATTTAAAAAAAAAAATGTTTTTAATGTTCAGCGATACATGTTGTGGCTGTAGGAAGTCCATATTTTACCTACTGAACATAGTTTTGGACCAAGAGACCTTAAAACTTAAACTTACTATTTCTCTTGTGATTACCATTACTAGCCAAAAGTTCCAAAAAAGTTTTTTTTTTAAAGTAAAAAAAAAAAAAAACATGTTATGTCTGTAGGAAGTCCCTATTTGACCTACTGAACGTAGTTTTGGACCAAGAGTCCTTAAACACGAACTTACTACTTCCCTCTGATTACCATTACTAGCCAAAAGTTCTGCAAAAAAAAAAAAAAAAAAATGTTTGTTTTTACATGTTATGGCTGTAGGAGGTCCATATTTGACCTACTGAACATAGTTTTGGACCAAGAGTCATTAAACACTAACTTACTGCTTCCCTTCTGATTACCATTACTAGCCAAAAGTTCCGCAAAAAAAAAAAATTAAAAAAAAAAAAAAAAAAAAATTATGTTTGTTTTTACATGTTATGGCTGTAGGAAGTCCATATTTGACCTACTGAACATAGTTTTGGACCAAGAGTCATTAAACACTAACTTACTGCTTCCCTTCTGATTACCATTACTAGCCAAAAGTTCCACAAAAGTTTTTTTTTAAAAGCCATTTTTATTTATTTTTTTAATGTTTGATTTTTCATGTTATGGCTGTAAGAAGTCCATATTTGACCTACTGAACATAGTTTTGGACCAAGAGTCCTTAAACACTAACTTACTATTTCCCTTGGATTACCATTACTAGCCAAAAGATCCACAAAATATTTTTTTTTAAGTAAAAAAAAAAAAAAAAAATTACTCTTTGTTTTTACATGTTATGGCTGTAGGAAGTCCATATTTGACCTACTGAACATAGTTTTGGACCAAGAGTCCTTAAACACTAACATACTACTTCCCTTCTGATTACCATTACTAGCCAAAAGTTCCACAAAAGTTTTTTTAAGTGTTTTTTTTTTTTTTTATGTACAGCGCTACATGTTGTGGCTGTAGGAAGTCCATATTTTACCTACTGAACATAGTTTTGGACCAAGAGTCCTTAAACATTAACTTACTACTTCCCTTCTGATTACCATTACTAGCCAAAAGTTTTTTTAAACATTTTTTTTTTTAATGTTTGATTTTTCATGTTATGGCTGTAAGAAGTCCATATTTGACCTACTGAACATAGTTTTGGACCAAGAGTCCTTAAACACTAACTTACTCTTGTGATTACCATTACTAGCCAAAAGTTCCACAAAATATATTTTTTTTAAGTAAAAAAAAAAAAAAAAATTAATGTTTGTTTTTCCATGTTATGGCTGTTGGAAGTCCATATTTCACCTACTGAACATAGTTTTGGACCAAGAGTCCACTAACTTACTCTTTCCTGGTGATTACCATTACAAGCCAAAAGTTCCAAAAAAGTTTTTTTTTTAAAGTAAAAAAAAAAAAAAAATGTAATGTTTGATTTTACATGTTATGTCTGTAGGAAGTCCATATTTGACCTACTGAAGATAGATATGGACCAAGAGTCCTTAAACACTAACTTACTACTTCCCTTCTGATTACCATTACTAGCCAAAAGTTCTGCAAAAAAAAAAAAAAAAAAATGTTTGTTTTTACATGTTATGGCTGTAGGAGGTCCATATTTGACCTACTGAACATAGTTTTGGACCAAGAGTCCTTAAACACTAACTTACTATTTCCCTTGTGATTACCATTACTAGCCAAAAGATCCACAAAATTTTTTTTTTTAAGTAAAAAAAAAAAAATTACTCTTTGTTTTTACATGTTATGGCTGTAGGAAGTCCATATTTGACCTACTGAACATAGTTTTGGACCAAGAGTCCTTAAACACTAACATACTACTTCCCTTCTGATTACCATTACTTGCCAAAAGTTCCACAAAAGTTTTTTTAAGTGTTTTTTTTTTTTTTTTTAATGTACAGCGCTACATGTTGTGGCTGTAGGAAGTCCATATTTTACCTACTGAACATAGATTTGGACCAAGACTCCTTAAACACTAACTTACTATTACCCTTGTAATTACCATTACTAGCCAAAAGTTTCACAAATGATTTTTTTTTAAAGTAAAAAAAAAAAAAAAAATGTATGTTTGTTTTTACATGTTATGGCTGTAGGAAGTCCATATTTGACCTACTGAACATAGTTTTGGACCAAGAGTCATTAAACACTAACTTACTGCTTCCCTTCTGATTACCATTACTAGCCAAAAGTTCCACAAAAGTTTTTTTTTAAAGCCATTTTTATTTATTTTTTTAATGTTTGATTTTTCATGTTATGGCTGTAAGAAGTCCATATTTGACCTACTGAACATAGTTTTGGACCAAGAGTCCTTAAACACTAACTTACTATTTCCCTTGGATTACCATTACTAGCCAAAAGATCCACAAAATATTTTTTTTTAAGTAAAAAAAAAATTAAAAAAAATTACTCTTTGTTTTTACATGTTATGGCTGTAGGAAGTCCATATTTGACCTACTGAACATAGTTTTGGACCAAGAGTCCTTAAACACTAACATACTACTTCCCTTCTGATTACCATTACTAGCCAAAAGTTCCACAAAAGTTTTTTTAAGTGTTTTTTTTTTTTTTTTTACAGCGCTACATGTTGTGGCTGTCGGAAGTCCATATTTTACCTACTGAACATAGTTTTGGACCAAGAGTCCTTAAACATTAACTTACTACTTCCCTTCTGATTACCATTACTAGCCAAAAGTTTTTTTTTAAACATTTTTTTTTTTAATGTTTGATTTTTCATGTTATGGCTGTAAGAAGTCCATATTTGACCTACTGAACATAGTTTTGGACCAAGAGTCCTTAAACACTAACTTACTCTTGTGATTACCATTACTAGCCAAAAGTTCCACAAAATATTTTTTTTTTAAGTAAAAAAAAAAAAAAAAAAAAAAATTAATGTTTGTTTTTCCATGTTATGGCTGTTGGAAGTCCATATTTCACCTACTGAACATAGTTTTGGACCAAGAGTCCACTAACCTCTTTCCTGGTGATTACCATTACTAGCCAAAAGTTCCAAAAAAGTTTTTTTTTTAAAGTAAAAAAAAAAAAAAATGTAATGTTTGATTTTACATGTTATGTCTGTAGGAAGTCCATATTTGACCTACTGAACGTAGTTTTGGACCAAGAGTCCTTAAACACGAACTTACTACTTCCCTTCTGATTACCATTACTAGCCAAAAGTTCTGCAAAAAAAAAAAAAAAAAAAAAAAAAAAAATGTTTGTTTTTACATGTTATGGCTGTAGGAGGTCCATAGTTGACCTACTTAACATAGTTTTGGACCAAGAGTCCTTAAACACTAACTTACTATTTCCCTTGTGATTACCATTACTAGCCAAAAGATCCACAAAATATTTTTTTTTAAGTAAAAAAAAAAAAAAAAATTACTCTTTGTTTTTACATGTTATGGCTGTAGGAAGTCCATATTTGACCTACTGAACATAGTTTTGGACCAAGAGTCCTTAAATACTAACATACTACTTCCCTTCTGTTTACCATTACTAGCCAAAAGTTCCACAAAAGTTTTTTTTAAAGTGTTTTTTTTTTTTTTTATGTTCAGCGCTACATGGTGTAGCTTTAGGAAGTCCATATTTGACCTACTGAACATAGTTTTGGACCAAGAGTCCTTAAACACTAACTTACTCTCTCCCTTGTGATTACCATTACTAGCCAAAAGGTCCACAAGAGATTTTTTTTTAAAGTAAAAAAAAAAAAAAAAAAAAATTAATGTTTGTTTTTCCATGTTATGGCTGTAGGAAGTCCATATTTGACCTACTGAACATAGTTTTGGACCAAGAGTCCTTAAACACTAACTTTCTATTTCCCTTGTGATTACCATTACTAGCCAAAAGTTCCACAAAAGATTTTTTTTTAAAGTTAGTGTTTGAGGACTCTTGGTCCAAAACTATGTTCAGTAGGTCAAATATGGACTTCCTACAGCCATAAAAACAAATATTAAAAAATTAAAATAAAATAAAAACTTTTTTGGAACTTTTGGCTAGTAATGGGAAGTAGTAAGTTAGTGTTTAAGGACTCTTGGTCCATTTCTATGTTCAGTAGGTCAAATATGGACTTCCTACAGCCATAACATGTAAAAACAAACATTGCATTTTTTTGTTTGTTTTTACTTAAAAAAACTTTTTGGAACTTTTGGCTAGTAATGGTAATCAGAAATGTGTCCAAAACTATTTTCAGAAGGTCAAATATGGACTTCTACAGCCATAACATGTTAAAACAAACATAAAGAAAATAAAATAAAAATAAAATCTTTTGTGGAACTTTTGGCTACTTATGGTAATCAGAAGGGAAGTAGTAAGGTAGTGTTTAAGGACTCTTGGTCCAAAACTATGTTCAGTAGGTCAAATATGGACTTCCTACAGCCACATTAAACAACAAACAATAATAAAAAAACTTTAAAAAAAAACTTTAAAAAAAAACTTTTGTGGAACTTTTGGCTAGTAATGGTAATCAGAAGGGAAGTAGTAAGTTAGTGTTTAAGGACTCTTGGTCCAAAACTATGTTCAGTAGGTCAAATATGGACTTCCTACAGCCATAACATGTTAAAAACAAACATAAAAATAAAAAAATAAAAAACTTTTGTGGAACTTTTGGCTAGTAATGGTAATCAGAAGGGAAGTAGTAAGTTAGTGTTTAAGGACTCTTGGTCCAAAACTATGTTCAGTGGGTCAAATGTGGACTTCCTACAGCCATAACATGTAAAAACAAACATTACATTTTTTTTTAACTTTAAAAAAACTTTTGTGGAACTTTTGGCTAGTAATGGTAATCACAAGGGAAATAGTAAGTTAGTGTTTAAGGACTCTTGGTCCAAAACTATGTTCAGTAGGTCAAATATGGACTTCCTACAGCCATAATAACAAATATTAAAAATAAAAATAAAATTAAAAACTTTTTGGAACTTTTGGCTAGTAATGGGAAGTAGTAAGTTAGTGTTTAAGGACTCTTGGTCCATATCTATGTTCAGTAGGTCAAATATGGACTTCCTACAGCCAAAACATGTAGCGCTAAACATAATTATTATTATTTTTTTTTTTAATCTTTAAAAAAAACTTTTTTGGAACTTTTGGCTAGTAATGGTAATCAGAAGGGAAATAGTAAGTTAGTGTTTAAGGACTCTTGGTCCAAAACTATGTTCAGTAGGTCAAATATGGACTTCCTGCAGGCATAACATGTAAAAACAAACATTAAAAAAATAAATAAAAAAAACTTTAAAAAAAACTTTTGTGGAACTTTTGGCTAGTAATAGTAATCAGAAGGGAAGTCGTAAGTTAGTGTTTAAGGACTCTTGGTCCAAAACTATGTTCAGTAGGTCAAATATGGACTTCCTACAGCCATAACATGTAAAAACAAACATTACATTTTTTTTTATTTAAATACTTAAAAAAAAAACTTTTTTGGAACTTTTGGCTATTAATAGTAATCACAAGGAAATAGTAAGTTAGTGTTTAAGGACTCTTGGTCCAAAACTATGTTCAGTAGGTCAAATATGGACTTCCTACAGCCATAAAATGTAAAAACAAAAATTTAAAAAAACTTTAAAAAAAATTTTTTTTGGAACTTTTGGCTAGTAATGGTAATCCGAAGGAAGTAGTAAGTTAGTGTTTAAGGACTCTTGGTCCAAAACTATGTTCAGTAGGTGAAATATGGACTTCCTACAGCCATAGCATGTAAAAACAAACATAAAAAAATAAATAAAAATAAAAACTTTAAAAAAACTTTTGTGGAACTTTTGGCTATGGTAATCAGAAGGGAAGTAGTAAATTAGTGTTTAAGTTAGTGTTTAAGGACTCTTGGTCCAAAACTATGTTCAGTAGGTCAAATATGGACTTCCTACAGCCATAACATATAAAAACAAACATTAAAAAAAAATAAGAAAAAAACTTTTGTGGGAAACATTATACATTATACACAAACATTATATTAATGGTTATCACAAGGGAAATAGTAAGTTAGTGTTTAAGGACTCTTGGTCCAAAACTATGTTCAGTAGGTCAAATATGGACTTCCTACAGCCATAACATGTAAAAAACAAACATTATTATTTTTTTTAACTTAAAAAAAAAACTTTTGTGGAACTTTTGGCTAGTAATGGTAATCAGAAGGGAAGTCATAAGTTAGTGTTTAAGGACTCTTGGTCCAAAACAATGTCAGTAGGTCAATATGGACTTCCTACAGCCATAACATGTAAAAACAAACATTCTTTTTTTTTTTTTTTTTTTTTACTTAAAAAAAAAAAAAAACTTTTCTGGAACTTTTGGCTAGTAATGGTAATCAGAAGGGAAGTAGTAAGTTAGTGTTTAAGGACTCTTGGTCCAAATCTATGTTCAGTAGGTCAAATATGGACTTCCCAAAGCCATAAAAACAAACATTAAAAAATAAAAATAAAATAAAAACATTTGTGGAACTTTTGGCTAGTAATGGTAATCAGAAGGGAAGTGTAAGTTAGTGTTTAAGGACTCTTGGTCCAAAACTATGTTCAGTAGGTGAAATATGGACTTCCTACAGCCATAGCATGTAAAAACAAACATAAAAAAAATAAATAAAAATAAAAACTTTAAAAAAACTTTTGTGGAACTTTTGGCTATGGTAATCAGAAGGGAAGTAGTAAGTTAGTGTTTAAGTTAGTGTTTAAGGACTCTTGGTCCAAAACTATGTTCAGTAGGTCAAATATGGACTTCCTACAGCCATAACATATAAAAACAAACATTAAAAAAAAAAAAATAAGAAAAAAACTTTTGTGGGAAACATTATACATTATACACAAACATTATATTAATGGTTATCACAAGGGAAATAGTAAGGTAGTGTTTAAGGACTCTTGGTCCAAAGCTATGCTCAGTAGGTCAAATATGGACTTCCTACAGCCATAACATGTAAAAAACAAACATTATTATTTTTTTTAACTTAATAAAAAAACTTTTGTGGAACTTTTGGCTAGTAATGGTAATCAGAAGGGAAGTCATAAGTTCGTGTTTAAGGACTCTTGGTCCAAAACAATGTCCAGTAGGTCAATATGGACTTCCTACAGCCATAACATGTAAAAACAAACATTCTTTTTTTTTTTTTTTTTTTTTTTTTTACTTAAAAAAAAAAAAAAAAACTTTTCTGGAACTTTTGGCTAGTAATGGTAATCAGAAGGGAAGTAGTAAGTTAGTGTTTAAGGACTCTTTGTCCAAATCTATGTTCAGTAGGTCAAATATGGACTTCCTACAGCCATAACATGTAAAAAACAAACATTATTATTTTATTTTTTTAACTTTAAAAAAAAACATTTGTGGAACTTTTGGCTAGTAATGGTAATCAGAAGGGAAGTGTAAGTTAGTGTTTAAGGACTCTTGGTCCAAAACTATGTTCAGTAGGTGAAATATGGACTTCCTACAGCCATAGCATATAAAAACAAACATAAAAAAATAAATAAAAATAAAAACTTTAAAAAAACTTTTGTAGAACTTTTGGCTATGGTAATCAGAAGGGAAGTAGTAAGTTAGTGTTTAAGTTAGTGTTTAAGGACTCTTGGTCCAAAACTATGTTCAGTAGGTCAAAACTTCCTACAGCCATAACATGTAAAAACAAACAAAAAAAATTTAAAATAAAAAAAAAACCTTTTGTGGAACTTTTGGCTAATGGTAATCAGAAGTGAAGTAGGAAGTTAGTGTTTAATGAATCTTGGTCCAAAACTATGTTCAGTAGGTCAAATATGGACTTCCTACAGCCATAACATGAAAAAACAAACATTACATTTTTTTATTTTTTTTTTACATTAAAAAAAAACTTTTGTGGAACTTTTGGCTAGTAATGGTAATCAGAAGGGAAGTCGTAAGTTAGTGTTTAAGGACTCTTGGTCCAAAACTATGTCCAGTAGGTCAAATATGGACTTCCTACAGCCATAACATGTAAATACAAACATTCTTCTTTTTTTTTTTTTTTTTTTTACTTAAAAAAAAAGCTTTTTGGAACTTTTGGCTAGTAATGGTAATCAGAAGGAAATAGTAAGTTAGTGTTTAAGGACTCTTGGTCCAAATCTATGTTCAGTAGGTCAAATATGGACTTCCTACAGCCATAACATGTAAAAAACAAACATTATTATTATTTTTTTAACTTTAAAAAAACTTTTGTGGAACTTTTGGCTAGTAATGGTAATCACAAGGAAATAGTAAGTTAGTGTTTGAGGACTCTTGGTCCAAAACTATGTTCAGTAGGTCAAATATGGACTTCCTACAGCCATAAAAACAAATATTAAAAAATTAAAATAAAATAAAAACTTTTTTGGAACTTTTGGCTAGTAATGGGAAGTAGTAAGTTAGTGTTTAAGGACTCTTGGTCCATATCTATCTTCAGTAGGTCAAATATGGACTTCCTACAGCCATAACATGTAAAAACAAACATTGCATTTTTTTTTTTTTTTTTTTTGTGGAACTTTTGGCTAGTAATGGTAATCAGAAGGAAGTAGTAAGTTAGTGTTTAAGGACTCTTGGTCCAAAACTATGTTCAGTGGGTCAAATATGGACTTCCTACAGCCACATTAAACAACAAACAATAAAAAAAAAAAAAAAACTTAAAAAAAAACTTTTGTGGAACTTTTGGCTAGTAATGGTAATCAGAAGGGAAGTAGTAAGTTAGTGTTTAAGGATTCTTGGTCCAAAACTATGTTCAGTAGGTCAAATATGGACTTCCTACAGCCATAACATGAAAAACAAACATTATTATTATTTTATTTTTAACTTTAAAAAAACTTTTTGGAACTTTTGGCTAGTAATGGTAATCAGAAGGGAAGTAGTAAGTTAGTGTTTAAATACTCTTGGTCCAAAACTATGTTCAGTAGGTCAAATATGGACTTCCTACAGCCATAACATATAAAAACAAACATAAAAATAAAAAAATAAAAAACTTTTGTGGAACTTTTGGATAGTAATGGTAATCAGAAGGGAAGTCATAAGTTAGTGTTTAAGGACTCGTGGTCCAAAACAATGTCCAGTAGGTCAATTATGGACTTCCTACAGCCATAACATGTAAAAACAAACATTCTTTTTTTTTTTTTTTTTAAAAAAACTTTTCTGGAACTTTTGGCTAGTAATGGTAATCAGAAGGTAGTAAGTTAGTGTTTAAGGACTCTTGGTCCAAATCTATGTTCAGTAGGTCAAATATGGACTTCCTACAGCCATAACATGTAAAAAACAAACATTATTATTATTTTATTTTTTTAACTTTAAAAAAAAACATTTGTGGAACTTTTGGCTAGTAATGGTAATCAGAAGGGAAGTGTAAGTTAGTGTTTAAGGACTCTTGGTCCAAAACTATGTTCAGTAGGTCAAATATGGACTTCCTACAGCCATAGCATATAAAAACCAACATAAAAAAAAAAAAAATAAAAACTTTAAAAAAACTTTTGTAGAACTTTTGGCTATGGTAATCAGAAGGGAAGTAGTAAGTTAGTGTTTAAGTTAGTGTTTAAGGACTCTTGGTCCAAAACTATGTTCAGTAGGTCAATATGGACTTCCTACAGCCATAACATGTAAAAACAAACAAAAAAATTTAAAAAAAAAAACCTTTTGTGGAACTTTTGGCTAATGGTAATCAGAAGTGAAGTAGGAAGTTAGTGTTTAATGAATCTTGGTCCAAAACTATGTTCAGTAGGTCAAATATGGACTTCCTACAGCCATAACATGAAAAAACAAACATTACATTTTTTTATTTTTTTTTACATTAAAAAGAAACTTTTGTGGAACTTTTGGCTAGTAATGGTAATCACAAGGGAAATAGTAAGTTAGTGTTTAAGGACTCTTGGTCCAAAACTATGTTCAGTAGGTCAAATATGGACTTCCTACAGCCATAAAAACAAATATTAAAAAATTAAAATAAAATAAAAACTTTTTTGGAACTTTTGGCTAGTAATGGGAAGTAGTAAGTTAGTGTTTAAGGACTCTTGGTCCATATCTATCTTCAGTAGGTCAAATATGGACTTCCTACAGCCATAACATGTAAAAACAAACATTGCATTTTTTTTTTTTTTTTTTTACTTAAAAAAAAAACTTTTGTGGAACTTTTGGCTAGTAATGGTAATCAGAAGGGAAGTAGTAAGTTAGTGTTTAAGGACTCTTGGTCCAAAACTATGTTCAGTAGGTCAAATATGGACTTCCTACAGCCATAACATGTAAAAACAAACATAAAGAAAATAAAATAAAAATAAAAACTTTTGTGGAACTTTTGGCTACTTATGGTAATCAGAAGGGAAGTAGTAAGGTAGTGTTTAAGGACTCTTGGTCCAAAACTATGTTCAGTGGGTCAAATATGGACTTCCTACAGCCACATTAAACAACAAACAATAAAAAAAAAAAAAACTTAAAAAAACTTACTTTTGGCTAGTAATGGTAATCAGAAGGGAAGTAGTGTTTAAGGACTCTTGGTCCAAAACTATGTTCAGTCAAATATGGACTTCCTACAGCCATAACATGAAAAACAAACATTATTATTATTTTATTTTTAACTTTAAAAAAAAAACTTTTGTGGAACTTTTTGCTAGTAATGGTAATCAGAAGGGAAGTAGTAAGTTAGTGTTTAAATACTCTTGGTCCAAAACTATGTTCAGTAGGTCAAATATGGACTTCCTACAGCCATAACATATAAAAACAAACATAAAAATAAAAAAAAAAACTTTTGTGGAACTTTTGGATAGTAATGGTAATCAGAAGGAAGTCATAAGTTAGTGTTTAAGGACTCGTGGTCCAAAACAATGTCCAGTAGGTCAATTATGGACTTCCTACAGCCATAACATGTAAAAACAAACATTCTTTTTTTTTTTTTTTTACTTAAAAAAAAAAAAAAACTTTTCTGGAACTTTTGGCTAGTAATGGTAATCAGAAGGGAAGTAGTAAGTTAGTGTTTAAGGACTCTTGGTCCAAATCTATGTTCAGTAGGTCAAATATGGACTTCCTACAGCCATAACATGTAAAAACAAACATTATTATTATTTTATTTTTTTAACTTTAAAAAAAAACATTTGTGGAACTTTTGGCTAGTAATGGTAATCAGAAGGGAAGTGTAAGTTAGTGTTTAAGGACTCTTGGTCCAAAACTATGTTCAGTAGGTGAAATATGGACTTCCTACAGCCATAGCATATAAAAACCAACATAAAAAAATAAATAAAAATAAAAACTTTAAAAAAACTTTTGTAGAACTTTTGGCTATGGTAATCAGAAGGGAAGTAGTAAGTTAGTGTTTAAGTTAGTGTTTAAGGACTCTTGGTCCAAAACTATGTTCAGTAGGTCAAAACTTCCTACAGCCATAACATGTAAAAACAAACAAAAAAAATTTAAAATAAAAAAAAAAACCTTTTGTGGAACTTTTGGCTAATGGTAATCAGAAGTGAAGTAGGAAGTTAGTGTTTAATGAATCTTGGTCCAAAACTATGTTCAGTAGGTCAAATATGGACTTCCTACAGCCATAACATGAAAAAACAAACATTAAATTTTTAATTTTTTTACAAAAAAAAACTTTGTGGAACTTTTGGCTAGTAATGGTAATCAGAAGGGAAGTCGTAAGTTAGTGTTTAAGGACTCTTGGTCCAAAACTATGTCCAGTAGGTCAAATATGGACTTCCTACAGCCATAACATGTAAATACAAACATTTTTTTTTTTTTTTTTTTTTACTTAAAAAAAAAAAAAAACTTTTCTGGAACTTTTGGCTAGTAATTGTAATCAGAAGGGAAGTAGTAAGTTAGTGTTTAAGGACTCTTGGTCCAAATCTATGTTCAGTAGGTCAAATATGGACTTCCTACAGACATAACATGTAAAAAACAAACATTATTATTATTTTTTTTTTTAACTTTAAAAAAACTTTGTGGAACTTTTGGCTAGTAATGGTAATCACAAGGGAAATAGTAAGTTAGTGTTTGAGGACTCTTGGTCCAAAACTATGTTCAGTAGGTCAAATATGGACTTCCTACAGCCATAAAAACAAATATTAAAAAATTAAAATAAAATAAAAACTTTTTTGGAACTTTTGGCTAGTAATGGGAAGTAGTAAGTTAGTGTTTAAGGACTCTTGGTCCATATCTATGTTCAGTAGGTCAAATATGGACTTCCTACAGCCATAACATGTAAAAACAAACATTGCATTTTTGTTTTTTGTTTTTTACTTAAAAAAAAAACTTTTGTGGAACTTTTGGCTAGTAATGGTAATCAGAAGGGAAGTGTAAGTTAGTTTTAAGGACTCTTGGTCCAAAACTATTTTCAGTAGGTCAAATATGGACTTCCTACAGCCATAACATGTAAAAACAAACATAAAGAAAATAAAATAAAAATAAAAACTTTTGTGGAACTTTTGGCTACTTATGGTAATCAGAAGGGAAGTAGTAAGGTAGTGTTTAAGGACTCTTGGTCCAAAACTATGTTCAGTGGGTCAAATATGGACTTCCTACAGCCACATTAAACAACAAACAATAAAAAAAAAAAAAACTTAAAAAAAAACTTTAAAAAAAAGCTTTTGTGGAACTTTTGGCTAGTAATGGTAATCAGAAGGGAAGTAGTAAGTTAGTGTTTAAGGATTCTTGGTCCAAAACTATGTTCAGTAGGTCAAATATGGACTTCCTACAGCCATAACATGAAAAAACAAACATTATTATTATTTTATTTTTTTAACTTTAAAAAAAAAACTTTTGTGGAACTTTTTGCTAGTAATGGTAATCAGAAGGGAAGTAGTATGTTAGTGTTTAAATACTCTTGGTCCAAAACTATGTTCAGTAGGTCAAATATGGACTTCCTACAGCCATAACATATAAAAACAAACATACAAATAAAAATAAAAACTTTTGTGGAACTTTTGGCTAGTAATGGTAATCAGAAGGGAAGTCATAAGTTAGTGTTTAAGGACTCGTGGTCCAAAACTATGTCCAGTAGGTCAAATATGGACTTCCTACAGCCATAACATGTAAAAACAAACATTCTTTTTTTTTTTTTTTACTTAAAAAAAAAAAAAAACTTTTCTGGAACTTTTGGCTAGTAATGGTAATCAGAAGGGAAGTAGTAAGTTAGTGTTTAAGGACTCTTGGTCCAAATCTATGTTCAGTAGGTCAAATATGGACTTCCTACAGCCATAACATGTAAAAAAACAAACATTAGTAATATATTTTTTTAACTTTAAAAAAACATTTGTGGAACTTTTGGCTAGTAATGGTAATCAGAAGGAAGTGTAAGTTAGTGTTTAAGGACTCTTGGTCCAAAACTATGTTCAGTAGGTGAAATATGGACTTCCTACAGCCATAGCATATAAAAAACAAACATAAAAAAATAAATAAAAATAAAAACTTTAAAAAAACTTTTGTGGAACTTTTGGCTTGGTAATCAGAAGGGAAGTAGTAAGTTAGTGTTTAAGTTAGTGTTTAAGGACTCTTGGTCCAAATCTATGTTCAGTAGGTCAAAACTTCCTACAGCCATAACATGTAAAAACAAACATAAAAACAAACAAAAAAAATTTAAAATAAAAAAAAAAACCTTTTGTGGAACTTTTGGCTAGTAATGGTAATCAGAAGGGAAGTAGTAAGTTAGTGTTTAAGGACTCTTGGTCCAAAACTATGTTCAGTAGGTCAAATATGGACTTCCTACAGCCATAACATATAAAAACAAACATTAAAAAAAAAAAATAAGAAAAAAACTTTTGTGGGAAACATTATACATTATACACAAACATTATATTAATGGTAATCACAAGGGAAATAGTAAGTTAGTGTTTAAGGACTCTTGGTCCAAAGCTATGCTCAGTAGGTCAAATATGGACTTCCTACAGCCATAACATGTAAAAAACAAACATTATTATTATTATTTTTTTTTTACTTTATTTTGGAACTTTTTGCTAGTAATGGTAATCAGAAGGGAAGTAGTAAGTTAGTGTTTAAGGACTCTTGGTCCAAAACTAAGTTCAGGAGGTCAAATATGGACTTCCTACAGCCATAACATATAAAACAAACATAAAAATAAAAATAAAAACTTTTCCATTACTAGCCAAAAGTTCCACAAAATATTTTTTTTAAAGTAAAAAAAAAAAAAAAAAAATTAATGTTTGTTTTTCCATGTTATGGCTGTAGGAAGTCCATATTTCACATAGTTTTGGACCAAGAGTCCTTAAACTCTAATTTACTACTTCCTTCTGATTACCATTACTAGCCAAAAGTTCCACAAAAGTTTTTTTAAGTTTTTTTATTTATTTTTTTAATGTTCAGCGCTACATGTTGTGGCTGTAGGAAGTCCATATTTTACCTACTGAACATAGATTTGGACCAAGAGTCCTTAAACACTAACTTACTACTTCCTTCTGATTACCATTACTAGCCAAAAGTTCCACAAAAGATTTTTAAAGTAAAAAAAAAAAAAAAAATGTAATGTTTGTTTTTACATGTTATGGCTGTAGGAGGTCCATATTTGACCTACTGAACATAGATTTGGACCAAGAGTCCTTAAACTCTAATTTACTACTTCCCTTCTGATTACCATTACTAGCCAAAAGTTCCACAAAAGTTTTTTTTTAAAGTTTTTTTTATTTATTTTTTTTATGTTCAGCGCTACATGTTGTGGCTGTAGGAAGTCCATATTTGACCTACTGAACATAGTTTTGGACCAAGAGTCACTAACTTACTCTTTCCCTTGTGATTACCATTACTAGCCAAAAGTTCCACAAAAGATTTTTTTAAAGTAAAAAAATGTAATGTTTGTTTTTACATGGTATGGCTGTAGGAAGTCCATATTTGACCTACTGAACATAGTTTTGGACCAAGAGTCCTTAAACACTAACTTACTATTATCCTTGTGATTACCATTACTAGCCAAAAGTTCCACAAAAAAAAAAAAAAAAATGTAATGTTTGTTTTTCCATGTTATGGCTCTAGGAAGTCCATATTTCACCTACTGAACATAGTTTTGGACAAAGAGTCCTTAAACACTAACATAATACTTCCCTTCTGATTACCATTACTAGCCAAAAGTTCCACAAAAGTTTTTTTTTAAAGTTTTTTTTATTAATTTTTTTATGTTCAGCGTTACATGTTGTGGCTGTAGGAAGTCCATATTTTACCTACTGAACATAGATTTGGACCAAGAGTCCTTAAACACTAACTTACTACTTTCCTTCTGATTACCATTACTAGCCAAAAGTTTCCAAAAGTTTTTTTTTTTAAACCTTTTTTTTTTTAATGTTTGTTTTTTCATGTTATGGCTGTAAGAAGTCCATATTTGACCTACTGAACATAGTTTTGGACCAAGAGTCCTTAAACACTAACATACTACTTGCCTTCTGATTACCATTACTAGCCAAAAGTTCCACAAAAGTTTTTTTTAAAGTGTTTTTTTTTTTTTAATGTTCAGCGCTACATGTTGTGGCTGTAGGAAGTCCATATTTCACCTACTGAACATAGTTTTGGACCAAGAGTCCTTAAACACTAACATACTGCTTGCCTTCTGATTACCATTACTAGCCAAAAGTTCCAAAAAAGTTTTTATTTTATTTTTATTTTTTAATATTTGTTTTTATGGCTGTAGGAAGTCCATATTTGACCTACTGAACATAGTTTTGGACCAAGAGTCACTAACTTACTCTTTCCCTTGTGATTACCATTACTAGCCAAAAGTTCCACAAAAAAAAAAAAAAAAAAATGTAATGTTTGTTTTTCCATGTTATGGCTCTAGGAAGTCCATATTTCACCTACTGAACATAGTTTTGGACCAAGAGTCCTTAAACACTAACATACTACTTCCCTTCTGATTACCATTACTAGCCAAAAGTTCCACAAAAGTTTTTTTTTAAAGTTTTTTTTATTAATTTTTTTATGTTCAGCGTTACATGTTGTGGCTGTAGGAAGTCCATATTTTACCTACTGAACATAGATTTGGACCAAGAGTCCTTAAACACTAACTTACTACTTTCCTTCTGATTACCATTACTAGCCAAAAGTTTCCAAAAGTTTTTTTTTTTAAACATTTTTTTTTTTAATGTTTGTTTTTTCATGTTATGGCTGTAAGAAGTCCATATTTGACCTACTGAACATAGTTTTGGACCAAGAGTCCTTAAACACTAACATACTGCTTGCCTTCTGATTACCATTACTAGCCAAAAGTTCCACAAAAGATTTAATTTTAAAGTAAAAAAATAATAATAATAATTAATGTTTGTTTTTACATGTTATTGCTGTAGGAAGTCCATATTTCACCTACTGAACATAGTTTTGGACCAAGAGTCCTTAAACAGTAACTTACTACTTCCCTTCTGATAACCATTACTAGCCAAAAGTTCCACAAAAGTTTTAATTTTAAAGTAAAAAAAAAAAAATTGAATGTTTGTTTTTACATGTTATGGCTGTAGGGAGTCCATTTTTGACCTACTGAACATAGATTTGGACCAAGAGTCCTTAAACACTACCTTACTACTTCCCTTCTGATTACCATTACTAGCCAAAAGTTCCACAAAAGTTTTTTTTATTTATTTTTCTTTATGTTCAGCGCTACATGTTGTGGCTGTAGGTCCATATTTGACCTACTGAACATAGTTTTGGACCAAGAGTCCTTAAACACTAACTTACTACTTCCCTTCTGATAACCATTACTAGCCAAAAGTTCCACAAAAGATTTTTTTTTAAAGTAAAAAAAAAAAAAAAAAATGTTATGTTTGTTTTTCCATGTTATGGCTTTAGGAAGTCCATATTTCACCTACTGAACATAATTTTGGACCAGGAGTCCTTAAACACTAACATACTACTTCCCTTCTGATTACCATTACTAGCCAAAAGTTCCACAAAAGTTTTTTTTTTTTTTTTTTAATGTTCAGCGCTACATGTTGTGGCTGTAGGAAGTCCATATTTTACCTACTGAACATAGATTTGGACCAAGAGTCCTTAAACACTAACTTACTACTTTCCTTCTGATTACCATTACTAGCCAACAGTTTCCAAAAGTTTTTTTTTTTTAAAGATTTTTTTTTTTTTATGTTTGATTTTTCATGTTATGGCTGTAAGAAGTCCATATTTGACCTACTGAACATAGTTTTGGACCAAGAGTCACTAACTTACTCTTTCCTTGTGATTACCATTACTAGCCAAAAGTTCCACAAAAGATTTTTTTAAAGTAAAAAAAAAAAAAAAAATCTAATGTTTGTTTTTACATGTTATGGCTGTAGGAAGTCCATATTTGACCTACTGAACATAGTTTTGGACCAAGAGTCCTTAAACACTAACATACTACTTCCCTTCTGATTACCATTACTAGAAAAGTTTTTTTAAGTAAAAAAATAAAAATGTAATGTTTGTTTTAATACTTAAAAAAAAAACTTTTGTGGAACATTTGGCTAATAATGTTAATCAGAAGGAAAGTAGTAATTTAGTGTTTAAGGACTCTTGGTCCAAAACTATGTTCAGTAGGTCAAATATGGACTTCCTACAGCCATTAAAACAAACATAAAAATAAAAATAAAAACTTTTGTGGAACATTTGGCTAGTAATGGTAATCAGAACGGAAGTAGTAAGTTCATGTTTAAGGACTCTTGGTCCAAAACTATGTTCTGTAGGTCAAATATGGACTTCCTACAGCCATAACATGTAAAAACAATTATTATTAATTTTTTTTTAAATACTTTAAAAAAAAAACTTTTGTGGAACATTTGGCTAGTAATGGTAATCAGAAGGGAAGTAGTAAGTTAGTGTTTAAGGACTCTTGGTCCAAAACTATGTTCAGTAGGTCAAATATGGACTTCCTACAGCCACAACATGTAGCGCTGAACATTAAAAAAAAAAAAAAACTTAAAAAAAAAACTTTTTGGGAACTTTTGGCTAGTAATGGTAATCAGAAGGAAAGTAGTAAGTTAGTGTTTAACGACTCTTGGTCCAAAACTATGTTCAGTAGGTCAGATATGGACTTCCTACAGCCATAACATGTAAAAACAAACATTAAAAAAATAAATAAAAAAAACTTTAAAAAAAAACTTTTGTGGAACTTTTGGCTAGTAATGGTAATCAGAAGGGAAGTATTAAGTTTGTGTTTAAGGACTCTTGGTCCAAAACTATGTTCAGTAGGTCAAATATGGACTTCCTACAGCCATAACATGTAAAATCAAACATTACATTTTTTTTTTTTTTTTTACTTAAAAAATTTTTTTTTTGGAACTTTTGGCTAGTAATGGTAATCACTGGGGAAATATTAAGTTTATGTTTAAGGACTCTTGGTCCAAAACTATGTTCAGTAGGTCAAATATGGACTTCCTACAGCCACAACATGTAGCGCTGAACATTTAAAACATTTTTTTTTTTTAATCTTTAAAAAAAAAACTTTTGGGGAACTTTTGGCTAGTAATGGTAATCAGAAGGAAAGTAGTAAGTTAATGTTTAAGGACTCTTGGTCCAAAACTATGTTTAGTAGTATATGGACTTCCTACAGCCATAAAAACAAACATTCAAAAAAAAACAAAAAAACTTTTGTGGGACTTTTGGCTAGTAATGGTAATCAGAAGGGAAGTAGTAAGTTCGTGTTTAAGGACTCTTGGTCCAAAACTATGTTTAGTAGGTCAAATATGCACTTCTACAGCCATAACAAGTAAAAACAAACATAAGAAAATAAAATAAAAATAAAAACTTTTGTGGAACTTTTGGCTAGTAATGGTAATCAGAAGGGAAGTAGTAAGTTAGCGTTTAAGGACTCTTGGTCCAGAACTATGTTGAGTAGGTCAAATTTAGTCTTCCTACAGCCACAACATGTAGCAACAATCATTAAAAAAAATTTTTTGGGAACTTTTGGCTAGTAATGGTAATCAGAAGGGAAGTAGTAAGAAGGGTAGAAGGGTATTATGATAATGTTTTGGCCAAAACTATGTTTAATAGGTCAAATATGGAATTCCATAACATGTAAAAACAAACTTAAAAGAACTAACATTTGTGGAACCTTTGGATAGTAATGGTAATCATAAGAGAAGTAGTATGTTAGTGTTTGAGGACTTTTGGGCCAAACCTATCTGTTAAGGACGTTTGACATGACGTTGGATAAAAAAAAAACCTTTTGTGAAGTGGTAAGTTAGTGACTATTGGGCCAAAACTATGTTCAGTAGGCCTAGAATTTGTACAGCCAGGACATAACAGAGAATACTTGAAAAAAAAACCATCGTAGAGATAACATTTTAGAGATCTCTTCAAGTCACAACTAGTTCTACAATGCAATGCAGTGCAAACGCACTAATCTCCAATGCAAAACTAGTTCTACAAATTCAATGCAGTGCAAATATACTTATATCTTCAATGCACAACTAGTTCGTATATGCACTGCAATGCATGCAGTGCACTAATCTCTTCAATGCACAACGATTTCTTATATGCTTTGCATAGCTGTTGTCTATTTCATGCACAACGATTTCTTATATGCAATGCAATGCAACAACACTAAACTCTCTTTAGTGTAAACTCTCTTTTTTTGTATACATTGCAACGTAAAAGCACTAATCTCTTCAATGCACAAGTTCTTTTTTTTGTATTGCAAAACCAGTAGTCTATTCATTGCACAACTATTTCTTATATGCATTGCCATGAAACTTATATGCATTGCAAAAGCAGCTGATTTATTTCATTCACAAAGATTTCTTTATACATTGCAATGCAACAGCTAAACACGTCAATGCACAAGTCCTTTTATGCATTGCAATGCACACGAGATCTTGAATGAAATGCAATGCATATCACTAAATTCTCAGCGATTTCTATATGCATTGTAATGCAACAGCAATTATCTATTAAACTCACAACGATTTTTTATATGCATTGCAATGCAAACGCACTTAAACTCTTCAATACACAATACATCTTATATGTATTTCTTGCACAATGCACTTGTCTGTTTAATGCACACAAGATGTGAGGTTTAATACAATGCAAAAGCACTTATCTTTACGATGCACAAGTTCTTTTATGCATTGCAAAAGTCTTGAATGTAATGCAATGCAACACCAATTGTCTACCAATGCACAACGTTTTGTATGCATTGCAATGTAAAATGATTAATTTCTTCAATGCACAAGTTCATTTATGCATTGCAAAAGCACTAAACTCGTCAATGCTCAACGATATGCATTGCAATTGCAACAGCAATAATCTCTTCAACTGCCAACGATTTCTATTGCATTGCAACGCAATATCATAATCGCTTCATGCACAAGTTATTTTAAGTATTGCAAAAGCAGCTGATATATTTAATGCTCAACGTTTACTCTATGCATGGCAATGCAACAGCACCAAACTCCTAAATGCACAAGTATTGTATGCATTGCAAAAGCACTTATCTCTTCAATGCACACGATATCTTGAATGAAATGCAAAAGCACTAAATTCTTCAATGCTCAACGCTTTAAATATGCCTTGCAATGCAACAGCAATTTTCTATTCAACACAACGATTTTTATTGCATTCCAACGCTACAGCATAATCGCTTTATGCACAAGTTCTTTTAAGCATTGCAAAAACAGCTAATCTATTTAATACACAACGTTTTCTTTATGTATTGCAATCGCACTAAACTCTTCAAATGCACAACAGTCTTGTATGCATAGCAGTGCAAAAATACTTATCTCTTCAAAGCACAAGTCTCGTATGCACTGCAACGCATAAGCACAATGCTGCAACGCACTAGCTCTTCCATGCACAACTAGTTCTACAATGCAATGCAGTGCAAATGTACTTATCTCTTCAATGCGCAACTAAAATGCAATGCAGTGCAAACGCACTTTTTCAATACACAACGTTATTTTATGCTTTGCAAATCAGTTGTCTATTTAATGCGATTTGCAGTGCAACAGCACTAAACTCTTAAATGAATATCAAACGAGACCTGTGCACACGACCTGTGCTTCAGTGCACACGAGACCTGAAATGATATACAATGCAAAAGCACTAAACTCTTCAATGCTCAACGATTTCTATATACATTGCAATGCAAAAGCATAATCGCTTCATGCACAAGTTCTTTTAAGTATTGCAAAAGCAGCTGTTTTATTTAATTCATAAAGATTTCTTTATACATTGCAATGCAACAGCTAAACACGTCAATGCACAAGTCATTTTATGCATTGCAATGCACACGAGATCTTGAAATGCAATGCATAGCACTAAATTCTCAGCGATCTCTATATGCATTTCAATGCAACAGCAATTGTCTATTCAACTCACAACGATTTCTTATATGCATTGCAATGCAAACGCACTAAACTCTTCAATACACAAATACATCTTATAGGTATTTCATGCACAATGCACTTGTCTGTTTAATGCACACGACATCTGAGGTTTAATACAATGCAAAGCACTAATCTTTACAATGCACAAGTCATTTTATGCATTGCACAAGATCTTGAATGTAACAGCAATTGTCTACAATGCACAACGTTTTGTTTGCATTGCAATGCAAAATTATTAATTTCTTCAATGCACAAGTTCAATTATAAATATTGCAAAAGCACTAAACTCGTCAATGCTCAACGATTAAATTATGCATTGCAATTGCAACAGCATTTATCTATTCAACGCGCAACGATTTCTATTGCATTACAACGCAACAGCATAATCGCTTCATGCACGTTATTTTAAGTATTGCAAAAGCAGCTGATCTATTTAATACACAACGTTTCTTTATGCACTGCAATGCAACAGCACTAAACTCTTCAATGTTTAACAAGTATTGAATGCATTGTAGCATGAATCTCTTCAATGCACACGAGATCTTGAATGTAAAGCAATGCAAAATCACTAAACTCTTCACTGCACAAGGTTATTTTCTGCATTGCAAAAGCAGTTGTTATTCAGTGCACAACGATGCTATGCATTACAATACAAAACAATAACTCTTCAATGCGAAACAAGTCTTGTGCAATGCAAATTGCAATGCAAATGCGATTATCTCTTCAAAGCACAAGCATTGTATGCATTCTAACAGCAATTATATCAATGCAAAACGATTTATTATATGCATTGCAAAGTAAAATCACTAAGCTCTTTAATACACAACAAGTCTTAAATGTATTTCAATGCACATGCACACGACATCTAAATGTAATAAAATGCAAAAGGATTCATTTCTTTAGTGCATAACGATTTCTGATATGCTTTGTAGTGCACGATCTCTTCAATGCACAGCGAGTATAAGCATGCAATGCAAACACACTAATATCGCCAATGCACAAAAAGTTTTGTATGCATTATCCAAAAGCACTATTTGCCTCGTTGCACAAACATTTAAATATGCATTTCAATGCGAAACCACTAAACTCTGCAATGCAACAGCAATTATCTATTCAACGCACAACGATTTCTAATGCATTGCAAATTAAAAAAAAAAACTTAAAAAAATTGTGGAACTTTTAAAGGTAATCAGAAGGAAGTAGTAAGTTAGTGTTAAAAGACTCTTGGTCCAAAACTATGTTCAGTAGGTCAAAAATGGACTTCTAAACCATAAAAAAAACATTAAAAAATAAAAATAAAATTAAAACTTTTGTGGAACTTTTGGCTAGTACACTGTCAGAAAAAAAGGTACAGTGCTGTCACTGGTACCTAAGGTACAAAACCGAAAAGGTACTAATATGTACCTTTAAGG
Organism: Gobiocypris rarus; assembly: GCA_023029165.1. Taxonomy (NCBI): domain Eukaryota; kingdom Metazoa; phylum Chordata; class Actinopteri; order Cypriniformes; family Gobionidae; genus Gobiocypris; species Gobiocypris rarus. The sequence goes on along the minus strand of CM040934.1, from coordinate 4,208,610 downwards.
TATTAATATGTACCTTTAAGGTACTAATATGCACTCTTAAAGTACTGATATGTACCTTTAAGGTACTAATATGTACCATTTAGGTGTGAGTAAGGTACAAAGATGTACCTTTTCACTTTGTACCTTAGGTACCGCCCCAGTGACAGCACTGTACCTTTTTTTCTGAGAGTGTAATGGTAATCAGAAGGGAAGTAGTAAGTTAGTGTTTAAGGAATCTTGGTCCAAAACTATGTTCAGTAGGTCAAAAATGGACTTCCTAAACCATAAAAAACATTAAAAATAAAAAACTTTTAAAAAATTGTGGAACTTTTAAAGGTAATCAGAAGGGAAGTAGTAAGTTAGTGTTTAAGGAATCTTGGTCCAAAACTATGTTCAGTAGGTCAAATATGGACTTCCTACAGCGATAACATGTAAAAACAAAATTAAAAAAAAAAAAAAAAACTTTTGTGGAACTTTTGGCTAGTAATGGTAATCAGAAGGGAAGTAGTAAGTTAGTGTTTAAGGAATCTTGGTCCAAAACTATGTTCAGTAGGTCAAATATGGACTTCCTACAGCCATAACATGAAAAAACAAACATTACATTTTTTTTTTTTTTTTTAACTTTAAAAAAAAACTTTTGTGGAACTTTTGGCTAGTAATGGTAATCAGAAGTGAAGTAGTAAGTTAGTGTTTAAGGACTCTTGGTCCAAAACTTTGTTCAGTGGGTCAAGTATTGACTTCCTTCAGCCATAACATGTAAAAATAAACATAAAAAATACAAATAAAAACTTTTGTGGAACTTTTGGCTAGTAATGGTAATCAGAAGGGAAGTAGTAAGTTAGTGTTTAAGGAATCTTGGTCCAAAACTATGTTCAGTAGGTCAAATATGGACTTCCTACAGCCATAACATGTAAAAACAAACATTAAATTTTTTTTTTTTTTTTTACTTTTGTGGAACTTTTTTCTAGTAATCAGAAGTGAAGTAGTAAGTTAGTGTTTAAGGACTCTTGGTCAAAAACTATGTTCTGTAGGTCAAATATTGACTTCCTACAGCCATAACATATAAAAACAAACATTAAAAAAAAAAAAAAAAACTTTTGTTGAACTTTTGGTTATTAATGGTAATCACAAGGGAAATAGTAAATTAGTGTTAAAAGACTCTTGGTCCAAAACTATGTTCAGTAGGTCAAAAATGGACTTCCTAAACCATAAAAAAAACACTAAAAAATAAAAATAAAATTAAAACTTGTGGAACTTTTGGCTAGTAATGGTAATCAGAAGGGAAGTAGTAAGTTATTGTTTAAGGAATCTTGGTCCAAAACTATGTTCCGTAGGTCAAATATGGACTTCCTACAGCCATAACATGATAAAACAAACATTACATTTTTTTTTTTTTAACTTTAAAAAAAAACTTTTGTTGAACTTTTGGCTAGTAATGGTAATCAGAAGTGAAGTAGTAAGTTAGTGTTTAAGGACTCTTGGTCCAAAAACTATGTTCAGGAGGTCAAATATGGACTTCCTACAGCCATAACATGTAAAAACAAACATTAAAAAAATAAAAAAATAAAAACTTTTGTGGAACTTTTTTCTAGTAATGGTAATCAGAAGTGAAGTAGTAAGTTAGTGTTTAAGGAATCTTGGTCCAAAACTATGTTCAGTAGGTCAAATATTGACTTCCTACAGTCATAACATGTAAAAACAAACATAAAAAAAAAAAAACTTTTGTGGAACTTTTGGCTATTAATAGTAATCACAAGGGAAATAGTAAGTTAGTGTTTAAGGACTCTTGGTCCAAAACAATGTTCAGTAGGTCAAAAATGGACTTCCTAAACCATAAAAAAACATTAAAAAATAAAAAAACTTTTAAAAAAATTGTGGAACTTTTAAAGGTAATCAGAAGGGAAGTAGTAAGTTAGTGTTTAAGGAATCTTGGTCCAAAACTATGTTCAGTAGGTCAAATATGGACTTCCTACAGCGATAACATGTAAAAACAAAGATTAAAAAAAAAAAAAAACTTTTGTGGAACTTTTGGCTAGTAATGGTAATCAGAAGGGAAGTAGTAAGTTAGTGTTTAAGGAATCTTGGTCCAAAACTATGTTCAGTAGGTCAAATATGGACTTCCTACAGCCATAACATGAAAAAACAAACATTACATTTTTTTTTTTTTTTAACTTTAAAAAAAAACTTTTGTGGAACTTTTGGCTAGTAATGGTAATGAAGTAGTAAGTTAGTGTTTAAGGACTCTTGGTCCAAAACTTTGTTCAGTGGGTCAAATATTGACTTCCTTCAGCCATAACATGTAAAAATAAACATAAAAAATAAAAATAAAAACTTTTGTGGAACTTTTGGCTAGTAATGGTAATCAGAAGGGAAGTAGTAAGTTAGTGTTTAAGGAATCTTGGTCCAAAACTATGTTCAGTAGGTCAAATATGGACTTCCTACAGCCATAACATGTAAAAACAAACATTAAATTTTTTTTTTTTTTTACTTTTGTGGAACTTTTTTCTAGTAATCAGAAGTGAAGTAGTAAGTTAGTGTTTAAGGACTCTTGGTCCAAAACTATGTTTTGTAGGTCAAATATTGACTTCCTACAGCCATAACATATAAAAACAAACATTAAAAAAAAAAAAAAAAAAACTTTTGTTGAACTTTTGGTTATTAATGGTAATCACAAGGGAAATAGTAAATTAGTGTTAAAAGACTCTTGGTCCAAAACTATGTTCAGTAGGTCAAAAATGGACTTCCTAAACCATAAAAAAAACACTAAAAAATAAAAATAAAATTAAAACTTGTGGAACTTTTGGCTAGTAATGGTAATCAGAAGGGAAGTAGTATGTTATTGTTTAAGGAATCTTGGTCCAAAACTATGTTCCGTAGGTCAAATATGGACTTCCTACAGCCATAACATGATAAAACAAACATTACATTTTTTTTTTTAACTTTAAAAAAAAACTTTTGTTGAACTTTTGGCTAGTAATGGTAATCAGAAGTGAAGTAGTAAGTTAGTGTTTAAGGACTCTTGGTCCAAAAACTATGTTCAGGAGGTCAAATATGGACTTCCTACAGCCATAACATGTAAAAACAAACATTAAAAAAATAAAAAAATAAAAACTTTTGTGGAACTTTTTTCTAGTAATGGTAATCAGAAGTGAAGTAGTAAGTTAGTGTTTAAGGAATCTTGGTCCAAAACTATGTTCAGTAGGTCAAATATTGACTTCCTACAGTCATAACATGTAAAAACAAACATAAAAAAAAAAAAACTTTTGTGGAACTTTTGGCTATTAATAGTAATCACAAGGGAAATAGTAAGTTAGTGTTTAAGGACTCTTGGTCCAAAACAATGTTCAGTAGGTCAAATATGGTCTTCCTACAGCCATAAAATGTAAAAACAAACATTAAAAAATAAAAATAAAATAAAAACTTTTGTGAAACTTTTGGCTAGTAATGGTAATCCGAAGGGAAGTAGTAAGTTAGTGTTTAAGGACTTGGTCCAAAACTATGTTAAGTAGGTCAAATATGGACTTCCTACATCGATAACATGAAAAAACAAACATTACTTTTTTTTTTTTTAACTTTAAAAAAACTTTTGTGGAACTTTTGGCTTAGTAATGGTAATCACAAGGGAAGTAGTAAGTTATTGTTTAAGGAATCTTGGTCCAAAACTATGTTCAGTAGGTCAAATATGGACTTCCTACAGCCATAACATGATAAATCAAACATTACATTTTTTTTTTTTTACTTAAAAAAAAAACTTTTGTGGAACTTTTGGCTAGTAATGGTAATCAGAAGTGAAGTAGTAAGTTAGTGTTTAAGGACTCTTGGTCCAAAAACTATGTTCAGGAGGTCAAATATAGACTTCCTACAGGCATAACATGTAAAAACAAACATTAAAAAAATAAAAAAATAAAAACTTTTGTGGAACTTTTTTCTAGTAATGGTAATCAGAAGTGAAGTAGTAAGTTAGTGTTTAAGGAATCTTGGTCCAAAACTATGTTCAGTAGGTCAAATATTGACTTCCTACAGCCATAACATGTAAAAATAAACATTGCATTTTTTTTTTTTTTTTTACTTTAAAAAAAAAACTTGTGGAACTTTTGGCTAGTAATGGTAATCAGAAGGGAAGTGTAAGTTAGTGTTTAAGGACTCTTGGTCCAAAACTATGTTCAGTAGGTGAAATATGGACTTCCTACAGCCATAACATGTAAAAAGAAACATAAAGAAAATAAAATAAAAATAAAAACTTTTGTGGAACTTTTGGCTACTTATGGTAATCAGAAGGGAAGTAGTAAGGTAGTGTTTAAGGACTCTTGGTCCAAAACTATGTTCAGTAGGTCAAATATGGACTTCCTACAGCCATAACATGAAAAAACAAACATTACATTTTTTTATTTTTTTACATTAAAAAAACTTTTGTGGAACTTTTGGCTAGTAATGGTAATCAGAAGGAAGTCGTAAGTTAGTGTTTAAGGACTCTTGGTCCAAAACTATGTCCAGTAGGTCAAATATGGACTTCCTACAGCCATAACATGTAAATACAAACATTCTTTTTTTTTTTTTTTTACTTAAAAAAAAACTTTTCTGGAACTTTTGGCTAGTAATGGTAATCAGAAGGGAAGTAGTAAGTTAGTGTTTAAGGACTCTTTGTCCAAATCTATGTTCAGTAGGTCAAATATGGACTTCCTACAGACATAACATGTAAAAAACAAACATTGCATTTTTTTTTTTACTTAGAAAAAAACTTTTGTGGAACTTTTGGCTAGTAATGGTAATCAGAAGGGAAGTTAGTGTTTAAGGACTCTTGGTCCAAAACTATTTTCAGAAGGTCAAATATGGACTTCCTACAGCCATAACATGTAAATACAAACATTCTTTTTTTTTTTTTTTTTACTTAAAAAAAAAAAAACTTTTCTGGAACTTTTGGCTAGTAATGGTAATCAGAAGGGAAGTGTAAGTTAGTGTTTAAGGACTCTTGGTCCAAAACTATGTTCAGTGGGTCAAATATGGACTTCCTACAGCCACATTAAAAACAAACAATAAAAAAAAAACTTTAAAAAAAACTTAAAAAAAAAACTTTTGTGGAACTTTTGGCTAGTAATGGTAATCAGAAGGGAAGTAGTAAGTTAGTGTTTAAGGATTCTTGGTCCAAAACTATGTTCAGTAGGTCAAATATGGACTTCCTACAGCCATAACATGAAAAAACAAACATTATTATTATTTTAATTTTTTAACTTTAAAAAAAAACTTTTGTGGAACTTTTTGCTAGTAATGGTAATCAGAAGGGAAGTAGTAAGTTAGTGTTTAAATACTCTTGGTCCAAAACTATGTTCAGTAGGTCAAATATGGACTTCCTACAGCCATAACATATAAAAACAAACATAAAAATAAAAAAATAAAAAACTTTTGTGGAACTTTTGGCTAGTAATGGTAATCAGAAGGGAAGTAGTAAGTTAGTGCTTAAGGACTCTTGGTCCAAAACTATGTTCAGTGGGTCAAATGTGGACTTCCTACAGCCATAACATGTAAAAACAAACATTACATTTTTTTTTAACTTTAAAAAAAAACTTTTGTGGAACTTTTGGCTAGTAATGGTAATCACAAGGGAAATAGTAAGTTAGTGTTTGAGGACTCTTGGTCCAAAACTATGTTCAGTAGGTCAAATATGGACTTCCTACAGCCATAATAACAAATATTAAAAAATAAAAATAAAATTAAAAACTTTTTGGAACTTTTGGCTAGTAATGGGAAGTAGTAAGTTAGTGTTTAATGACTCTTGGTCCATATCTATGTTCAGTAGGTCAAATATGGACTTCCTACAGCCAAAACGTAGCGCTAAACATAATTATTATTATTATTTTTTTTAATCTTTAAAAAAAACTTTTTTGGAACTTTTGGCTAGTAATGGTAATCAGAAGGGAAATAGTAAGTTAGTGTTTAAGGACTCTTGGTCCAAAACTATGTTCAGTAGGTCAAATATGGACTTCCTGCAGGCATAACATGTAAAAACAAACATTAAAAAAATAAATAAAAAAAAACTTAAAAAAAAACTTTTGTGGAACTTTTGGCTAGTAATAGTAATCAGAAGGGAAGTCGTAAGTTAGTGTTTAAGGACTCTTGGTCCAAAACTATGTCCAGTAGGTCAAATATGGACTTCCTACAGCCATAACATGTAAAAACAAACATTACATTTTTTTTTATTTAAATACTTAAAAAAAAATTTTTGTGGAACTTTTGGCTATTAATAGTAATCACAAGGGAAATAGTAAGTTAGTGTTTAAGGACTCTTGGTCCAAAACAATGTTCAGTAGGTCAAATATGGACTTCCTACAGCCATAAAATGTAAAAACAAAAATTAAAAAAAAACTTTAAAAAAAAAACATTTTGGGAACTTTTGGCTAGTAATGGTAATCCGAAGGGAAGTAGTAAGTTAGTGTTTAAGGACTCTTGGTCCAAAACTATGTCCAGTACGTCAAAATGGACTTCCCAAAGCCATAAAAACAAACATTAAAAATAAAAATAAAATAAAAACATTTGTGGAACTTTTGGCTAGTAATGGTAATCAGAAGGGAAGTGTAAGTTAGTGTTTAAGGACTCTTGGTCCAAAACTATGTTCAGTAGGTGAAATATGGACTTCCTACAGCCATAGCATGTAAAAACAAACATAAAAATAAATAAAAATAAAAACTTTAAAAACTTTTGTGGAACTTTTGGCTATGGTAATCAGAAGGGAAGTAGTAAGTTAGTGTTTAAGTTAGTGTTTAAGGACTCTTGGTCCAAAACTATGTTCAGTAGGTCAAATATGGACTTCCTACAGCCATAACATATAAAAACAAACATTAAAAAAAAAAAATAAGGAAAAAACTTTTGTGGGAAACATTATACATTATACACAAACATTATATTAATGGTTATCACAAGGGAAATAGTAAGTTAGTGTTTAAGGACTCTTGGTCCAAAGCTATGCTCAGTAGGTCAAATATGGACTTCCTACAGCCATAACATGTAAAAACAAACATTATTATTTTTTTTAACTTAAAAAAAAAACTTTTGTTGAACTTTTGGCTAGTAATGGTAATCAGAAGGGAAGTCATAAGTTAGTGTTTAAGGACTCGTGGTCCAAAACAATGTCCAGTAGGTCAATTATGGACTTCCTACAGCCATAACTTAAAAAAAAAAAAAAAAAAAAAAACTTTTCTGGAACTTTTGGCTAGTAATGGTAATCAGAAGGGAAGCAGTAAGTTAGTGTTTAAGGACTCTTGGTCCAAATCTATGTTCAGTAGGTCAAATATGGACTTCCTACAGCCATAACATGTAAAAACAAACATTATTATTATTTTATTTTTTTAACTTTAAAAAAACATTTGTGAACTTTTGGCTAGTAATGGTAATCACAAGGGAAATAGTAAGTTAGTGTTTGAGGACTCTTGGTCCAAAACTATGTCCAGTAGGTCAAATATGGACTTCCTACAGCCATAACATGTAAAAATAAACATTGCATTTTTTTTTTTTTTTACTTTAAAAAAACTTGTGGAACTTTTGGCTAGTAATGGTAATCAGAAGGAAGTGTAAGTTAGTGTTTAAGGACTCTTGGTCCAAAACTATGTTCAGTAGGTGAAATATGGACTTCCTACAGCCATAACATGTAAAAAGAAACATAAAGAAAATAAAATAAAAATAAAAACTTTTGTGGAACTTTTGGCTAGTAATGGTAATCAGAAGGGAAGTAGTATGTTATTGTTTAAGGAATCTTGGTCCAAAACTATGTTCAGTAGGTCAAATATGGACTTCCTACAGCCATAACATGATAAAACAAACATTACATTTTTTTTTTTTTTTTTAACTTTAAAAAAAAACTTTTGTTGAACTTTTGGCTAGTAATGGTAATCAGAAGTGAAGTAGTAAGTTAGTGTTTAAGGACTCTTGGTCCAAAAACTATGTTCAGGAGGTCAAATATGGACTTCCTACAGCCATAACATGTAAAACAAACATTAAAAAATAAAAAATAAAAACTTTTGTGGAACTTTTTCTAGTAATGGTAATCAGAAGTGAAGTAGTAAGTTAGTGTTTAAGGAATCTTGGTCCAAAACTATGTTCAGTAGGTCAAATATTGACTTCCTACAGTCATAACATGTAAAACAAACATAAAAAAAAACTTTTGTGGAACTTTTGGCTATTAATAGTAATCACAAGGGAAATAGTAAGTTAGTGTTTAAGGACTCTTGGTCCAAAACAATGTTCAGTAGGTCAAATATGGTCTTCCTACAGCCATAAAATGTAAAAACAAACATTAAAAAATAAAAATAAAATAAAAACTTTTGTGAAACTTTTGGCTAGTAATGGTAATCCGAAGGAAGTAGTAAGTTAGTGTTTAAGGACTTGGTCCAAAACTATGTTAAGTAGGTCAAATATGGACTTCCTACATCGATAACATGAAAAAACAAACATTACTTTTTTAACTTTAAAAAAACTTTTGTGGAACTTTTGGCTTAGTAATGGTAATCACAAGGGAAGTAGTAAGTTATTGTTTAAGGAATCTTGGTCCAAAACTATGTTCAGTAGGTCAAATATGGACTTCCTACAGCCATAACATGATAAATCAAACATTACATTTTTTTTTTTTTTTACTTAAAAAAACTTTTGTGGAACTTTTGGCTAGTAATGGTAATCAGAAGTGAAGTAGTAAGTTAGTGTTTAAGGACTCTTGGTCCAAAAACTATGTTCAGGAGGTCAAATATAGACTTCCTACAGGCATAACATGTAAAAACAAACATTAAAAAAATAAAAAAATAAAAACTTTTGTGGAACTTTTTTCTAGTAATGGTAATCAGAAGTGAAGTAGTAAGTTAGTGTTTAAGGAATCTTGGTCCAAAACTATGTTCAGTAGGTCAAATATTGACTTCCTACAGCCATAACATGAAAAAACAAACATTACTTTTTTTTTTTTATCTTTAAAAAAAAACTTTTGTGGAACTTTTGGCTAGTAATGGTAATCACAAGGGAAATAGTAAGTTAGTGTTTGAGGACTCTTGGTCCAAAACTATGTCCAGTAGGTCAAATATGGACTTCCTACAGCCATAACATGTAAAAATAAACATTGCATTTTTTTTTTTTTTTTTTACTTTAAAAAAAAAACTTGTGGAACTTTTGGCTAGTAATGGTAATCAGAAGGGAAGTGTAAGTTAGTGTTTAAGGACTCTTGGTCCAAAACTATGTTCAGTAGGTGAAATATGGACTTCCTACAGCCATAACATGTAAAAAGAAACATAAAGAAAATAAAATAAAAATAAAAACTTTTGTGGAACTTTTGGCTACTTATGGTAATCAGAAGGAAGTAGTAAGGTAGTGTTTAAGGACTCTTGATCCAAAACTATGTTCAGTAGGTCAAATATGGACTTCCTACAGCCATAACATGAAAAAACAAACATTACATTTTTTTATTTTTTTTTACATTAAAAAAAAACTTTTGTGGAACTTTTGGCTAGTAATGGTAATCAGAAGGGAAGTCGTAAGTTAGTGTTTAAGGACTCTTGGTCCAAAACTATGTCCAGTAGGTCAAATATGGACTTCCTACAGCCATAACATGTAAAAACAAACATTACATTTTTTTTTATTTAAATACTTAAAAAAAAATTTTTGTGGAACTTTTGGCTATTAATAGTAATCACAAGGGAAATAGTAAGTTAGTGTTTAAGGACTCTTGGTCCAAAACAATGTTCAGTAGGTCAAATATGGACTTCCTACAGCCATAAAATGTAAAAACAAAAATTAAAAAAACTTAAAAAAACATTTTGGGAACTTTTGGCTAGTAATGGTAATCCAAGGAAGTAGTAAGTTAGTGTTTAAGGACTCTTGGTCCAAAACTATGTCCAGTACGTCAAAAATGGACTTCCCAAAGCCATAAAAACAAACATTAAAAATAAAAATAAAATAAAAACATTTGTGGAACTTTGGCTAGTAATGGTAATCAGAAGGGAAGTGTAAGTTAGTGTTTAAGGACTCTTGGTCCAAAACTATGTTCAGTAGGTGAAATATGGACTTCCTACAGCCATAGCATGTAAAAACAAACATAAAAAATAAATAAAAAAAAACTTTAAAAAACTTTTGTGGAACTTTTGGCTATGGTAATCAGAAGGAAGTAGTAAGTTAGTGTTTAAGTTAGTGTTTAAGGACTCTTGGTCCAAAACTATGTTCAGTAGGTCAAATATGGACTTCCTACAGCCATAACATATAAAAACAAACATTAAAAAAAATAAGGAAAAAACTTTTGTGGGAAACATTATACATTATACACAAACATTATATTAATGGTTATCACAAGGGAAATAGTAAGTTAGTGTTTAAGGACTCTTGGTCCAAAGCTATGCTCAGTAGGTCAAATATGGACTTCCTACAGCCATAACATGTAAAAAACAAACATTATTATTTTTTTTAACTTAAAAAAAAAACTTTTGTTGAACTTTTGGCTAGTAATGGTAATCAGAAGGGAAGTCATAAGTTAGTGTTTAAGGACTCGTGGTCCAAAACAATGTCCAGTAGGTCAATTATGGACTTCCTACAGCCATAACATGTAAAACAAACATTTTTTTTTTTTTACTTAAAAAAAAAAAAAAAAAAACTTTTCTGGAACTTTTGGCTAGTAATGGTAATCAGAAGGGAAGCAGTAAGTTAGTGTTTAAGGACTCTTGGTCCAAATCTATGTTCAGTAGGTCAAATATGGACTTCCTACAGCCATAACATGTAAAAAACAAACATTATTATTATTTTATTTTTTTAACTTTAAAAAAAAACATTTGTGGAACTTTTGGCTAGTAATGGTAATCACAAGGGAAATAGTAAGTTAGTGTTTGAGGACTCTTGGTCCAAAACTATGTCCAGTAGGTCAAATATGGACTTCCTACAGCCATAACATGTAAAAATAAACATTGCATTTTTTTTTTTTACTTTAAAAAAAAAACTTGTGGAACTTTTGGCTAGTAATGGTAATCAGAAGGGAAGTGTAAGTTAGTGTTTAAGGACTCTTGGTCCAAAACTATGTTCAGTAGGTGAAATATGGACTTCCTACAGCCATAACATGTAAAAAGAAACATAAAGAAAATAAAATAAAAATAAAAACTTTTGTGGAACTTTTGGCTACTTATGGTAATCAGAAGGGAAGTAGTAAGGTAGTGTTTAAGGACTCTTGGTCCAAAACTATGTTCAGTAGGTCAAATATGGACTTCCTACAGCCATAACATGAAAAACAAACATTACATTTTTTATTTTTTTACATTAAAAAAAAACTTTTGTGGAACTTTTGGCTAGTAATGGTAATCAGAAGGGAAGTCGTAAGTTAGTGTTTAAGGACTCTTGGTCCAAAACTATGTCCAGTAGGTCAAATATGGACTTCCTACAGCCATAACATGTAAATACAAACATTTTTTTTTTTTTTTTTTTTTACTTAAAAAAAAAACTTTTGTGGAACTTTTGGCTAGTAATGGTAATCAGAAGGGAAGTAGTAAGTTAGTGTTTAAGGACTCTTTGTCCAAATCTATGTTCAGTAGGTCAAATATGGACTTCCTACAGACATAACATGTAAAAAACAAACATTGCATTTTTTTTATTTTTTTTTTACTTAGAAAAAAAACTTTTGTGGAACTTTTGGCTAGTAATGGTAATCAGAAGGGAAGTGTAAGTTAGTGTTTAAGGACTCTTGGTCCAAAACTATTTTCAGAAGGTCAAATATGGACTTCCTACAGCCATAACATGTTAAAACAAACATAAATAAAATAAAATAAAAAAAAAAACTTTTGTGGAACTTTTGGCTACTTATGGTAATCAGAAGGGAAGTATTAAGGTAGTGTTTAAGGACTCTTGGTCCAAAACTATGTTCAGTGGGTCAAATATGGACTTCCTACAGCCACATTAAAAAACAAACAATAAAAAAAAAAACTTTAAAAAAAACTTTAAAAAAAAACTTTTGTGGAACTTTTGGCTAGTAATGGTAATCAGAAGGGAAGTAGTAAGTTAGTGTTTAAGGATTCTTGGTCCAAAACTATGTTCAGTAGGTCAAATATGGACTTCCTACAGCCATAACATGAAAAAACAAACATTATTATTATTTTAATTTTTAACTTTAAAAAAACTTTTGTGGAACTTTTGCTAGTAATGGTAATCAGAAGGGAAGTAGTAAGTTAGTGTTTAAATACTCTTGGTCCAAAACTATGTTCAGTAGGTCAAATATGGACTTCCTACAGCCATAACATATAAAAACAAACATAAAAATAAAAAATAAAAACTTTTGTGGAACTTTTGGCTAGTAATGGTAATCAGAAGGGAAGTAGTAAGTTAGTGCTTAAGGACTCTTGGTCCAAAACTATGTTCAGTGGGTCAAATGTGGACTTCCTACAGCCATAACATGTAAAAACAAACATTACATTTTTTTTTAACTTTAAAAAAAAACTTTTGTGGAACTTTTGGCTAGTAATGGTAATCACAAGGGAAATAGTAAGTTAGTGTTTGAGGACTCTTGGTCCAAAACTATGTTCAGTAGTCAAATATGGACTTCCTACAGCCATAATAACAAATATTAAAAAATAAAAATAAAATTAAAAACTTTTTTGGAACTTTTGGCTAGTAATGGGAAGTAGTAAGTTAGTGTTTAATGACTCTTGGTCCATATCTATGTTCAGTAGGTCAAATATGGACTTCCTACAGCCAAAACGTAGCGCTAAACATAATTATTATTATTATTTTTAATCTTTAAAAAAAACTTTTTTGGAACTTTTGGCTAGTAATGGTAATCAGAAGGGAAATAGTAAGTTAGTGTTTAAGGACTCTTGGTCCAAAACTATGTTCAGTAGGTCAAATATGGACTTCCTGCAGGCATAACATGTAAAAACAAACATTAAAAATAAATAAAAAAACTTAAAAAAACTTTTGTGGAACTTTTGGCTAGTAATAGTAATCAGAAGGAAGTCGTAAGTTAGTGTTTAAGGACTCTTGGTCCAAAACTATGTCCAGTAGGTCAAATATGGACTTCCTACAGCCATAACATGTAAAACAAACATTACATTTTTTTTTATTTAAATACTTAAAAAAAAATTTTTGTGGAACTTTTGGCTATTAATAGTAATCACAAGGGAAATAGTAAGTTAGTGTTTAAGGACTCTTGGTCCAAAACAATGTTCAGTAGGTCAAATATGGACTTCCTACAGCCATAAAATGTAAAAACAAAAATTAAAAAAAAACTTTAAAAAAAAAACATTTTGGGAACTTTTGGCTAGTAATGGTAATCCGAAGGGAAGTAGTAAGTTAGTGTTTAAGGACTCTTGGTCCAAAACTATGTCCAGTACGTCAAAAATGGACTTCCCAAAGCCATAAAAACAAACATTAAAAAATAAAAATAAAATAAAAACATTTGTGGAACTTTTGGCTAGTAATGGTAATCAGAAGGGAAGTGTAAGTTAGTGTTTAAGGACTCTTGGTCCAAAACTATGTTCAGTAGGTGAAATATGGACTTCCTACAGCCATAGCATGTAAAAACAAACATAAAAAAATAAATAAAAATAAAAACTTTAAAAAAACTTTTGTGGAACTTTTGGCTATGGTAATCAGAAGGGAAGTAGTAAGTTAGTGTTTAAGTTAGTGTTTAAGGACTCTTGGTCCAAAACTATGTTCAGTAGGTCAAATATGGACTTCCTACAGCCATAACATATAAAAACAAACATTAAAAAAAAAAAATAAGGAAAAAACTTTTGTGGGAAACATTATACATTATACACAAACATTATATTAATGGTTATCACAAGGGAAATAGTAAGTTAGTGTTTAAGGACTCTTGGTCCAAAGCTATGCTCAGTAGGTCAAATATGGACTTCCTACAGCCATAACATGTAAAAAACAAACATTATTATTTTTTTTAACTTAAAAAAAAAACTTTTGTTGAACTTTTGGCTAGTAATGGTAATCAGAAGGAAGTCATAAGTTAGTGTTTAAGGACTCGTGGTCCAAAACAATGTCCAGTAGGTCAATTATGGACTTCCTACAGCCATAACATGTAAAAACAAACATTCTTTTTTTTTTTTTACTTAAAAAAAAAAAAACTTTTCTGGAACTTTTGGCTAGTAATGGTAATCAGAAGGGAAGCAGTAAGTTAGTGTTTAAGGACTCTTGGTCCAAATCTATGTTCAGTAGGTCAAATATGGACTTCCTACAGCCATAACATGTAAAAACAAACATTATTATTATTTTATTTTTTTAACTTTAAAAAAAAACATTTGTGGAACTTTTGGCTAGTAATGGTAATCAGAAGGGAAGTGTAAGTTAGTTTTTAAGGACTCTTGGTCCAAAACTATGTTCAGTAGGTGAAATATGGACTTCCTACAGCCATAGCATATAAAAACAAACATAAAAAATAAATAAAAATAAAAACTTTAAAAAAACTTTTATAGAACTTTTGGCTATGGTAATCAGAAGGGAAGTAGTAAGTTAGTGTTTAAGTTAGTGTTTAAGGACTCTTGGTCCAAAACTATGTTCAGTAGGTCAAAACTTCCTACAGCCATAACATGTAAAAACAAACAAAAAAAAAAAAAAAAAAAAAACCTTTTGTGGAACTTTTCGCTAATGGTAATCAGAAGTGAAGTAGGAAGTTAGTGTTTAATGAATCTTGGTCCAAAACTATGTTCAGTAGGTCAAATATGGACTTCCTACAGCCATAACATGAAAAACAAACATTACATTTTTTATTTTTTTACATTAAAAAAAAACTTTTGTGGAACTTTTGGCTAGTAATGGTAATCAGAAGGGAAGTCGTAAGTTAGTGTTTAAGGACTCTTGGTCCAAAACTATGTCCAGTAGGTCAAATATGGACTTCCTACAGCCATAACATGTAAATACAAACATTCTTTTTTTTTTTTTTTTTTACTTAAAAAAAAAAAAACTTTTCTGGAACTTTTGGCTAGTAATGGTAATCAGAAGGAAAGTAGTAAGTTAGTGTTTAAGGACTCTTGGTCCAAATCTATGTTCAGTAGGTCAAATATGGACTTCCTACAGCCATAACATGTAAAAAACAAACATTATTATTATTTTTTTTTAACTTTAAAAAAAAACTTTTGTGGAACTTTTGGCTAGTAATGGTAATCACAAGGGAAATAGTAAGTTAGTGTTTGAGGACTCTTGGTCCAAAACTATGTTCAGTAGGTCAAATATGGACTTCCTACAGCCATAAAAACAAATATTAAAAATTAAAATAAAATAAAAACTTTTTTGGAACTTTTGGCTAGTAATGGGAAGTAGTAAGTTAGTGTTTAAGGACTCTTGGTCCATATCTATGTTCAGTAGGTCAAATATGGACTTCCTACAGCCATAACATGTAAAAACAAACATTGCATTTTTTTTTTTTTACTTAAAAATAACTTTTTGGAACTTTTGGCTAGTAATGGTAATCAGAAGGGAAGTGTAAGTTAGTGTTTAAGGACTCTTGGTCCAAAACTATGTTCAGTAGGTCAAATATGGACTTCCTACAGCCATAACATGAAAAAACAAACATTATTATTATGTTATTTTTTTAACTTTAAAAAAAAACTTTTGTGGAACTTTTGCTAGTAATGGTAATCAGAAGGAAGTAGTAAGTTAGTGTTTAAATACTCTTGGTCCAAAACTATGTTCAGTAGGTCAAATATGGACTTCCTACAGCCATAACATATAAAAACAAACATAAAAATAAAAAAATAAAAAACTTTTGTGGAACTTTTGGCTAGTAATGGTAATCAGAAGGGAAGTAGTAAGTTAGTGTTTAAGGACTCGTGGTCCAAAACTATGTCCAGTAGGTCAAATATGGACTTCCTACAGCCATAACATGTAAAAACAAACATTCTTTTTTTTTTTTTTTTTACTTAAAAAAAAAAAAAAAAACTTTTCTGGAACTTTTGGCTAGTAATGGTAATCAGAAGGGAAGTAGTAAGTTAGTGTTTAAGGACTCTTGGTCCAAATCTATGTTCAGTAGGTCAAATATGGACTTCCTACAGCCATAACATGTAAAAAACAAACATTATTATTATTTTATTTTTTTAACTTTAAAAAAAAACATTTGTGGAACTTTTGGCTAGTAATGGTAATCAGAAGGGAAGTGTAAGTTAGTGTTTAAGGACTCTTGGTCCAAAACTATGTTCAGTAGGTGAAATATGGACTTCCTACAGCCATAGCATATAAAACAAACATAAAAAAATAAATAAAGATAAAAACTTTAAAAAAACTTTTGTGGAACTTTTGGCTATGGTAATCAGAAGGGAAGTAGTAAGTTAGTGTTTAAGTTAGTGTTTAAGGACTCTTGGTCCAAAACTATGTTCAGTAGGTCAAAACTTCCTACAGCCATAACATGTAAAAACAAACATAAAAACAAACAAAAAAAATTTAAAATAAAAAAAAAAACCTTTTGTGGAACTTTTGGCTAGTAATGGTAATCAGAAGGGAAGTAGTAAGTTAGTGTTTACCATTACTAGCCAAAAGTTCAAAAGTTCCACAAAAGTTTTTTTAAAGTGTTTTTATGTTCAGCTACATGTTGTGGCTGTAGGAAGTCCATATTTCACCTACTGAACATAGTTTTGGACCAAGAGTCCTTAAACACTAACATACTACTTGCCTTCTGATTACCATTACTAGCCAAAAGTTCCACAAAAGTTTTTTAAAGTGTTTTTTTTATGTTCAGCGCTACATGTTGTGGCTGTAAGAAGTCCATATTTGACCTACTGAACATAGTTTTGGACCAAGAGTCCTTAAACACTAACTTACTCTTTTCCCTTGTGATTACCATTACTAGCCAAAAGTTCCACAAAAGATTTAATTTTAAAGTAAAAAAAAAATAATAATAATTAAAGTTTGTTTTTACATGTTATTGCTGTAGGAAGTCCATATTTCACCTACTGAACATAGATTTGGACCAAGAGTCCTTAAACTCCAATTTACTACTTCCTTCTGATTACCATTACTAGCCAAAAGTTCCACAAAAGTTTTTTTAAAGTTTTTTTATTTATTTTTTTTTATGTTCAGCGCTACATGTTGTGGCTGTAGGTCCATATTTGACCTACTGAACATAGTTTTGGACCAAGAGTCCTTAAACACTAACTTACTACTTCCCTTCTGATAACCATTACTAGCCAAAAGTTCCACAAAAGATTTTTTTTTAAAGTAAAAAAAAAAAAATGTTATGTTTGTTTTTCCATGTTATGGCTTTAGGAAGTCCATATTTCACCTACTGAATATAATTTTGGACCAGGAGTCCTTAAACACTAACATACTACTTCCCTTCTGATTACCATTACTAGCCAAAAGTTCCACAAAAGTTTTTTTTGTGTTTTTTTTAATGTTCAGCGCTACATGTTGTGGCTGTAGGAAGTCCATATTTTACCTACTGAACATAGATTTGGACCAAGAGTCCTTAAACACTAACTTACTACTTTCCTTCTGATTACCATTACTAGCCAACAGTTTCCAAAAGTTTTTTTAAATATTTTTTTATATTTTTTTTTAATGTTTGATTTTTCATGTTATGGCTGTAAGAAGTCCATATTTGACCTACTGAACATAGTTTTGGACCAAGAGTCACTAACTTACTCTTTCCCTTGTGATTACCATTACTAGCCAAAAGTTCCACAAAAGATTTTTTTTAAAGTAAAAAAAATAAATAAAAAAAAATCTAATGTTTGTTTTTACATGTTATGGCTGTAGGAAGTCCATATTTTACCTACTGAACATAGTTTTGGACCAAGAGTCCTTAAACACTAACATACTACTTCCCTTCTGATTACCATTACTAGCCAAAAGTTCCACAAAAGTTTTTTTTAAAGTGGTTTTTTTTTTTTAATGTTCAGCGCTACATGTTTTGGCTGTAGGAAGTCCATATTTTACCTACTGAACATAGATTTGGACCAAGAGTCCTTAAACACTAACATACTACTTCCCTTCTGATTACCATTACTAGCCAAAAGTTCCACAAAAGTTTTTTTTTTTAAGTTAAAAAAAAAATAAAAAAATGTAATGTTTGTTTTTACATGTTATGGCTGTAGGGAAGTCCATATTTGACCTACTGAACATAGTTTTGGACCAAGAGTCCTTAAACACTAACTTACTACTTTCCTTCTGATTACCATTACTAGCCAAAAGTTTCCAAAAGTTGTTTTTTTTTAAACATTTTTTTTTTTTTTAATGTTTGATTTTTCATGTTATGGCTGTAAGAAGTCCATATTTGACCTACTGAACATAGTTTTGGACCAAGAGTCACTAACTTACTCTTTCCCTTGTGATTACCATTACTAGCCAAAAGTTCCACAAAAGATTTTTTTTTAAAGTAAAAAAAAAAAATAAAAAAAAATCTAATGTTTGTTTTTACATGTTATGGCTGTAGGAAGTCCATATTTGACCTACTGAACATAGTGTTGGACCAAGAGTCCTTAAACACTAACATACTACTTCCCTTCTGATTACCATTACTAGCCAAAAGTTCCTCAAAAAAAAAAAAAAATTATGTTTGTTTTTACATGTTATGGCTGTAGGAAGTCCATATTTTACCTACTGAACATAGTTTTGGACCAAGAGTCCTTAAACACTAACATACTACTTCCCTTCTGATTACCATTACTAGCCAAAAGTTCCACAAAAGTTTTTTTTAAAGTGGTTTTTTTTTTTAATGTTCAGCGCTACATGTTGTGGCTGTAGGAAGTCCATATTTTACCTACTGAACATAGATTTGGACCAAGAGTCCTTAAACACTAACATACTACTTCCCTTCTGATTACCATTACTAGCCAAAAGTTCCACAAAAGTTTTTTTAAGTTAAAAAAATAAAAAAATGTAATGTTTGTTTTTACATGTTATGGCTGTAGGGAAGTCCATATTTGACCTACTGAACATAGTTTTGGACCAAGAGTCCTTAAACACTAACTTACTACTTTCCTTCTGATTACCATTACTAGCCAAAAGTTTCCAAAAGTTGTTTTTTTAAACATTTTTTTTTTTAATGTTTGATTTTTCATGTTATGGCTGTAAGAAGTCCATATTTGACCTACTGAACATAGTTTTGGACCAAGAGTCACTAACTTACTCTTTCCCTTGTGATTACCATTACTAGCCAAAAGTTCCACAAAAGATTTTTTTAAAGTAAAAAAAAAAAAAAATCTAATGTTTGTTTTTACATGTTATGGCTGTAGGAAGTCCATATTTGACCTACTGAACATAGTGTTGGACCAAGAGTCCTTAAACACTAACATACTACTTCCCTTCTGATTACCATTACTAGCCAAAAGTTCCTCAAAAAAAAAAAAAATTATGTTTGTTTTTACATGTTATGGCTGTAGGAAGTCCATATTTTACCTACTGAACATAGTGTTGGACCAAGAGTCCTTAAACACTAACTTACTATTTACCTTCTGATTACCATTACTAGCCAAAAGTTCCACAAAATTTTTTTGTAAAGTAAAAAAAAAAATAAAAAATAAATTACTGTTTGTTTTTACATGTTATGGCTGTAGGAAGTCCATATTTGACCTACTGTACATAGTTTTGGACCAAGAGTCCTTAAACACTAACTTACTCTTTCCCTTGTGATTACCATTACTAGCCAAAAGTTCCACAAAAATTTTTTTGTAAAGTAAAAAAAAAAAAAAATACTGTTTGTTTTTCCATGTTATGGCTGTAGGAAGTCCATATTTCACCTACTGAACATAGTTCTGGACCAAGAGTCCTTAAACACTAACTTACTACTTCCCTTCTGATTACCATTACTAGCCAAAAGTTCCACAAAAGTTTTTTTAAGTTAAAAAAAAAAAAAATGTAATGTTTGTTTTTACATGTTATGGCTGTAGGGAAGTCCATATTTGACCTACTGAACATAGTTTTGGACCAAGAGTCCTTAAACACTAACTTACTACTTTCCTTCTGATTACCATTACTAGCCAAAAGTTTCCAAAAGTTTTTTTTAAACTTTTTTTTTAATGTTTGATTTTTCATGTTATGGCTGTAAGAAGTCCATATTTGACCTACTGAACATAGTTTTGGACCAAGAGTCCTTAAACACTAACTTACTATTTACCTTCTGATTACCATTACTAGCCAAAAGTTCCACAAAATATTTTTTTTAAAGTAAAAAAAAAAAAAAAAATTACTGTTTGTTTTTACATGTTATGGCTGTAGGAAGTCCATATTTGACCTACTGTACATAGTTTTGGACCAAGAGTCCTTAAACACTAACTTACTCTTTCCCTTGTGATTACCATTACTAGCCAAAAGTTCCACAAAAGATTTTTTTAAAGTAAAAAAAAAAAAATGTAATGTTTGTTTTTACATGTCATGGCTGTAGGAAGTCCATATTTGATCTACTGAACATAGATTTGGACCAAGAGTCCTTAAACACTAACATACTACTTCCTTCTGATTACCATTACTAGCCAAAAGTTCCACAAAAGTTTTTTTTTTAGTTAAAAAAATAAAAAATGTAATGTTTGTTTTTACATGTTATGGCTGTAGGGAAGTCCATATTTGACCTACTGAACATAGTTTTGGACCAAGAGTCCTTAAACACTAACTTACTACTTTCCTTCTGATTACCATTACTAGCCAAAAGTTTCCAAAAGTTGTTTTTTTTTAAACATTTTTTTTTTTTAATGTTTGATTTTTCATGTTATGGCTGTAAGAAGTCCATATTTGACCTACTGAACATAGTTTTGGACCAAGAGTCCTTAAACACTAACTTATTCTTTCCCTTGTGATTACCATTACTAGCCAAAAGTTCCACAAAAGATTTTTTTTTACAGTAAAAAAAATAAATAAAAAAAATTTAATGTTTGTTTTTCCATGTTATGGCTGTAGGAAGTCCATATTTCACCTACTGAACATAGTTTTGGACCAAGAGTCCTTAAACACTAACATACTACTTGGCTTCTGAATACCATTACTATCCAAAAGTTCCACAAAAGTTTTTTTTAAAGTGTTTTTTTTTTTTTTTAATGTTCAGCGCTACATGTTGTGGCTGTAGGAAGTCCATATTTTACCTACTGAACATAGATTTGGACCAAGAGTCCTTAAACACTAACTTACTACTTCCCTTCTGATTACCATTACTAGCCAAAATATCCACAAAAGTTTTTTTTTTTTAAGTTAAAAAAATAAAAAAAGTAATGTTTGTTTTTACATGTTATGGCTGTAGGAAGTCCATATTTGACCTACTGAACATAGTTTTGGACCAAGAGTCCTTAAACACTAACTTACTCTTTCCCTTGTGATTACCATTAGTAGCCAAAAGTTCCACAAAATATTTAATTTTAAAGTAAAAAAATAATAATAATAATCAATGTTTGTTTTTACATGTTATTGCTGTAGGAAGTCCATATTTCACCTACTGAACATAGTTTTGGACCAAGATTCCTTAAACACTAACTTACCTTCTGGACCAAGAGTCCTTAAACACCCTTCTGATAACAATTACAAGCTAAAAGTTCCACAAAAGTTTTAATTTTAAAGTAAAAAAAAAAAAAAAAATTGAATGTTTTTACATGTTATGGATGTAGGAAGTCCATATTTGACCTACTGAACATAGTTTTGGACCAAGAGTCTTTAAACACTAACTTACTACTTCCCTTCTGATTACCTTTAAAAATTCCACAATTTTTTTTTGTTTCTTTTTATTATTTGCAATGCATTAGAAATCGTTGTGCGTTGAATAGATAATTGCTGTTGCATTGCAGAGTTTAGTTGTTTTGCATTGAAATGCATATTTAAATGTTTGTGCAATGAGCCAAATAGTGCTTTTGCATAATGCATACAAAATTTTTTGTGCATTGGCGATATTAGTGTGTTTGCATTGCATGCATACTCGTTGTGCATTGAAGAGATCGTGCACTACAAAGCATATCAGAAATCGTTATGCACGAAAGAAATTAATCATTTTGCATTTTATTACATTTAGATGTTGTGTGCATGTACATTGAAATACATATAAGACTTGTTGTGTGTTAAAGAGCTTAGTGATTTTACATTGCAATGCATATAAGACATCGTTGTGCACTGAATAACAACTGCTTTTGCAATGCAGAAAATAACCTTGTGCAGTGAAGAGTTTAGTGATTTTGCATTCGTTGAGCATTGACAGTTTAGTGCTTTTGCAATATTTATAATTTAACTTGTGCATTGAAGAAATTAATCATTTTGCATTGCAATGCATACAAAACGTTGTGCATTGGTAGACAATGGCTGTTACATTGCATTACATTCAAGATCTTGTGCAATGCATAAAATGACTTGTGCATTGTAAAGATTAGTGCTTTTGCATTGTATTAAACCTCAGATGTCGTGTGCATTAAAAACAGACAAGTGCATTGTGCATGAAATACATCTAAGATTTATTGTGTATTGAAGAGTTTAGTGCGTTTGCATTGCAATGCATATAAGAAATCGTTGTGAGTTGAATAGACAATTGCTGTTGCATTGAAATGCATATAGAAATCGCTGAGAATTTAGTGCTATGCATTGCATTTCAAGATCTCGTGTGCATTGCAATGCATAAAAGGACTTGTGCATTGACGTGTTTAGCTGTTGCATTGCAATGTATAAAGAAATCTTTATGAATTAAATAAAACAGCTGCTTTTGCAATACTTAAAAGAACTTGTGCATGAAGCGATTATGCTTTTGCATTGCAATGTATATAGAAATCGTTGAGCATTGAAGAGTTTAGTGCTTTTGCATTGTATATCATTCCAGGTCTCGTGTGCACTGAAGCACAGGTCGTGTGCACAGGTCTCGTTTGATATTCATTTAAGAGTTTAGTGCTGTTGCAATGCAAATCGCATTAAATAGACAACTGCTTTGCAAAGCATAAAATAACGTTGTGTATTGAAAAAGTGCCTTGCAGCATTGTGCTTTTGCGTTGCAGTGCATACCAGATTTGTTGTGCTTTGAAGAGATAAGTATTTTTGCACTGCTATGCATACAAAGACTGTTGTGCATTTGAAGATTTTAGTGCGATTGCAAAATACATAAAGAAAACGTTGTGTATTAAATAGATTAGCTGTTTTTGCAATGCTTAAAAGAACTTGAGCATTTTGCATTTCATTCAAGATATCGTGTGCATTGAAGAGATAAGTGCTTTTCAATGCATACAAGACTTGTGCATTTAGGAGTTTGGTGCTGTTGCATTGCCATGCATAGAGTAAACGTTGAGCATTAAATAGATCAGCTGCTTTTGAAATACTTAAAATAACTTGTGCATGAAGCGATTATGATATTGCGTTGCAATGCAATAGAAATCGTTGGCAGTTGAAGAGATTATTGCTGTTGCAATTGCAATGCATACATAGAATCGTTTTGAGCATTGACGAGTTTAGTGCTTTTGCAATGCATAAATGAACTTGTGCATTGAAGAAATTAATCATTTTACATTGCAATGCATACAAAACGTTGTGCATTGGTAGACAATTGGTGTTGCATTGCATTACATTCAAGACTTTTGCAATGCATAAAAGAACTTGTGCATTGTAAAGATAAGTGCTTTTGCATTGTATTAAACCTCAGATCTCGTGTGCATTAAACAGACAAGTGCATTGTGCATGAAATACATATAAGATGTATTGTGTATTGAAGAGTTTAAGTGCGTTTGCATTGCAATGCATATAAGAAATCGTTGTGAGTTTGATTGATTGATAATTGCTGTTGCATTATAATGCATATAGAAATCGCTGAGAATTTAGTGCTATGCATTGCATTTCATTCAAGATCTCGCGTGCATTGCAATGCATAAAAGGACTTGTGCATTGACGTGTTTAGCTGTTGCATTGCAATGTATAAAGAAATCTTTGATAATTAAATAAATCAGCTGCTTTTGCAATGCATATAAGTTTCATGGCAATGCATATAAGAAATAGTTGTGCGATGAATAGACTACTGGTTTTGCAATACAAAAAAAGAACTTGTGCATTGAAGAGATTAGTGCTTTTACGTTGCAATGTATACAAGAAAAGAGAGATTAGAACTAAAGAGAGTTTAGTCGTGTTGCATTGCATATAAGAAATCGTTGTGCTTTAAATAGGCAAAAGCTTTGGAAAGCATAAAAACTTGTTGTGCATTGAAGAGATTAGTATATTTGCACTGCATTGAATTTGTAGAACTAGTTTTGCATTGGAGATAAGTGCGTTTGCACTGCATTGCATTGTAGAACTAGTTGTGACTTGATCTCTAAAATGTTATCTCTACAATGTTTTTTTTTTTTTTCAAGTATTCTCTGTTATGTCCTGGCTGTACAAATTCTAGGTCTACTGAACATAGTTTTGGCCCAATAGTCACTAACTTACCACTTCACAAAAGTTTTTTTTTTATCCAACGTTATGTCAAACGTCCTTAACAGATAGATTTGGCCCAAAAGTCCTCAAACACTAACTTACTACTTCTGTTATGATTACCATTACTATCCAAAAGTTCCACAAAGGTTTTTTATTGTTTGTTTGTTTTTTTT
Source organism: Gobiocypris rarus (assembly GCA_023029165.1). Taxonomy (NCBI): domain Eukaryota; kingdom Metazoa; phylum Chordata; class Actinopteri; order Cypriniformes; family Gobionidae; genus Gobiocypris; species Gobiocypris rarus. Next base: position 4,184,161 of record CM040934.1, on the reverse strand, counting down.
ACATGTTATGGCTGTAGGTCGGAAGTGCATATTTGAAATACTGAAAATATTTTTGGCCCAAGAAACCTTAAACACTAAGTTACTGAATGCCATTACTAGCAAAAAGTTTCTCAAACGTAAGTTCTTGTAAGTTTGTTTTTACATGTTGTGGAATTCCATATTTGACCTATTAAACATAGTTTTGGCCAAAACATTATCATAATACCCTTCTACCCTTCTTACTACTTCCCTTCTGATTACCATTACTAGCCAAAAGTTCCCAAAAAGTTTTTTTTAAAGATTTAAAAAAAAAAATGTTTATTGTTTGTTGCTACATGTTGTGGCTGTAGGAAGACTAAATTTGACCTACTCAACATAGTTCTGGACCAAGAGTCCTTAAACACTAACTTACTACTTCCCTTCTGATTACCATTACTAGCCAAAAGTTCCACAAAAGTTTTTATTTTTATTTTATTTTCTTTATGTTTGTTTTTACATGTTATGGCTGTAGGAAGTCAATATTTGACCTACTAAACATAGTTTTGGACCAAAAGTCCTTAGACACGAACTTACTACTACCCTTCTGATTACCATTACTAGCCAAAAGTTCCCCAAAAGTTTTTTTTTTAAACATTTAAAAAAAAAATGTTTTTAATGTTCAGCGATACATGTTGTGGCTGTAGGAAGTCCATATTTTACCTACTGAACATAGTTTTGGACCAAGAGTCCTTAAACACGAACTTACTACTTCCCTTCTGATTACCATTACTAGCCAAAAGTTCTGCAAAAAAAAAAAGTTTGTTTTTACATGTTATGGCTGTAGGAGGTCCATATTTGACCTACTGAACGTAGTTTTGGACCAAGAGTCCTTAAACACGAACTTACTACTTCCTTCTGATTACCATTACTAGCCAAAAGTTCTGCAAAAAAAAATGTTTGTTTTTACATGTTATGGCTGTAGGAGGTCCATATTTGACCTACTGAACATAGTTTTGGACCAAGAGTCATTAAACACTAATTTACTGCTTCCCTTCTGATTACCATTACTAGCCAAAAGTTCCACAAAAAAAAAAAAAAAAAAAAATTATGTTTGTTTTTACATGTTATGGCTGGAGGAAGTCCATATTTGACCTACTGAACATAGTTTTGGACCAACAGTCATTAAACACTAACTTACTGCTTCACTTCTGATTACCATTACTAGCCAAAAGTTCCACAAAAGTTTTTTTTTAAAGCCATTTTTTTTTTTTTTAATGTTTGATTTTTCATGTTATGGCTGTTAAGAAGTCCATATTTGACCTACTGAACATAGTTTTGGACCAAGAGTCCTTAAACACTAACATACTACTTCCTTTCTGATTACCATTACTAGCCAAAAGTTCAGCAAAAAAAAATAATAAAAAAAAAATAATAATAATGTTTGTTTTTACATGTTATGGCTGTAGGAAGTCCATATTTGACCTACTGAACATAGTTTTGGACCAACAGTCATTAAACACTAACTTACTGCTTCCCTTCTGAGTACCATTACTAGCCAAAAGTTCCACAAAAGTTTTTTTAAAGCCATTTTTATTTATTTTTTAATGTTTGATTTTTCATGTTATGCCTGTAAGAAGTCCATATTTGACCTACTGAACATAGTTTTGGACCAAGAGTCATTAAACACTAACGTACTGCTTCCTTCTGATTACCATTACTAGCCAAAAGTTCCACAAAAGTTTTTTTAAAGTTTTTTTATTAATTTTTTTATGTTCAGCGCTACATGTTGTGGCTGTAGGAAGTCCATATTTGACCTACTGAACATAGTGTTGGACCAAGAGTCCTTAAACACTAACATACTACTTCCCTTCTGATTACCATTACTAGCCAAAAGTTCCTCAAAAAAAAAAATTATGTTTGTTTTTACATGTTATGGCTGTAGGAAGTCCATATTTTACCTACTGAACATAGTGTTGGACCAAGAGTCCTTAAACACTAACTTACTATTTACCTTCTGATTACCATTACTAGCCAAAGTTCCACAAAATTTTTTTGTAAAGTAAAAAAAAAAAAAAAAAAATAAATTACTGTTTGTTTTTACATGTTATGGCTGTAGGAAGTCCATATTTGACCTACTGTACATAGTTTTGGACCAAGAGTCCTTAAACACTAACTTACTCTTTCCCTTGTGATTACCATTACTAGCCAAAAGTTCCACAAAAATTTTTTTTTTTAAAGTAAAAAAAAAAAAAAAAAAAAATACTGTTTGTTTTTCCATGTTATGGCTGTAGGAAGTCCATATTTCACCTACTGAACATAGTTCTGGACCAAGAGTCCTTAAACACTAACTTACTACTTCCCTTCTGATTACCATTACTAGCCAAAAGTTCCACAAAAGTTTTTTTTTAAGTTAAAAAAAAAAAAAAATGTAATGTTTGTTTTTACATGTTATGGCTGTAGGGAAGTCCATATTTGACCTACTGAACATATTTTTGGACCAAGAGTCACTAACTTACTCTTTCCTTGTGATTACCATTACTAGCCAAAAGTTCCACAAAAGATTTTTTTAAAGTAAAAAAAAAAAATGTAATGTTTGTTTTTACATGTTATGGCTGTAGGAAGTCCATATTTCACCTACTGAACATAGTTCTGGACCAAGAGTCCTTAAACACTAACTTACTACTTCCCTTCTGATTACCATTACTAGCCAAAAGTTCCACAAAAGTTTTTTTAAGTTAAAAAAAAAAATGTAATGTTTGTTTTTACATGTTATGGCTGTAGGGAAGTCCATATTTGACCTACTGAACATAGTTTTGGACCAAGAGTCCTTAAACACTAACTTACTACTTTCCTTCTGATTACCATTACTAGCCAAAAGTTTCCAAAAGTTTTTCTTTTTAAACATTTTTTTTTTAATGTTTGATTTTTCATGTTATGGCTGTAAGAAGTCCATATTTGACCTACTGAACATAGTTTTGGACCAAGAGTCCTTAAACACTAACTTACTATTTACCTTCTGATTACCATTACTAGCCAAAAGTTCCACAAAATATTTTTTGTAAAGTAAAAAAAAAAAAAAAAAAAAATTACTGTTTGTTTTTACATGTTATGGCTGTAGGAAGTCCATATTTGACCTACTGTACATAGTTTTGGACCAAGAGTCCTTAAACACTAACTTACTCTTTCCTTGTGATTACCATTACTAGCCAAAAGTTCCACAAAAGATTTTTTTAAAGTAAAAAAAAAAAAAAATGTAATGTTTGTTTTTACATGTCATGGCTGTAGGAAGTCCATATTTGATCTACTGAACATAGATTTGGACCAAGAGTCCTTAAACACTAACATACTACTTCCCTTCTGATTACCATTACTAGCCAAAAGTTCCACAAAAGTTTTTTTTTTAAGTTAAAAAAAAAAAAAAAATGTAATGTTTGTTTTTACATGTTATGGCTGTAGGGAAGTCCATATTTGACCTACTGAACATAGTTTTGGACCAAGAGTCCTTAAACACTAACTTACTACTTTCCTTCTGATTACCATTACTAGCCAAAAGTTTCCAAAAGTTTTTCTTTTTAAACATTTTTTTTTAATGTTTGATTTTTCATGTTATGGCTGTAAGAAGTCCATATTTGACCTACTGAACATAGTTTTGGACCAAGAGTCCTTAAACACTAACTTATTCTTTCCCTTGTGATTACCATTACTAGCCAAAAGTTCCACAAAGATTTTTTTACAGTAAAAAAATAAATAAAAAAAATTAATGTTTGTTTTTCCATGTTATGGCTGTAGGAAGTCCATATTTCACCTACTGAACATAGTTTTGGACCAAGAGTCCTTAAACACTAACATACTACTTGGCTTCTGAATACCATTACTATCCAAAAGTTCCACAAAAGTTTTTTTTAAAGTGTTTTTTTTTTTTTTTAATGTTCAGCGCTACATGTTGTGGCTGTAGGAAGTCCATATTTTACCTACTGAACATAGATTTGGACCAAGAGTCCTTAAACACTAACTTACTACTTCCCTTCTGATTACCATTACTAGCCAAAATATCCACAAAAGTTTTTTTTTTTTAAGTTAAAAAAAAAATAAAAAAAAGTAATGTTTGTTTTTACATGTTATGGCTGTAGGGAAGTCCATATTTGACCTACTGAACATAGTTTTGGACCAAGAGTCCTTAAACACTAACTTACTCTTTCCCTTGTGATTACCATTAGTAGCCAAAAGTTCCACAAAATATTTAATTTTAAAGTAAAAATAATAATAATAATCAATGTTTGTTTTTACATGTTATTGCTGTAGGAAGTCCATATTTCACCTACTGAACATAGTTTTGGACCAAGATTCCTTAAACACTAACTTACCTTCTGGACCAAGAGTCCTTAAACACCCTTCTGATAACAATTACAAGCTAAAAGTTCCACAAAAGTTTTAATTTTAAAGTAAAAAAAAAAAAAATTGAATGTTTTTACATGTTATGGATGTAGGAAGTCCATATTTGACCTACTGAACATAGTTTTGGACCAAGAGTCTTCAAACACTAACTTACTACTTCCCTTCTGATTACCTTTAAAAGTTCCACAAGTTTTAATTTTAAAGTAAAAAAAAAAAAAAAAAAAAAAAAAAAAAAAAAAAAATTGAATGTTTTTACATGTTATGGATGTAGGAAGTCCATATTTTGCAATGCATTAGAAATCGTTGTGCGTTGAATAGATAATTGCTGTTGCATTGCAGAGTTTAGTTGTTTTGCATTGAAATGCATATTTAAATGTTTGTGCAATGAGCCAAATAGTGCTTTTGCATAATGCATACAAAATTTTTTGTGCATTGGCGATATTAGTGTGTTTGCATTGCATGCATACTCGTTGTGCATTGAAGAGATCGTGCACTACAAAGCATATCAGAAATCGTTATGCACTAAAGAAATTAATCCTTTTGCATTTTATTACATTTAGATGTCGTGTGCATGTGCATTGAAATACATATAAGACTTGTTGTGTGTTAAAGAGCTTAGTGATTTTACATTGCAATGCATATAAGACATCGTTGTGCACTGAATAACAACTGCTTTTGCAATGCAGAAAATAACCTTGTGCAGTGAAGAGTTTAGTGATTTTGCATTCGTTGAGCATTGACAGTTTAGTGCTTTTGCAATATTTATAATTTAACTTGTGCATTGAAGAAATTAATCATTTTGCATTGCAATGCATACAAAACGTTGTGCATTGGTAGACAATTGCTGTTACATTGCATTACATTCAAGATCTTGTGCAATGCATAAAATGACTTGTGCATTGTAAAGATTAGTGCTTTTGCATTGTATTAAACCTCAGATGTCGTGTGCATTAAAAACAGACAAGTGCATTGTGCATGAAATACATCTAAGATTTATTGTGTATTGAAGAGTTTAGTGCGTTTGCATTGCAATGCATATAAGAAATCGTTGTGAGTTGAATAGACAATTGCTGTTGCATTGAAATGCATATAGAAATCGCTGAGAATTTAGTGCTATGCATTGCATTTCAAGATCTCGTGTGCATTGCAATGCATAAAAGGACTTGTGCATTGACGTGTTTAGCTGTTGCATTGCAATGTATAAAGAAATCTTTATGAATTAAATAAAACAGCTGCTTTTGCAATACTTAAAAGAACTTGTGCATGAAGCGATTATGCTTTTGCATTGCAATGTATATAGAAATCGTTGAGCATTGAAGAGTTTAGTGCTTTTGCATTGTATATCATTCCAGGTCTCGTGTGCACTGAAGCACAGGTCGTGTGCACAGGTCTCGTTTGATATTCATTTAAGAGTTTAGTGCTGTTGCAATGCAAATCGCATTAAATAGACAACTGCTTTGCAAAGCATAAAATAACGTTGTGTATTGAAAAAGTGCCTTGCAGCATTGTGCTTTTGCGTTGCAGTGCATACCAGATTTGTTGTGCTTTGAAGAGATAAGTATTTTTGCACTGCTATGCATACAAAGACTGTTGTGCATTTGAAGATTTTAGTGCGATTGCAAAATACATAAAGAAAACGTTGTGTATTAAATAGATTAGCTGTTTTTGCAATGCTTAAAAGAACTTGAGCATTTTGCATTTCATTCAAGATATCGTGTGCATTGAAGAGATAAGTGCTTTTCAATGCATACAAGACTTGTGCATTTAGGAGTTTGGTGCTGTTGCATTGCCATGCATAGAGTAAACGTTGAGCATTAAATAGATCAGCTGCTTTTGAAATACTTAAAATAACTTGTGCATGAAGCGATTATGATATTGCGTTGCAATGCAATAGAAATCGTTGGCAGTTGAAGAGATTATTGCTGTTGCAATTGCAATGCATACATAGAATCGTTTTGAGCATTGACGAGTTTAGTGCTTTTGCAATGCATAAATGAACTTGTGCATTGAAGAAATTAATCATTTTACATTGCAATGCATACAAAACGTTGTGCATTGGTAGACAATTGGTGTTGCATTGCATTACATTCAAGACTTTTGCAATGCATAAAAGAACTTGTGCATTGTAAAGATAAGTGCTTTTGCATTGTATTAAACCTAAGATCTCGTGTGCATTAAACAGACAAGTGCATTGTGCATGAAATACATATAAGATGTATTGTGTATTGAAGAGTTTAAGTGCGTTTGCATTGCAATGCATATAAGAAATCGTTGTGAGTTTGATTGATTGATAATTGCTGTTGCATTATAATGCATATAGAAATCGCTGAGAATTTAGTGCTATGCATTGCATTTCATTCAAGATCTCGCGTGCATTGCAATGCATAAAAGGACTTGTGCATTGACGTGTTTAGCTGTTGCATTGCAATGTATAAAGAAATCTTTGATAATTAAATAAATCAGCTGCTTTTGCAATGCATATAAGTTTCATGGCAATGCATATAAGAAATAGTTGTGCGATGAATAGACTACTGGTTTTGCAATACAAAAAAAAGAACTTGTGCATTGAAGAGATTAGTGCTTTTACGTTGCAATGTATACAAGAAAAGAGAGATTAGAACTAAAGAGAGTTTAGTCGTGTTGCATTGCATTGCATATAAGAAATCGTTGTGCATTAAATAGGCAACAGCTTTGGAAAGCATAAAAAACTTGTTGTGCATTGAAGAGATTAGTATATTTGCACTGCATTGAATTTGTAGAACTAGTTTTGCATTGGAGATAAGTGCGTTTGCACTGCATTGCATTGTAGAACTAGTTGTGACTTGAAGAGATCTCTAAAATGTTATCTCTACAATGTTTTTTTTTTTTTTTTTCAAGTATTCTCTGTTATGTCCTGGCTGTACAAATTCTAGGTCTACTGAACATAGTTTTGGCCCAATAGTCACTAACTTACCACTTCACAAAAGTTTTTTTTTTATCCAACGTCATGTCAAACGTCCTTAACAGATAGATTTGGCCCAAAAGTCCTCAAACACTAACTTACTACTTCTGTTATGATTACCATTACTATCCAAAAGTTCCACAAAAGGTTTTTTTATTGTTTGTTTGTTTTTTGTTACATGTTATGGCTGTAGGTCGGAAGTGCATATTTGAAATACTGAAAATATTTTTGGCCCAAGAAACCTTAAACACTAAGTTACTGAATGCCATTACTAGCAAAAGTTTCTCAAACGTAAGTTCTTGTAAGTTTGTTTTTACATGTTGTGGAATTCCATATTTGACCTATTAAACATAGTTTTGGCCAAAACATTATCATAATACCCTTCTACCCTTCTTACTACTTCCCTTCTGATTACCATTACTAGCCAAAAGTTCCCAAAAAGTTTTTTTAAAGATTTAAAAAAATGTTTATTGTTTGTTGCTACATGTTGTGGCTGTAGGAAGACTAAATTTGACCTACTCAACATAGTTCTGGACCAAGAGTCCTTAAACACTAACTTACTACTTCCCTTCTGATTACCATTACTAGCCAAAAGTTCCACAAAAGTTTTTATTTTTATTTTATTTTCTTTATGTTTGTTTTTACATGTTATGGCTGTAGGAAGTCAATATTTGACCTACTAAACATAGTTTTGGACCAAAAGTCCTTAGACACGAACTTACTACTACCCTTCTGATTACCATTACTAGCCAAAAGTTCCCCAAAAGTTTTTTTTTTAAACATTTAAAAAAAAAATGTTTTTAATGTTCAGCGATACATGTTGTGGCTGTAGGAAGTCCATATTTTACCTACTGAACATAGTTTTGGACCAAGAGTCCTTAAACACGAACTTACTACTTCCTTCTGATTACCATTACTAGCCAAAAGTTCTGCAAAAAAAAAAAGTTTGTTTTTACATGTTATGGCTGTAGGAGGTCCATATTTGACCTACTGAACGTAGTTTTGGACCAAGAGTCCTTAAACACGAACTTACTACTTCCCTTCTGATTACCATTACTAGCCAAAAGTTCTGCAAAAAAAAAAAATGTTTGTTTTTACATGTTATGGCTGTAGGAGGTCCATATTTGACCTACTGAACATAGTTTTGGACCAAGAGTCATTAAACACTAATTTACTGCTTCCCTTCTGATTACCATTACTAGCCAAAAGTTCCACAAAAAAAAAAAAAAATTATGTTTGTTTTTACATGTTATGGCTGGAGGAAGTCCATATTTGACCTACTGAACATAGTTTTGGACCAACAGTCATTAAACACTAACTTACTGCTTCACTTCTGATTACCATTACTAGCCAAAAGTTCCACAAAAGTTTTTTTTTAAAGCCATTTTTTTTTTTTAATGTTTGATTTTTCATGTTATGGCTGTTAAGAAGTCCATATTTGACCTACTGAACATAGTTTTGGACCAAGAGTCCTTAAACACTAACATACTACTTCCTTTCTGATTACCATTACTAGCCAAAAGTTCAGCAAAAAAAAATAATAAAAAAAAAATAATAATAATGTTTGTTTTTACATGTTATGGCTGTAGGAAGTCCATATTTGACCTACTGAACATAGTTTTGGACCAACAGTCATTAAACACTAACTTACTGCTTCCCTTCTGAGTACCATTACTAGCCAAAAGTTCCACAAAAGTTTTTTTTTAAAGCCATTTTTATTTATTTTTTTAATGTTTGATTTTTCATGTTATGCCTGTAAGAAGTCCATATTTGACCTACTGAACATAGTTTTGGACCAAGAGTCATTAAACACTAACGTACTGCTTCCCTTCTGATTACCATTACTAGCCAAAAGTTCCACAAAAGTTTTTTTTTAAAGTTTTTTTTATTAATTTTTTTTATGTTCAGCGCTACATGTTGTGGCTGTAGGAAGTCCATATTTGACCTACTGAACATAGTTTTGGACCAAGAGTCCTTAAACACTAACATACTACTTCCCTTCTGATTACCATTACTAGCCAAAAGTTCCGCAAAAAAAAAAAGTTAAAAAAAAAATTATGTTTGTTTTTACATGTTATGGCTCTAGGACGTCCATATTTGACCTACTGAACATAGTTTTGGACCAAGAGTCATTAAACACTAACTTACTGCTTCCCTTCTGATTACCATTACTAGCCAAAAGTTCCACAAAAGTTTTTTTTTAAAGCCATTTTTATTTATTTTTTGTTTGATTTTTAATCATGTTATGGCTGTAAGAAGTCCATATTTGACCTACTGAACATATTTTTGGACCAAGAGTCCTTAAACACTAACTTACTATTTCCCTTGTGATTACCATTACTAGCCAAAAGTTCCACAAAATATTTTTTTTAAGTAAAAAAAAAAAGAAATTATGTTTGTTTTTACATATTATGGCTGTAGGAAGTCCATATTTGACCTACTGAACATAGATTTGGACCAAGAGTCCTTAAACTCTAATTTACTACTTCCCTTCTGATTACCATTACTAGCCAAAAGTTCCACAAAAGTTTTTTTTTAAAGTTTTTTTTATTAATTTTTTTATGTTCAGCTACATGTTGTGGCTGTAGGAAGTCCATATTTGACCTACTGAACATAGTTTTGGACCAAGAGTCCTTAAACACTAACCTCTCTCCTTCTGATTACCATTACTAGCCAAAAGTTCCACAAAAGTGTTTTTAATTTTTTTAAAGTAAAAAAAAAAAAAGAAATTATGTTTGTTTTTACATGTTTTGGCTGTAGGAAGTCCATATTTGACCTACTGAACATAGTTTTGGACCAAGAGTCCTTAAACAATAACATACTACTTCCCTTCTGATTACCATTACGAGCCAAAAGTTCCACAAAAGTTTTTTTTAAAGTGTTTTTTTTTTTTTATGTTCAGCGCTACATGTTGTGGCTGTAGGAAGTCCATATTTGACCTACTGAACATAGTTTTGGACCAAGAGTCCTTAAACACTAACTTACTCTCTCCCTTCTGATTACCATTACTAGCCAAAAGTTCCACAAAAGTGTTTTTTAATTTTTTTTTAAAGTAAAAAAAAAAAAAGAAATTATGTTTGTTTTTACATGTTTTGGCTGTAGGAAGTCCATATTTTACCTACTGAACATAGATTTGTACCAAGAGTCCTTAAACACTAACTTACTACTTCCCTTCTGATTACCATTACTAGCCAAAAGTTCCACAAAAGTTGTTTTTTTAAGTAAAAAAATAAAAATGTAATGTTTGTTTTTACATGTTATGGCTGTAGGGAAGTCCATATTTGACCTACTGAACATAGTTTTGGACCAAGAGTCCTTAAACACTAACTTACTACTTTCCTTCTGATTACCATTACTAGCCAAAAGTTTCCAAAAGTTTTTTTTTTTAAACATTTTTTTTTTAATGTTTGTTTTTTCATGTTATGGCTGTAAGAAGTCCATATTTGACCTACTGAACATAGTTTTGGACCAAGAGTCCTTAAACACTAACATACTACTTGCCTTCTGATTACCATTACTAGCCAAAAGTTCCACAAAAGTTTTTTTTAAAGTGTTTTTTTTTAATGTTCAGCGCTACATGTTGTGGCTGTAGGAAGTCCATATTTGACCTACTGAACATAGTTTTGGACCAAGAGTCCTTAAACACTAACTTACTCTCTCCCTTCTGATTACCATTACTAGCCAAAAGTTCCACAAAAGTGTTTTTTAATTTTTTTTTAAAGTAAAAAAAAAAAAGAAATTATGTTTGTTTTTACATGTTTTGGCTGTAGGAAGTCCATATTTGACCTACTGGACATAGTTTTGGACCAAGAGTCCTTAAACACTAACTTACTCTCTCCCTTGTGATTACCATTACTAGCCAAAAGTTCCACAAAAGATTTTTTTTAAAGTAAAAAAAAAAAATAATAATTAATGTTTGTTTTTACATGTTATGGCTGTAGGAAGTCCATATTTGACCTACTGAACATAGTTTTGGACCAAGAGTCCTTAAACACTAACTTACTATTTCCCTTGTGATTACCATTACTAGCCAAAAGTTCCACAAAATATTTTTTTAAAGTAAAAAAAAAAAAAAAAAAATACTGTTTGTTTTTACATGTTATGGCTGTAGGAAGTCCATATTTGACCTACTGAACATAGTTTTGGACCAAGAGTCCTTAAACACTAACATACTACTTCCCTTCTGATTACCATTACTAGCCAAAAGTTCCACAAAAGATTTTTTTAGTGTTTTTTTTTTTAATGTTCAGCGCTACATGTTGTGGCTGTAGGAAGTCCATATTTTACCTACTGAACATAGATTTGGACCAAGAGTCCTTAAACACTAACTTACTACTTCCCTTCTGATTACCATTACTAGCCAAAAGTTTCCAAAAGTTTTTTTTTTTAAAGATTTTTTTTTTTTAATGTTTGATTTTTCATGTTATGGCTGTTAAGAAGTCCATATTTGACCTACTGAACATAGTTTTTGACCAAGAGTCCTTAAACACTAACATACTACTTCCCTTCTGATTACCATTACTAGCCAAAAGTTCCACAAAAGTTTTTTTTAAAGCCATTTTTATTTATTTTTTTAATGTTTGATTTTTCATGTTATGCCTGTAAGAAGTCCATATTTGACCTACTGAACATAGTTTTGGACCAAGAGTCATTAAACACTAACGTACTGCTTCCCTTCTGATTACCATTACTAGCCAAAAGTTCCACAAAAGTTTTTTTTTTAAGTTTTTTTTATTAATTTTTTTTTATGTTCAGCGCTACATGTTGTGGCTGTAGGAAGTCCATATTTGACCTACTGAACATAGTTTTGGACCAAGAGTCCTTAAACACTAACATACTACTTCCCTTCTGATTACCATTACTAGCCAAAAGTTCCGCAAAAAAAAAAAGTAAAAAAAAAAATTATGTTTGTTTTTACATGTTATGGCTCTAGGACGTCCATATTTGACCTACTGAACATAGTTTTGGACCAAGAGTCATTAAACACTAACTTACTGCTTCCTTCTGATTACCATTACTAGCCAAAAGTTCCACAAAGTTTTTTTAAAGCCATTTTTATTTATTTTTTTAATGTTTGATTTTTAATCATGTTATGGCTGTAAGAAGTCCATATTTGACCTACTGAACATATTTTTGGACCAAGAGTCCTTAAACACTAACTTACTATTTCCCTTGTGATTACCATTACTAGCCAAAAGTTCCACAAAATATTTTTTTTAAGTAAAAAAAAAAAAGAAATTATGTTTGTTTTTACATATTATGGCTGTAGGAAGTCCATATTTGACCTACTGAACATAGATTTGGACCAAGAGTCCTTAAACTCTAATTTACTACTTCCCTTCTGATTACCATTACTAGCCAAAAGTTCCACAAAAGTTTTTTTTTAAAGTTTTTTTTATTAATTTTTTTTATGTTCAGCGCTACATGTTGTGGCTGTAGGAAGTCCATATTTGACCTACTGAACATAGTTTTGGACCAAGAGTCCTTAAACACTAACTTACTCTCTCCCTTCTGATTACCATTACTAGCCAAAAGTTCCACAAAAGTGTTTTTTAATTTTTTTTTAAAGTAAAAAAAAAAGAAATTATGTTTGTTTTTACATGTTTTGGCTGTAGGAAGTCCATATTTGACCTACTGAACATAGTTTTGGACCAAAAGTCCTTAAACAATAACATACTACTTCCCTTCTGATTACCATTACTAGCCAAAAGTTCCACAAAAGTTTTTTTTAAAGTGTTTTTTTTTTTTTTATGTTCAGCGCTACATGTTGTGGCTGTAGGAAGTCCATATTTTACCTACTGAACATAGATTTGGACCAAGAGTCCTTAAACACTAACTTACTACTTCCCTTCTGATTACCATTACTAGCCAAAAGTTCCAGAAAAGTTGTTTTTTTAAGTAAAAAAAAAAATGTAATGTTTGTTTTTACATGTTATGGCTGTAGGGAAGTCCATATTTGACCTACTGAACATAGTTTTGGACCAAGAGTCCTTAAACACTAACTTACTACTTTCCTTCTGATTACCATTACTAGCCAAAAGTTTCCAAAAGTTTTTTTTTTTAAACATTTTTTTTTTAATGTTTGTTTTTTCATGTTATGGCTGTAAGAAGTCCATATTTGACCTACTGAACATAGTTTTGGACCAAGAGTCCTTAAACACTAACATACTACTTGCCTTCTGATTACCATTACTAGCCAAAAGTTCCACAAAAGTTTTTTTAAAGTGTTTTTTTTTTTTGTTCAGCGCTACATGTTGTGGCTGTAGGAAGTCCATATTTCACCTACTGAACATAGTTTTGGACCAAGAGTCCTTAAACACTAACATACTACTTGCCTTCTGATTACCATTACTAGCCAAAAGTTCCACAAAAGTTTTTTTTAAAGTGTTTTTTTTTTTTTATGTTCAGCGCTACATGTTGTGGCTGTAAGAAGTCCATATTTGACCTACTGAACATAGTTTTGGACCAAGAGTCCTTAAACACTAACTTACTCTTTCCCTTGTGATTACCATTACTAGCCAAAAGTTCCACAAAAGATTTAATTTTAAAGTAAAAAAATAATAATAATAATTAAAGTTTGTTTTTACATGTTATTGCTGTAGGAAGTCCATATTTCACCTACTGAACATAGTTTTGAACCAAGAGTCCTTAAACACTAACTTACTACTTCCCTTCTGATAACCATTACTAGCCAAAAGTTCCACAAAAGTTTTAATTTTAAAGTAAAAAAAAAAAAAATTGAATGTTTGGTTTTTACATGTTATGGCTGTAGGGAGTCCATTTTTGACCTACTGAACATAGATTTGGACCAAGAGTCCTTAAACTCCAATTTACTACTTCCCTTCTGATTACCATTACTAGCCAAAAGTTCCACAAAAGTTTTTTTTTAAAGTTTTTTTTATTTATTTTTTTTTATGTTCAGCGCTACATGTTGTGGCTGTAGGTCCATATTTGACCTACTGAACATAGTTTTGGACCAAGAGTCCTTAAACACTAACTTACTACTTCCCTTCTGATAACCATTACTAGCCAAAAGTTCCACAAAAGATTTTTTTTTAAAGTAAAAAAAAAAAAAAATGTTATGTTTGTTTTTCCATGTTATGGCTTTAGGAAGTCCATTTTTGACCTACTGAACATAGATTTGGACCAAGAGTCCTTAAACTCCAATTTACTACTTCCCTTCTGATTACCATTACTAGCCAAAAGTTCCACAAAAGTTTTTTTTTTATGTTCAGCGCTACATGTTGTGGCTGTAGGAAGTCCATATTTTACCTACTGAACATAGATTTGGACCAAGAGTCCTTAAACACTAACTTACTACTTTCCTTCTGATTACCATTACTAGCCAACAGTTTCCAAAAGTTTTTTTTTTAAAAAAAATATTTTTTTTTAATGTTTGATTTTTCATGTTATGGCTGTAAGAAGTCCATATTTGACCTACTGAACATAGTTTTGGACCAAGAGTCACTAACTTACTCTTTCCCTTGTGATTACCATTACTAGCCAAAAGTTCCACAAAAGATTTTTTAAAGTAAAAAAAAATAAAAAAATCTAATGTTTGTTTTTACATGTTATGGCTGTAGGAAGTCCATATTTGACCTACTGAACATAGTGTTGGACCAAGAGTCCTTAAACACTAACATACTACTTCCCTTCTGATTACCATTACTAGCCAAAAGTTCCACAAAAGTTTTTTTTAAAGTGTTTTTTTTTTTATGTTCAGCGCTACATGTTGTGGCTGTAGGAAGTCCATATTTTACCTACTGAACATAGATTTGGACCAAGAGTCCTTAAACACTAACTTACTACTTCCCTTCTGATTACCATTACTAGCCAAAAGTTCCAGAAAAGTTGTTTTTAAGTAAAAAATAAATAAAAATGTAATGTTTGTTTTTACATGTTATGGCTGTAGGGAAGTCCATATTTGACCTACTGAACATAGTTTTGGACCAAGAGTCCTTAAACACTAACTTACTACTTTCCTTCTGATTACCATTACTAGCCAAAAGTTTCCAAAAGTTTTTTTTTTAAACATTTTTTTTTTTTAATGTTTGTTTTTCATGTTATGGCTGTAAGAAGTCCATATTTGACCTACTGAACATAGTTTTGGACCAAGAGTCCTTAAACACTAACATACTACTTGCCTTCTGATTACCATTACTAGCCAAAAGTTCCACAAAAGTTTTTTTTAAAGTGTTTTTTTTTTTTTAATGTTCAGCGCTACATGTTGTGGCTGTAGGAAGTCCATATTTCACCTACTGAACATAGTTTTGGACCAAGAGTCCTTAAACACTAACATACTACTTGCCTTCTGATTACCATTACTAGCCAAAAGTTCCACAAAAGTTTTTTTTAAAGTGTTTTTTTTTTTTTATGTTCAGCGCTACATGTTGTGGCTGTAAGAAGTCCATATTTGACCTACTGAACATAGTTTTGGACCAAGAGTCCTTAAACACTAACTTACTCTTTCCCTTGTGATTACCATTACTAGCCAAAAGTTCCACAAAAGATTTAATTTTAAAGTAAAAAATAATAATAATAATTAAAGTTTGTTTTACATGTTATTGCTGTAGGAAGTCCATATTTCACCTACTGAACATAGTTTTGAACCAAGAGTCCTTAAACACTAACTTACTACTTCCCTTCTGATAACCATTACTAGCCAAAAGTTCCACAAAAGTTTTAATTTTAAAGTAAAAAAAAAAAAAAAAAAAAAAAAATGAATGTTTGTTTTTACATGTTATGGCTGTAGGGAGTCCATTTTTGACCTACTGAACATAGATTTGGACCAAGAGTCCTTAAACTCCAATTTACTACTTCCTTCTGATTCCCATTACTAGCCAAAAGTTCCACAAAAGTTTTTTTAAAGTTTTTTTATTTATTTTTTTATGTTCAGCGCTACATGTTGTGGCTGTAGGTCCATATTTGACCTACTGAACATAGTTTTGGACCAAGAGTCCTTAAACACTAACTTACTACTTCCTTCTGATAACCATTACTAGCCAAAAGTTCCACAAAAGATTTTTTTAAAGTAAAAAAAAAAAAATGTTATGTTTGTTTTTCCATGTTATGGCTTTAGGAAGTCCATTTTTGACCTACTGAACATAGATTTGGACCAAGAGTCCTTAAACTCCAATTTACTACTTCCCTTCTGATTACCATTACTAGCCAAAAGTTCCACAAAAGTTTTTTTTAAAGTGTTTTTTTTTTTTAATGTTCAGCGCTACATGTTGTGGCTGTAGGAAGTCCATATTTTACCTACTGAACATAGATTTGGACCAAGAGTCCTTAAACACTAACTTACTATTTACCTTCTGATTACCATTACTAGCCAAAGTTCCACAAAATATTTTTTGTAAAGTAAAAAAAAAAAAAAAAAAATTACTGTTTGTTTTTACATGTTATGGCTGTAGGAAGTCCATATTTGACCTACTGTACATAGTTTTGGACCAAGAGTCCTTAAACACTAACTTACTCTTTCCCTTGTGATTACCATTACTAGCCAAAAGTTCTCCACAAAAGATTTTTTTAAAGTTAAAAAAAAAAAAAAATGTAATGTTTGTTTTTCCATGTTATGGCTGTAGGAAGTCCATATTTCACCTACTGAACATAGTTCTGGACCAAGAGTCCTTAAACACTAACTTACTACTTCCCTTCTGATTACCATTACTAGCCAAAAGTTCCACAAAAGTTTTTTTTTTTTAAAAAAAAAAATGTAATGTTTGTTTTACATGTTATGGCTGTAGGGAAGTCCATATTTGACCTACTGAACATATTTTTGGACCAAGAGTCACTAACTTACTCTTTCCCTTGTGATTACCATTACTAGCCAAAAGTTCCACAAAAGATTTTTTTAAAGTAAAAAAAAAAAAATGTAATGTTTGTTTTACATGTTATGGCTGTAGGAAGTCCATATTTGACCTACTGAACATAGATTTGGACAAAGAGTCCTTAAACACTAACATACTACTTCCCTTCTGATTACCATTACTAGCCAAAAGTTCCACAAAAGTTTTTTTTTAAGTTAAAAAAATAAAAATGTAATGTTTGTTTTTACATGTTATGGCTGTAGGGAAGTCCATATTTGACCTACTGAACATAGTTTTGGACCAAGAGTCCTTAAACACTAACTTACTACTTTCCTTCTGATTACCATTACTAGCCAAAAGTTTCCAAAAGTTTTTTTTTTAAACATTTTTTTTTTTAATGTTTGATTTTTCATGTTATGGCTGTAAGAAGTCCATATTTGACCTACTGAACATAGTTTTGGACCAAGAGTCACTAACTTACTCTTTCCCTTGTGATTACCATTACTAGCCAAAAGTTCCACAAAAGATTTTTTTTTAAAGTAAAAAAAAAAAAAAATCTAATGTTTGTTTTTACATGTTATGGCTGTAGGAAGTCCATATTTGACCTACTGAACATAGTGTTGGACCAAGAGTCCTTAAACACTAACATACTACTTCCCTTCTGATTACCATTACTAGCCAAAAGTTCCTCAAAAAAAAAAAAAATTATGTTTGTTTTTACATGTTATGGCTGTAGGAAGTCCATATTTGACCTACTGAACATAGTGTTGGACCAAGAGTCCTTAAACACTAACATACTACTTCCCTTCTGATTACCATTACTAGCCAAAAGTTCCACAAAAGTTTTTTTTAAAGTGTTTTTTTTTTTTTAATGTTCAGCGCTACATGTTGTGGCTGTAGGAAGTCCATATTTCACCTACTGAACATAGTTTTGGACCAAGAGTCCTTAAACACTAACTTACTACTTCCTTCTGATTATATTACTAGCCAAAAGTTTCCAAAAGTTTTTTTTTTTAAACTTTTTTTTTTTAATGTTTGATTTTTCATGTTATGGCTGTAAGAAGTCCATATTTTACCTACTGAACATAGTTTTGGACCAAGAGTCCTTAAACACTAACTTACTATTTACCTTCTGATTACCATTACTAGCCAAAAGTTCCACAAAATATTTTTTTGTAAAGTAAAAAAAAAAAAAAATTACTGTTTGTTTTTACATGTTATGGCTGTAGGAAGTCCATATTTGACCTACTGTACATAGTTTTGGACCAAGAGTCCTTAAACACTAACTTACTACTTCCTTCTGATTACCATTACTAGCCAAAAGTTCCACAAAAGTTTTTTTAAGTTAAAAAAAAAAAAAAATGTAATGTTTGTTTTTACATGTTATGGCTGGAGGGAAGTCCATATTTGACCTACTGAACATATTTTTGGACCAAGAGTCACTAACTTACTCTTTCCCTTGTGATTACCATTACTAGCCAAAAGTTCCACAAAAGATTTTTTTAAAGTAAAAAAAAAAAAAATGTAATGTTTGTTTTTACATGTTATGGCTGTAGGAAGTCCATATTTGACCTACTGAACATAGATTTGGACCAAGAGTCCTTAAACACTAACATACTACTTCCCTTCTGATTACCATTACTAGCCAAAAGTTCCACAAAATTTTTTTAAGTTAAAAAAATAAAAATGTAATGTTTGTTTTTACATGTTATGGCTGTAGGGAAGTCCATATTTGACCTACTGAACATAGTTTTGGACCAAGAGTCCTTAAACACTAACTTACTACTTTCCTTCTGATTACCATTACTAGCCAAAAGTTTCCAAAAGTTGTTTTTTTAAACATTTTTTTTTAATGTTTGATTTTTCATGTTATGGCTGTAAGAAGTCCATATTTGACCTACTGAACATAGTTTTGGACCAAGAGTCACTAACTTACTCTTTCCCTTGTGATTACCATTACTAGCCAAAAGTTCCACAAAAGATTTTTTTAAAGTAAAAAAAAATTAAAAATCTAATGTTTGTTTTTACATGTTATGGCTGTAGGAAGTCCATATTTGACCTACTGAACATAGTGTTGGACCAAGAGTCCTTAAACACTAACATACTACTTCCTTCTGATTACCATTACTAGCCAAAAGTTCCTCAAAAAAAAAAAAATTATGTTTGTTTTTACATGTTATGGCTGTAGGAAGTCCATATTTGACCTATTGAACATAGTGTTGGACCAAGAGTCCTGTTTGATTTTTCATGTTATGGCTGTTAAGAAGTCCATATTTGACCTACTGAACATAGTTTTGACCAAGAGTCCTTAAACACTAACATACTACTTCCTTCTGATTACCATTACTAGCCAAAAGTTCCACAAAAGTTTTTTTAAAGCCATTTTTATTTATTTTTTAATGTTTGATTTTTCATGTTATGCCTGTAAGAAGTCCATATTTGACCTACTGAACATAGTTTTGGACCAAGAGTCATTAAACACTAACGTACTGCTTCCCTTCTGATTACCATTACTAGCCAAAAGTTCCACAAAAGTTTTTTTTTAAAGTTTTTTTTATTAATTTTTTTTATGTTCAGCGCTACATGTTGTGGCTGTAGGAAGTCCATATTTGACCTACTGAACATAGTTTTGGACCAAGAGTCCTTAAACACTAACATACTACTTCCCTTCTGATTACCATTACTAGCCAAAAGTTCCGCAAAAAAAAAAAGTTAAAAAAAAAAATTATGTTTGTTTTTACATGTTATGGCTCTAGGACGTCCATATTTGACCTACTGAACATAGTTTTGGACCAAGAGTCATTAAACACTAACTTACTGCTTCCCTTCTGATTACCATTACTAGCCAAAAGTTCCACAAAAGTTTTTTTTTAAAGCCATTTTTATTTATTTTTTTAATGTTTGATTTTTAATCATGTTATGGCTGTAAGAAGTCCATATTTGACCTACTGAACATATTTTTGGACCAAGAGTCCTTAAACACTAACTTACTATTTCCCTTGTGATTACCATTACTAGCCAAAAGTTCCACAAAATATTTTTTTTAAGTAAAAAAAAAAAAAAAGAAATTATGTTTGTTTTTACATATTATGGCTGTAGGAAGTCCATATTTGACCTACTGAACATAGATTTGGACCAAGAGTCCTTAAACTCTAATTTACTACTTCCCTTCTGATTACCATTACTAGCCAAAAGTTCCACAAAAGTTTTTTTTTAAAGTTTTTTTTATTAATTTTTTTTATGTTCAGCGCTACATGTTGTGGCTGTAGGAAGTCCATATTTGACCTACTGAACATAGTTTTGGACCAAGAGTCCTTAAACACTAACTTACTCTCTCCCTTCTGATTACCATTACTAGCCAAAAGTTCCACAAAAGTGTTTTTTAATTTTTTTTTAAAGTAAAAAAAAAAAAAGAAATTATGTTTGTTTTTACATGTTTTGGCTGTAGGAAGTCCATATTTGACCTACTGAACATAGTTTTGGACCAAAAGTCCTTAAACAATAACATACTACTTCCCTTCTGATTACCATTACTAGCCAAAAGTTCCACAAAAGTTTTTTTAAAGTGTTTTTTTTTTATGTTCAGCGCTATGGCTGTAGGAAGTCCATATTTTACCTACTGAACATAGATTTGGACCAAGAGTCCTTAAACACTAACTTACTACTTCCCTTCTGATTACCATTACTAGCCAAAAGTTCCAGAAAAGTTGTTTTTTTAAGTAAAAAAAAAAAAAAAAATGTAATGTTTGTTTTTACATGTTATGGCTGTAGGGAAGTCCATATTTGACCTACTGAACATAGTTTTGGACCAAGAGTCCTTAAACACTAACTTACTACTTTCCTTCTGATTACCATTACTAGCCAAAAGTTTCCAAAAGTTTTTTTTTAAACATTTTTTTAATGTTTGTTTTTCATGTTATGGCTGTAAGAAGTCCATATTTGACCTACTGAACATAGATTTGGACCAAGAGTCCTTAAACACTAACATACTACTTGCCTTCTGATTACCATTACTAGCCAAAAGTTCCACAAAAGTTTTTTTAAAGTGTTTTTTTTAATGTTCAGCGCTACATGTTGTGGCTGTAGGAAGTCCATATTTCACCTACTGAACATAGTTTTGGACCAAGAGTCCTTAAACACTAACATACTACTTGCCTTCTGATTACCATTACTAGCCAAAAGTTCCACAAAAGTTTTTTTTAAAGTGTTTTTTTTTTTTTTATGTTCAGCGCTACATGTTGTGGCTGTAAGAAGTCCATATTTGACCTACTGAACATAGTTTTGGACCAAGAGTCCTTAAACACTAACTTACTCTTTCCCTTGTGATTACCATTACTAGCCAAAAGTTCCACAAAAGATTTAATTTTAAAGTAAAATAATAATAATAATTAAAGTTTGTTTTTACATGTTATTGCTGTAGGAAGTCCATATTTCACCTACTGAACATAGTTTTGAACCAAGAGTCCTTAAACACTAACTTACTACTTCCCTTCTGATAACCATTACTAGCCAAAAGTTCCACAAAAGTTTTAATTTTAAAGTAAAAAAAAAAAAAAAAAAATTGAATGTTTGTTTTTACATGTTATGGCTGTAGGAGTCCATTTTGACCTACTGAACATAGATTTGGACCAAGAGTCCTTAAACTCCAATTTACTACTTCCCTTCTGATTACCATTACTAGCCAAAAGTTCCACAAAAGTTTTTTTAAGTTTTTTTATTTATTTTTTTATGTTCAGCGCTACATGTTGTGGCTGTAGGTCCATTTTTGACCTACTGAACATAGTTTTGGACCAAGAGTCCTTAAACACTAACTTACTACCTTCTGATAACCATTACTAGCCAAAAGTTCCACAAAAGATTTTTTTTTAAAGTAAAAAAAAAAAAAAAAAATGTTATGTTTGTTTTTCCATGTTATGGCTTTAGGAAGTCCATTTTTGACCTACTGAACATAGATTTGGACCAAGAGTCCTTAAACTCCAATTTACTACTTCCCTTCTGATTACCATTACTAGCCAAAAGTTCCACAAAAGTTTTTTTTTTTTTTTATGTTCAGCGCTACATGTTGTGGCTGTAGGAAGTCCATATTTTACCTACTGAACATAGATTTGGACCAAGAGTCCTTAAACACTAACTTACTACTTTCCTTCTGATTACCATTACTAGCCAACAGTTTCCAAAAGTTTTTTTAAAAAAATTTTTTTAATGTTTGATTTTTCATGTTATGGCTGTAAGAAGTCCATATTTGACCTACTGAACATAGTTTTGGACCAAGAGTCACTAACTTACTCTTTCCCTTGTGATTACCATTACTAGCCAAAAGTTCCACAAAGATTTTTTAAAGTAAAAAAATAAAAAAATCTAATGTTTGTTTTTACATGTTATGGCTGTAGGAAGTCCATATTTGACCTACTGAACATAGTGTTGGACCAAGAGTCCTTAAACACTAACATACTACTTCCCTTCTGATTACCATTACTAGCCAAAAGTTCCACAAAAGTTTTTTTTAAAGTGTTTTTTTTTTTATGTTCAGCGCTACATGTTGTGGCTGTAGGAAGTCCATATTTTACCTACTGAACATAGATTTGGACCAAGAGTCCTTAAACACTAACTTACTACTTCCCTTCTGATTACCATTACTAGCCAAAAGTTCCACAAAAGTTGTTTTTTTAAGTTAAAAAAAAAATAAAAAAATGTAATGTTTGTTTTTACATGTTATGGCTGTAGGGAAGTCCATATTTGACCTACTGAACATAGTTTTGGACCAAGAGTCCTTAAACACTAACTTACTACTTTCCTTCTGATTACCATTACTAGCCAAAAGTTTCCAAAAGTTTTTTTAAACATTTTTTTTTAATGTCCGTTTTTCATGTTATGGCTGTAAGAAGTCCATATTTGACCTACTGAACATAGTTTTGGACCAAGAGTCCTTAAACACTAACATACTACTTGCCTTCTGATTACCATTACTAGCCAAAAGTTCCACAAAAGTTTTTTTTAAAGTGTTTTTTTTTTTTGTTCAGCGCTACATGTTGTGGCTGTAGGAAGTCCATATTTCACCTACTGAACATAGTTTTGGACCAAGAGTCCTTAAACACTAACATACTACTTCCCTTCTGATTACCATTACTAGCCAAAAGTTCCACAAAAGTTTTTTTAAAGTGTTTTTTTTTTTTTTTTTGAGCGCTACATGTTGTGGCTGTAAGAAGTCCATATTTGACCTACTGAACATAGTTTTGGACCAAGAGTCCTTAAACACTAACTTACTCTCTCCCTTGTGATTACCATTACTAGCCAAAAGTTCCACAAAAGATTTAATTTTAAAGTAAAAAATAATAATAATAATTAAAGTTTGTTTTATATGTTATTGCTGTAGGAAGTCCATATTTCACCTACTGAACATAGTTTTGAACCAAGAGTCCTTAAACACTAACTTACTACTTCCCTTCTGATAACCATTACTAGCCAAAAGTTCCACAAAAGTTTTAATTTTAAAGTAAAAAAAAAATGAATGTTTGTTTTTACATGTTATGGCTGTAGGGAGTCCATTTTTGACCTACTGAACATAGATTTGGACCAAGAGTCCTTAAACTCCAATTTACTACTTCCCTTCTGATTCCCATTACTAGCCAAAAGTTCCACAAAAGTTTTTTTAAAGTTTTTTTATTTATTTTTTTATGTTCAGCGCTACATGTTGTGGCTGTAGGTCCATATTTGACCTACTGAACATAGTTTTGGACCAAGAGTCCTTAAACACTAACTTACTACTTCCCTTCTGATAACCATTACTAGCCAAAAGTTCCACAAAAGATTTTTTTAAAGTAAAAAAAAAAAATGTTATGTTTGTTTTTCCATGTTATGGCTTTAGGAAGTCCATTTTGACCTACTGAACATAGATTTGGACCAAGAGTCCTTAAACTCCAATTACTACTTCCCTTCTGATTACCATTACTAGCCAAAAGTTCCACAAAAGTTTTTTTTTTTTTTTATGTTCAGCGCTACATGTTGTGGCTGTAGGAAGTCCATATTTTACCTACTGAACATAGATTTGGACCAAGAGTCCTTAAACACTAACTTACTACTTCCCTTCTGATTACCATTACTAGCCAAAAGTTCCACAAAAGTTTTTTAAAGTGTTTTTTTTTAATGTTCAGCGCTACATGTTGTGGCTGTAGGAAGTCCATATTTTACCTACTGAACATAGATTTGGACCAAGAGTCCTTAAACACTAACTTACTATTTACCTTCTGATTACCATTACTAGCCAAAAGTTCCACAAAATATTTTTTGTAAAGTAAAAAAAAAAAAAAAAATTACTGTTTGTTTTTACATGTTATGGCTGTAGGAAGTCCATATTTGACCTACTGTACATAGTTTTGGACCAAGAGTCCTTAAACACTAACTTACTCTTTCCTTGTGATTACCATTACTAGCCAAAAGTTCCACAAAAGATTTTTTTAAAGTTAAAAAAAAAAAAAATGTAATGTTTGTTTTTCCATGTTATGGCTGTAGGAAGTCCATATTTCACCTACTGAACATAGTTCTGGACCAAGAGTCCTTAAACACTAACTTACTACTTCCCTTCTGATTACCATTACTAGCCAAAAGTTCCACAAAAGTTTTTTTTTTTAAGTTAAAAAAAAAAAAATGTAATGTTTGTTTTTACATGTTATGGCTGTAGGGAAGTCCATATTTGACCTACTGAACATATTTTTGGACCAAGAGTCACTAACTTACTCTTTCCCTTGTGATTACCATTACTAGCCAAAAGTTCCACAAAAGATTTTTTTTTAAAGTAAAAAAAAAAAAAAAAATGTTTGTTTTACATGTTATGGCTGTAGGAAGTCCATATTTGACCTACTGAACATAGATTTGGACCAAGAGTCCTTAAACACTAACATACTACTTCCCTTCTGATTACCATTACTAGCCAAAAGTTCCACAAAAGTTTTTTTTTTTTTTAAAAAAATAAAAATGTAATGTTTGTTTTTACATGTTATGGCTGTAGGGAAGTCCATATTTGACCTACTGAACATAGTTTTGGACCAAGAGTCCTTAAACACTAACTTACTACTTTCCTTCTGATTACCATTACTAGCCAAAAGTTTCCAAAAGTTGTTTTTTTAAACATTTTTTTTTTTAATGTTTGATTTTTCATGTTATGGCTGTAAGAAGTCCATATTTGACCTACTGAACATAGTTTTGGACCAAGAGTCACTAACTTACTCTTTCCCTTGTGATTACCATTACTAGCCAAAAGTTCCACAAAAGATTTTTTTAAAGTAAAAAAAAAAAAATCTAATGTTTGTTTTTACATGTTATGGCTGTAGGAAGTCCATATTTGACCTACTGAACATAGTGTTGGACCAAGAGTCCTTAAACACTAACATACTACTTCCCTTCTGATTACCATTACTAGCCAAAAGTTCCTCAAAAAAAAAAAAATTATGTTTGTTTTTACATGTTATGGCTGTAGGAAGTCCATATTTGACCTACTGAACATAGTGTTGGACCAAGAGTCCTTAAACACTAACATACTACTTCCTTCTGATTACCATTACTAGCCAAAAGTTCCACAAAATTTTTTTTTAAAGTGTTTTTTTTTTTAATGTTCAGCGCTACATGTTGTGGCTGTAGGAAGTCCATATTTCACCTACTGAACATAGTTTTGGACCAAGAGTCCTTAAACACTAACTTACTACTTCCCTTCTGATTATATTACTAGCCAAAAGTTTCCAAAGTTTTTTTTTTTAAACTTTTTTTAATGTTTGATTTTTCATGTTATGGCTGTAAGAAGTCCATATTTTACCTACTGAACATAGTTTTGGACCAAGAGTCCTTAAACACTAACTTACTATTTACCTTCTGATTACCATTACTAGCCAAAAGTTCCACAAAATATTTTTTGTAAAGTAAAAAAAAAAAAATTACTGTTTGTTTTTACATGTTATGGCTGTAGGAAGTCCATATTTGACCTACTGTACATAGTTTTGGACCAAGAGTCCTTAAACACTAACTTACTACTTCCCTTCTGATTACCATTACTAGCCAAAAGTTCCACAAAAGTTTTTTTAAGTTAAAAAAAAAAAAAAATGTAATGTTTGTTTTTACATGTTATGGCTGGGAAGTCCATATTTGACCTACTGAACATATTTTTGGACCAAGAGTCACTAACTTACTCTTTCCTTGTGATTACCATTACTAGCCAAAAGTTCCACAAAAGATTTTTTTAAAGTAAAAAAAAAAATGTAATGTTTGTTTTTACATGTTATGGCTGTAGGAAGTCCATATTTGACCTACTGAACATAGATTTGGACCAAGAGTCCTTAAACACTAACATACTACTTCCCTTCTGATTACCATTACTAGCCAAAGTTCCACAAAAGTTTTTTTTTTTTGGTTAAAAAAAAAATAAAAAATGTAATGTTTGTTTTTACATGTTATGGCTGTAGGAAGTCCATATTTCACCTACTGAACATAGTTTTGGACCAAGAGTCCTTAAACACTAACTTACTACTTTCCTTCTGATTACCATTACTAGCCAAAAGTTTCCAAAAGTTGTTTTTTTAAACATTTTTTTTTAATGTTTGATTTTTCATGTTATGGCTGTAAGAAGTCCATATTTGACCTACTGAACATAGTTTTGGACCAAGAGTCACTAACTTACTCTTTCCCTTGTGATTACCATTACTAGCCAAAAGTTCCACAAAGATTTTTTTAAAGTAAAAAAAAAAATTAAAAAAATCTAATGTTTGTTTTTACATGTTATGGCTGTAGGAAGTCCATATTTGACCTACTGAACATAGTGTTGGACCAAGAGTCCTTAAACACTAACATACTACTTCCTTCTGATTACCATTACTAGCCAAAAGTTCCTCAAAAAAAAAAAAATTATGTTTGTTTTTACATGTTATGGCTGTAGGAAGTCCATATTTGACCTATTGAACATAGTGTTGGACCAAGAGTCCTTAAACACTAACATACTACTTCCCTTCTGATTACCATTACTAGCCAAAAGTTCCACAAAGTTTTTTTAAAGTGGTTTTTATTTTAATGTTCAGCGCTACATGTTGTGGCTGTAGGAAGTCCATATTTTACCTACTGAACATAGATTTGGACCAAGAGTCACTAACTTACTCTTTCCCTTGTGATTACCATTACTAGCCAAAAGTTCCACAAAAGATTTTTTTAAAGTAAAAAAATAAAAAATCTAATGTTTGTTTTTACATGTTATGGCTGTAGGAAGTCCATATTTGACCTACTGAACATAGTGTTGGACCAAGAGTCCTTAAACACTAACATACTACTTCCCTTCTGATTACCATTACTAGCCAAAAGTTCCTCAAAAAAAAAAAAAAATTATGTTTGTTTTTACATGTTATGGCTGTAGGAAGTCCATATTTGACCTACTGAACATAGTGTTGGACCAAGAGTCCTTAAACACTAACATACTACTTCCCTTCTGATTACCATTACTAGCCAAAAGTTCCACAAAATTTTTTTTTAAAGTGTTTTTTTTTTTTAATGTTCAGCGCTACATGTTGTGGCTGTAGGAAGTCCATATTTTATCTACTGAACATAGATTTGGACCAAGAGTCCTTAAACAGTAACTTACTAATTCCCTTCTGATTACCATTACTAGCCAAAAGTTCCACAAAAGTTGTTTTTTTAAGTTAAAAAAAAAATAAAAAAATGTAATGTTTGTTTTTACATGTTATGGCTGTAGGAAGTCCATATTTGACCTATTGAACATAGTGTTGGACCAAGAGTCCTTAAACACTAACATACTACTTCCCTTCTGATTACCATTACTAGCCAAAAGTTCCACAAAAGTTTTTTTTAAAGTGGTTTTTTTATTTTAATGTTCAGCGCTACATGTTGTGGCTGTAGGAAGTCCATATTTTACCTACTGAACATAGATTTGGACCAAGAGTCACTAACTTACTCTTTCCTTGTGATTACCATTACTAGCCAAAAGTTCCACAAAAGATTTTTTTTTAAAGTAAAAAAAAAAAAAAAAATCTAATGTTTGTTTTTACATGTTATGGCTGTAGGAAGTCCATATTTGACCTACTGAACATAGTGTTGGACCAAGAGTCCTTAAACACTAACATACTACTTCCCTTCTGATTACCATTACTAGCCAAAAGTTCCTCAAAAAAAAAAAAAAATTATGTTTGTTTTTACATGTTATGGCTGTAGGAAGTCCATATTTGACCTACTGAACATAGTGTTGGACCAAGAGTCCTTAAACACTAACATACTACTTCCCTTCTGATTACCATTACTAGCCAAAAGTTCCACAAAATTTTTTTTTAAAGTGTTTTTTTTTTTTAATGTTCAGCGCTACATGTTGTGGCTGTAGGAAGTCCATATTTTATCTACTGAACATAGATTTGGACCAAGAGTCCTTAAACAGTAACTTACTAATTCCCTTCTGATTACCATTACTAGCCAAAAGTTCCACAAAAGTTGTTTTTTTAAGTTAAAAAAAAAAAAATGTAATGTTTGTTTTTACATGTTATGGCTGTAGGGAAGTCCATATTTGACCTACTGAACATAGTTTTGGACCAAGAGTCCTTAAACACTAACTTACTATTTACCTTCTGATTACCATTACTAGCCAAAAGTTCCACAAAAGTTTTTTTTTTTAAGTTA
This sequence comes from Gobiocypris rarus, assembly GCA_023029165.1. Classification (NCBI taxonomy): domain Eukaryota; kingdom Metazoa; phylum Chordata; class Actinopteri; order Cypriniformes; family Gobionidae; genus Gobiocypris; species Gobiocypris rarus. The sequence continues at coordinate 4,155,403 of CM040934.1, read as the reverse complement.
AAAAAAAAAAAATGTAATGTTTGTTTTTACATGTTATGGCTGTAGGAAAGTCCATATTTGACCTACTGAACATATTTTTGGACCAAGAGTCACTAACTTACTCTTTCCCTTGTGATTACCATTACTAGCCAAAAGTTCCACAAAGATTTTTTTAAAGTAAAAAAAATGTAATGTTTGTTTTTACGTTATGGCTGTAGGAAGTCCATATTTCACCTACTGAACATAGTTTTGGACCAAGAGTCCTTAAACACTAACATACTACTTCCTTCTGATTACCATTACTAGCCAAAAGTTCCACAAAAGTTTTTTTAAAGTGTTTTTTTTTTTTTTTTTTTTTAATGTTGGCTGTAGGAAGTCCATATTTACCTACTGAACATAGATTTGGACCAAGAGTCCTTAAACAGTAACTTTTTTAATTCCCTTCTGATTACCATTACTAGCCAAAAGTTCCACAAAAGTTGTTTTTTTTAAGTTAAAAAAAAAATAAAAAAATGTAATGTTTGTTTTTACATGTTATGGCTGTAGGGAAGTCCATATTTGACCTACTGAACATAGTTTTGGACCAAGAGTCCTTAAACACTAACTTACTACTTTACTTCTGATTACCATTACTAGCCAAAAGTTTCCAAAAGTTTTTTTAAACTTTTTTTAATGTTTGATTTTTCATGTTATGGCTGTAAGAAGTCCATATTTGACCTACTGAACATAGTTTTGGACCAAGAGTCCTTAAACACTAACTTACTATTTACCTTCTGATTACCATTACTAGCCAAAAGTTCCACAAAATATTTTTTGTAAAGTAAAAAAAAAAAAAAAAAAAAAATTACTGTTTGTTTTACATGTTATGGCTGTAGGAAGTCCATATTTGACCTACTGTACATAGTTTTGGACCAAGAGTCCTTAAACACTAACTTACTCTTTCCCTTGTGATTACCATTACTAGCCAAAAGTTCCACAAAAGATTTTTTTAAAGTTAAAAAAAAAAAAAATGTAATGTTTGTTTTTCCATGTTATGGCTGTAAGAAGTCCATATTTGACCTACTGAACATAGTTTTGGACCAAGAGTCCTTAAACACTAACATACTACTTGCCTTCTGATTACCATTGCTAGCCAAAAGTTCCACAAGTTTTTTTTAAAGTGTTTTTCTTTTTTTTAATGTTCAGCGCTACATGTTGTGGCTGTAGGAAGTCCATATTTTACCTACTGAACATAGATTTGGACCAAGAGTCATTAAACACTAGCTTACTACTTTCCTTCTGATTACCATTACTAGCCAAAAGTTTCCAAAAGTTTTTTTTTTTAAACATTTTTTTTTTTAATGTTTGATTTTTCATGTTATGGCTGGAAGAAGTCCATATTTGACCTACTGAACATTGTTTTGGACCAAGAGTCCTTAAACACTAACTTACTCTTTGCCTTGTGATTACCATTAGTAGCCAAAAGTTCCACAAAATATTTAATTTTAAAGTAAAAAAAATAAATAAATAATTAATGTTTGTTTTTACATGTTATTGCTGTAGGAAGTCCATATTTCACCTACTGAACATAGTTTTGAACCAAGAGTCCTTAAACACTAACATACTACTTCCCTTCTGATTACCATTACTAGCCAAAAGTTCCACAAAAGTTTTTTTTAAAGTGTTTTTTTTTTTTTTTAATGTTCAGCGCTACATGTTGTGGCTGTAGGAAGTCCATATTTTACCTACTGATCATAGATTTGGACCAAGAGTCCTTAAACACTAACTTACTACTTCCCTTCTGAATACCATTACTAGCCAAAAGTTCCACAAAAGTTTTTTTAAGTTAAAAAAAAAAAAATGTAATGTTTGTTTTTACATGTTTTGGCTGTAGGGAAGTCCATATTTGACCTACTGAACATAGTTTTGGACCAAGAGTCCTTAAACACTAACTTACTACTTTCCTTCTGATTACCATTACTAGCCAAAAGTTTCCAAAAGTTTTTTTTTTTAAACATTTTTTTTTTTTTAATGTTTGATTTTTCATATTATGGCTGTAAGAAGTCCATATTTGACCTACTGAACATAGTTTTGGACCAATAGTCCTTAAACACTTACTTACTATTTACCTTCTGATTACCATTACTAGCCAAAAGTTCCACAAAATATTTTTTTGTAAAGTAAAACAAAAAAAAAAAAAATTACTGTATGTTTTTACATGTTATGGCTGTAGGAAGTCCATATTTGACCTACTGAACATAGTTTTGGACCAAGAGTCCTTAAACACTAACTTACTCTTTCCCTTGTGATTACTATTACTAGCCAAAAGTTCCACAAAAGATTTTTTTTTACAGTAAAAAAAATAAATAAAAAAAATGTAATGTTTGTTTTTCCATGTTATGGCTGTAGGAAGTCCATATTTCACCTACTGAACATAGTTTTGGACCAAGAGTCCTTAAACACTAACTTACTACTTCCCTTCTGATTACCTTTAAAAGTTCCACAATTTTTTTTTTGTTTCTTTTTTTTATTATTTGCAATGCATTAGAAATCGTTGTGCGTTGAATAGATAATTGCTGTTGCATTGCAGAGTTTAGTTGTTTTGCATTGAAATGCATATTTAAATGTTTGTGCAATGAGCCAAATAGTGCTTTTGCATAATGCATACAAAAATTTTTGTGCATTGGCGATATTAGTGTGTTTGCATTGCATGCATACTCGTTGTGCATTGAAGAGATCGTGCACTACAAAGCATATCAGAAATCGTTATGCACTAAAGAAATTAATCCTTTTGCATTTTATTACATTTAGATGTCGTGTGCATGTGCATTGAAATACATATAAGACTTGTTGTGTATTAAAGAGCTTAGTGATTTTACATTGCAAAGCATATAAGACATCGTTGTGCACTGAATAACAACTGCTTTTGCAATGCAGAAAATAACCTTGTGCAGTGAAGAGTTTAGTGATTTGGCATTCGTTGAGCATTGACGAGTTTAGTGCTTTTGCAATATTTATAATTTAACTTGTGCATTGAAGAAATTAATCATTTTGCATTGCAATGCATACAAAACGTTGTGCATTGGTAGACAATTGCTGTTACATTGCATTACATTCAAGATCTTGTGCAATGCATAAAATGACTTGTGCATTGTAAAGATTAGTGCTTTTGCATTGTATTAAACCTCAGATGTCGTGTGCATTAAAAACAGACAAGTGCATTGTGCATGAAATACATCTAAGATTTATTGTGTATTGAAGAGTTTAGTGCGTTTGCATTGCAATGCATATAAGAAATCGTTGTGAGTTGAATAGACAATTGCTGTTGCATTAAAATGCATATAGAAATCGCTGAGAATTTAGTGCTATGCATTGCATTTCAAGCTCTCGTGTGCATTGCAATGCATAAAAGGACTTGTGCATTGACGTGTTTAGCTGTTGCATTGCAACGTATAAAGAAATCTTTATGAATTAAATAAAACAGCTGCTTTTGCAATACTTAAAAGAACTTGAGAATGAAGCGATTATGCTTTTGCATTGCAATGTATATAGAAATCGTTGAGCATTGAAGAGTTTAGTGCTTTTGCATTGTATATCATTCCAGGTCTCGTGTGCACTGAAGCACAGGTTGTGTGCACAGGTCTCGTTTGACATTCATTTAAGAGTTTAGTGCTGTTGCACTGCAAATCGCATTAAATAGACAACTGGTTTGCAAAGCATAAAATAACGTGTATTGAAAAAGTGGGTTGCAGCATTGTGCTTTTGCGTTGCAGTGCATACGAGATTTGTTGTGCTTTGAAGAGATAAGTATTTTTGCACTGCTATGCATACAAGACTGTTGTGCATTTGAAGATTTTAGTGCGATTGCAAAATACATACAGAAAACGTTGTGTGTTAAATAGATTAGCTGTTTTTGCAATGCTTAACAGAACTTGAGCATAAAGCGATAATGCTGTAGCATTGGAATGCAATAAAAATCGTTGTGTTGAATAGATAATTGCTGTTGCATTGCAAGGCATATTTAAAGCGTTGAGGATTGAAGAATTTAGTGCTTTTGCATTTCATTCAAGATATCGTGTGCATTGAAGAGATAAGTGCTTTTGCAATGCATACAAGACTTGTGCATTTAGGAGTTTGGTGCTGTTGCATTGCAATGCATAGAGTAAACGTTGAGCATTAAATAGATCAGCTGCTTTTGAAATACGTAAAATAACTTGTGCATGAAGCGATTATGATATTGCGTTGCAATGCAATAGAAATCGTTGGCAGTTGAAGAGATTATTGCTGTTGCAATTGCAATGCATACATAGAATCGTTGAGCATTGACGAGTTTAGTGCTTTTGCAATGCATAAATGAACTTGTGCATTGAAGAAATTAATCATTTTACATTGCAATGCATACAAAACGTTGTGCATTGGTAGACAATTGGTGTTGCATTGCATTACATTCAAGACTTTTGCAATGCATAAAAGAACTTGTGCATTGTAAAGATAAGTGCTTTTGCATTGTATTAAACCTCAGATCTCGTGTGCATTAAACAGACAAGTGCATTGTGCATGAAATACATATAAGATGTATTGTGTATTGAAGAGTTTAAGTGCGTTTGCATTGCAATGCATATAAGAAATCGTTGTGAGTTTGATTGATTGATAATTGCTGTTGCATTATAATGCATATAGAAATCGCTGAGAATTTAGTGCTATGCATTGCATTTCATTCAAGATCTCGCGTGCATTGCAATGCATAAAAGGACTTGTGCATTGACGTGTTTAGCTGTTGCATTGCAATGTATAAAGAAATCTTTGATAATTAAATAAATCAGCTGCTTTTTTACAATGCATATAAGTTTCATGGCAATGCATATAAGAAATAGTTGTGCAATGAATAGACTACTGGTTTTGCAATACAAAAAAAGAACTTGTGCATTGAAGAGATTAGTGCTTTTACGTTGCAATGTATACAAGAAAAGAGAGATTAGAACTAAAGAGAGTTTAGTCTTGTTGCATTGCATTGCATATAAGAAATCGTTGTGCATTAAATAGGCAACAGCTTTGGAAAGCATAAAAAACTTGTTGTGCATTGAAGAGATTAGTATATTTGCACTGCATTGAATTTGTAGAACTAGTTTTGCATTGGAGATAAGTGCGTTTGCACTGCATTGCATTGTAGAACTAGTTGTGACTTGAAGAGATCTCTAAAATGTTATCTCTACAATGTTTTTTTTTTTTTTTCAAGTATTCTCTGTTATGTCCTGGCTGTACAAATTCTAGGTCTACTGAACATAGTTTTGGCCGAATAGTCACTAACTTACCACTTCACAAAAGTTTTTTTTTTATCCAACGTTATGTCAAACGTCCTTAACAGATAGATTTGGCCCAAAAGTCCTCAAACACTAACTTACTACTTCTGTTATGATTACCATTACTATCCAAAAGTTCCACAAAAGGTTTTTTATTGTTTGTTTGTTTTTTTGTTACATGTTATGGCTGTAGGTCGGAAGTGCATATTTGAAATACTGAAAATTTTTTTGGCCCAAGAAACCTTAAACACTAAGTTACTGAATGCCATTACTAGCAAAACGTTTCTCAAACGTAAGTTCTTGTAAGTTTGTTTTTACATGTTGTGGAATTCCATATTTGACCTATTAAACATAGTTTTGGCCAAAACATTATCATAATACCCTTCTACCCTTCTTACTACTTCCCTTCTGATTACCATTACTAGCCAAAAGTTCCCAAAAAGATTTTTTTAAAGATTTAAAAAAAAAAAATGTTTATTGTTTGTTGCTACATGTTGTGGCTGTAGGAAGACTAAATTTGACCTACTCAACATAGTTCTGGACCAAGAGTCCTTAAACACTAACTTACTACTTCCCTTCTGATTACCATTACTAGCCAAAAGTTCCCAAAAAGTTTTTTTTAAAGATTTAAAAAAAAAAAATGTTTATTGTTTGTTGCTACATGTTGTGGCTGTAGGAAGTCCATATTTGACCTACTAAACATAGTTTTGGACCAAAAGTCCTTAGACACGAACTTACTACTACCCTTCTGATTACCATTACTAGCCAAAAGTTCCCAAAAGTTTTTTTTTAAACATTTAAAAAAATGTTTTTAATGTTCAGCTGGCTGTAGGAAGTCCATATTTTACCTACTGAACATAGTTTTGGACCAAGAGTCCTTAAACACGAACTTACTACTTCCCTTCTGATTACCATTACTAGCCAAAAGTTCTGCAAAAAAAAAGTTTGTTTTTACATGTTATGGCTGTAGGAGGTCCATATTTGACCTACTGAACGTAGTTTTGGACCAAGAGTCCTTAAACACGAACTTACTACATCCCTTCTGATTACCATTACTAGTTCCACAAAGATTTTTTTAAAGTAAAAAAAAAAAAATGTTTGTTTTACATGTTATGGCTGTAGGAGGTCCATATTTGACCTACTGAACATAGTTTTGGACCAAGAGTCATTAAACACTAATTTACTGCTTCCCTTCTGATTACCATTACTAGCCAAAAGTTCCACAAAAGTTTTTTTTAAAGTGTTTTTTTTTTTTTTATGTTCAGCGCTCCATGTTGTGGCTGTAGGAAGTCCATATTTTAACTACTGACATAGATTAGGACCAAGAGTCCTTAAACACTAACTTACTACTTCCCTTCTGATTACCATTACTAGAAAAGTTCCAAAAAAAAAAAATTATGTTTGTTTTTACATGTTATGTGCTGGAGGAAGTCCATATTTGACCTACTGGACATAGTTTTGGACCAAGAGTCATTAAACACTAACTTACTGCTTCACTTCTGATTACCATTACTAGCCAAAAGTTCCACAAAAGTTTTTTTAAAGCCATTTTTTTAATGTTCAGCGCTATGGCTGTAGAAGTCCATATTTTACCTACTGAACATAGATTTGGACCAAGAGTCCTTAAACACTAACTTACTACTTCCTTCTGATTACCATTACTAGCCAAAAGTTTCCAAAAGTTTTTTTAAAGAATTTTTTTTTTTAATGTTTGATTTTTCATGTTATGGCTGTAAGAAGTCCATATTTGACCTACTGAACATAGTTTTGGACCAAGAGTCACTAACTTACTTCTTTCCCTTGTGATTACCATTACTAGCCAAAAGTTCCACAAAAGATTTTTTTTTAAAGTAAAAAAAAAATAAAAATAAAATGTAATGTTTGTTTTTACATGTTATGGCTGTAGGAAGTCCATATTTGACCTACTGAACATAGTTTTGGACCAAGAGTCCTTAAACACTAACTTACTATTTCCCTTGTGATTACCATTACTAGCCAAAAGTTCCACAAAGATTTTTTTAAAGTAAAAAAAAAAATTACTGTTTGTTTTTACATGTTATGGCTGTAGGAAGTCCATATTTGACCTACTGAACATAGTTTTGGACCAAGAGTCCTTAAACACTAACATACTACTTCCCTTCTGATTCCCATTACTAGCCAAAAGTTCCACAAAAGTTTTTTTTTAAAGTGTGTTTTTTTTTTTTTTAATGTTTAGCGCTACATGTTGTGGCTGTAAGAAGTCCATATTTGACCTACTGAACATAGTTTTGGACCAAGAGTCCTTAAACACTAACTTACTCTTTCCCTTGTGATTACCATTACTAGCCAAAAGTTCCACAAAATATTTTTTTTTAAGTAAAAAAAAAAAAAAAAAAAAATTAATGTTTGTTTTTCCATGTTATGGCTGTTGGAAGTCCATATTTCACCTACTGAACATAGTTTTGGACCAAGAGTCACTAACTTACTCTTTCACTGGTGATTACCATTACTAGCCAAAAGTTTCCAAAAGTTTTTTTAAACATTTTTTTTTTTAATGTTTGATTTTTCATGTTATGGCTCTAAGAAGTCCATATTTGACCTACTGAACATAGTTTTGGACCAGAGTCCTTAAACACTAACTTACTCTTTCCCTTGTGATTACCATTACTAGCCAAAAGTTCCACAAAATATTTAATTTTAAAGTAAAAAAAAAATAATAATAATTAATGTTTGTTTTTACATGTTATGGCTGTAGGAAGTCCATATTTGACCTACTGAACATAGTTTTGGACCAAGAGTCCTTAAACACTAACATACTACTTCCCTTCTGATTACCATTACTAGCCAAAAGTTCCACAAAAGATTTTTTTAGTGTTTTTTTTTTTTTAATGTTCAGCGCTACATGTTGTGTCTGTAGGAAGTCCATATTTTACCTACTGAACATAGATTTGGACCAAGAGTCCTTAAACACTAACTTACTACTTCCCTTCTGATTACCATTACTAGCCAAAAGTTTCCAAAAGTTTTTTTTTTTAAAGATTTTTTTTTAATGTTTGATTTTTCATGTTATGGCTGTTAAGAAGTCCATATTTGACCTACTGAACATAGTTTTGGACCAAGAGTCCTTAAACACTAACATACTACTTCCTTCTGATTACCATTACTATCCAAAAGTTCCGCAAAAAAAAAAAGTTAAAAAAAAATTATATTTGTTTTTACATGTTATGGCTCTAGGACGTCCATATTTGACCTACTGAACATAGATTTGGACCAAGAGTCCTTAAACTCTAATTTACTACTTCCCTTCTGATTACCATTACTAGCCAAAAGTTCCACAAAAGTTTTTTTTTAAAGCCATTTTTATTTATTTTTTTAATGTTTGATTTTTCATGTTATGCCTGTAAGAAGTCCATATTTGACCTACTGAACATAGTTTTGGACCAAGAGTCATTAAACACTAACGTACTGCTTCCCTTCTGATTACCATTACTAGCCAAAAGTTCCACAAAAGATTTTTTTTAAAGTAAAAAAAAAAATAAAATAAAATGTAATGTTTGTTTTTACATGTTATGGCTGTAGGAAGTCCATATTTGACCTACTGAACATAGTTTTGGACCAAGAGTCCTTAAACACTAACATACTACTTCCCTTCTGTTTATCATTACTAGCCAAAAGTTCCACAAAAGTTTTTTTTAAAGTGTTTTTTTTTTTTTTTATGTTCAGCGCTACATGGTGTGGCTTTAGGAAGTCCATATTTGACCTACTGAACATAGTTTTGGACCAAGAGTCCTTAAACACTAACTTACTATTTCCCTTGTGATTACCATTACTAGCCAAAAGTTCCACAAAGATTTAATTTTAAAGTAAAAATAATAATAATAATTAAAGTTTGTTTTTGTTATTGCTGTAGGAAGTCCATATTTCACCTACTGAACATAGTTTTGAACCAAGAGTCCTTAAACACTAACTTACTACTTCCCTTCTGATAACCATTACTAGCCAAAAGTTCCACAAAAGTTTTAATTTTAAAGTAAAAAAAAAAAAAAAAATGAATGTTTGTTTTTACATGTTATGGCTGTAGGAGTCCATTTTTGACCTACTGAACATAGATTTGGACCAAGAGTCCTTAAACTCCAATTTACTACTTCCCTTCTGATTCCCATTACTAGCCAAAAGTTCCACAAAAGTTTTTTTAAAGTTTTTTTTATTTATTTTTTTATGTTCAGCGCTACATGTTGTGGCTGTAGGTCCATATTTGACCTACTGAACATAGTTTTGGACCAAGAGTCCTTAAACACTAACTTACTACTTCCCTTCTGATAACCATTACTAGCCAAAAGTTCCACAAAAGATTTTTTTTTAAAGTAAAAAAAAAAAAAAAAAATGTTATGTTTGTTTTTCCATGTTATGGCTTTAGGAAGTCCATTTTTGACCTACTGAACATAGATTTGGACCAAGAGTCCTTAAACTCCAATTTACTACTTCCCTTCTGATTACCATTACTAGCCAAAAGTTCCACAAAAGTTTTTTTTTTTATGTTCAGCGCTACATGTTGTGGCTGTAGGAAGTCCATATTTTACCTACTGAACATAGATTTGGACCAAGAGTCCTTAAACACTAACTTACTACTTCCCTTCTGATTACCATTACTAGCCAAAAGTTCCACAAAAGTTTTTTTTAAAGTGTTTTTTTTTTTTTTTTTTTTTAATGTTCAGCGCTGGCTGTAGGAAGTCCATATTTTACCTACTGAACATAGATTTGGACCAAGAGTCCTTAAACACTAACTTACTATTTACCTTCTGATTACCATTACTAGCCAAAAGTTCCACAAAATATTTTTTTGTAAAGTAAAAAAAAAAAAAAAAAAAAAAAAATTACTGTTTGTTTTTACATGTTATGGCTGTAGGAAGTCCATATTTGACCTACTGTACATAGTTTTGGACCAAGAGTCCTTAAACACTAACTTACTATTTCCCTTGTGATTACCATTACTAGCCAAAAGTTCCACAAAAGATTTTTTTTTAAAGTTAAAAAAAAAAAAAAAAAAATGTAATGTTTGTTTTTCCATGTTATGGCTGTAGGAAGTCCATATTTCACCTACTGAACATAGTTCTGGACCAAGAGTCCTTAAACACTAACTTACTACTTCCCTTCTGATTACCATTACTAGCCAAAAGTTCCACAAAAGTTTTTTTAAGTTAAAAAAAAAAAAATGTAATGTTTGTTTTTACATGTTATGGCTGTAGGAAGTCCATATTTGACCTACTGAACATATTTTTGGACCAAGAGTCACTAACTTACTCTTTCCCTTGTGATTACCATTACTAGCCAAAAGTTCCACAAAAGATTTTTTTTTAAAGTAAAAAAAAAAAAAATGTAATGTTTGTTTTTACATGTTATGGCTGTAGGAAGTCCATATTTGACCTACTGAACATAGATTTGGACCAAGAGTCCTTAAACACTAACATACTACTTCCCTTCTGATTACCATTACTAGCCAAAAGTTCCACAAAAGTTTTTTTTTTTTAAAAAAATAAAAAAATGTAATGTTTGTTTTTACATGTTATGGCTGTAGGAAGTCCATATTTGACCTACTGAACATAGTTTTGGACCAAGAGTCCTTAAACACTAACTTACTACTTTCCTTCTGATTACCATTACTAGCCAAAAGTTTCCAAAAGTTGTTTTTTTTTAAACATTTTTTTTTTTTTAATGTTTGATTTTTCATGTTATGGCTGTAAGAAGTCCATATTTGACCTACTGAACATAGTTTTGGACCAAGAGTCACTAACTTACTCTTTCCCTTGTGATTACCATTACTAGCCAAAAGTTCCACAAAGATTTTTTTAAAGTAAAAAAAAAAAAATCTAATGTTTGTTTTTACATGTTATGGCTGTAGGAAGTCCATATTTGACCTACTGAACATAGTGTTGGACCAAGAGTCCTTAAACACTAACATACTACTTCCCTTCTGATTACCATTACTAGCCAAAAGTTCCTCAAAAAAAAAAAAATTATGTTTGTTTTTACATGTTATGGCTGTAGGAAGTCCATATTTGACCTACTGAACATAGTGTTGGACCAAGAGTCCTTAAACACTAACATACTACTTCCCTTCTGATTACCATTACTAGCCAAAAGTTCCACAAAAGTTTTTTTTAAAGTGTTTTTTTTTTTTGTTCAGCGCTACATGTTGTGGCTGTAGGAAGTCCATATTTCACCTACTGAACATAGTTTTGGACCAAGAGTCCTTAAACACTAACTTACTACTTCCCTTCTGATTATATTACTAGCCAAAAGTTTCCAAAAGTTTTTTTTTTTAAACTTTTTTTTTTTTAATGTTTGATTTTTCATGTTATGGCTGTAAGAAGTCCATATTTTACCTACTGAACATAGTTTTGGACCAAGAGTCCTTAAACACTAACTTACTATTTACCTTCTGATTACCATTACTAGCCAAAAGTTCCACAAAATATTTTTTGTAAAGTAAAAAAAAAAAAAAAAAAATTACTGTTTGTTTTTACATGTTATGGCTGTAGGAAGTCCATATTTGACCTACTGTACATAGTTTTGGACCAAGAGTCCTTAAACACTAACTTACTACTTCCCTTCTGATTACCATTACTAGCCAAAAGTTCACAAAAGTTTTTTTTTAAGTTAAAAAAAAAAATGTAATGTTTGTTTTTACATGTTATGGCTGGAGGAAGTCCATATTTGACCTACTGAACATATTTTTGGACCAAGAGTCACTAACTTACTCTTTCCCTTGTGATTACCATTACTAGCCAAAAGTTCCACAAAGATTTTTTTAAAGTAAAAAAAAAATGTAATGTTTGTTTTACATGTTATGGCTGTAGGAAGTCCATATTTGACCTACTGAACATAGATTTGGACCAAGAGTCCTTAAACACTAACATACTACTTCCCTTCTGATTACCATTACTAGCCAAAAGTTCCACAAAAGTTTTTTTTTTTAAGTTAAAAAAAAAAATGTAATGTTTGTTTTTACATGTTATGGCTGTAGGAAGTCCATATTTGACCTACTGAACATAGTTTTGGACCAAGAGTCCTTAAACACTAACTTACTACTTTCCTTCTGATTACCATTACTAGCCAAAAGTTTCCAAAAGTTGTTTTTTTAAACATTTTTTTTTAATGTTTGATTTTTCATGTTATGGCTGTAAGAAGTCCATATTTGACCTACTGAACATAGTTTTGGACCAAGAGTCACTAACTTACTCTTTCCCTTGTGATTACCATTACTAGCCAAAAGTTCCACAAAAGATTTTTTAAAGTAAAAAAAAAAAAATAAAAAAAAATCTAATGTTTGTTTTTACATGTTATGGCTGTAGGAAGTCCATATTTGACCTACTGAACATAGTGTTGGACCAAGAGTCCTTAAACACTAACATACTACTTCCCTTCTGATTACCATTACTAGCCAAAAGTTCCTCAAAAAAAAAAAAAAATTATGTTTGTTTTTACATGTTATGGCTGTAGGAAGTCCATATTTGACCTATTGAACATAGTGTTGGACCAAGAGTCCTTAAACACTAACATACTACTTCCCTTCTGATTACCATTACTAGCCAAAAGTTCCACAAAAGTTTTTTTTAAAGTGGTTTTTTTATTTTAATGTTCAGCGCTACATGTTGTGGCTGTAGGAAGTCCATATTTTACCTACTGAACATAGATTTGGACCAAGAGTCACTAACTTACTCTTTCCCTTGTGATTACCATTACTAGCCAAAAGTTCCACAAAAGATTTTTTTTTAAAGTAAAAAAAAAAAATAAAAAAAAATCTAATGTTTGTTTTTACATGTTATGGCTGTAGGAAGTCCATATTTGACCTACTGAACATAGTGTTGGACCAAGAGTCCTTAAACACTAACATACTACTTCCCTTCTGATTACCATTACTAGCCAAAAGTTCCTCAAAAAAAAAAAAATTATGTTTGTTTTTACATGTTATGGCTGTAGGAAGTCCATATTTGACCTACTGAACATAGTGTTGGACCAAGAGTCCTTAAACACTAACATACTACTTCCCTGATTACCATTACTAGCCAAAAGTTCCACAAAATTTTTTTAAAGTGTTTTTTTTTTTTTTTTTAATGTTCTGGCTGTAGGAAGTCCATATTTTATCTACTGAACATAGATTTGGACCAAGAGTCCTTAAACAGTAACTTACTAATTCCCTTCTGATTACCATTACTAGCCAAAAGTTCCACAAAAGTTGTTTTTAAGTTAAAAAAATAAAAATGTAATGTTTGTTTTTACATGTTATGGCTGTAGGGAAGTCCATATTTGACCTACTGAACATAGTTTTGGACCAAGAGTCCTTAAACACTAACTTACTATTTACCTTCTGATTACCATTACTAGCCAAAAGTTCCACAAAAGTTTTTTTAAGTTAAAAAAAAAAATGTAATGTTTGTTTTTACATGTTATGGCTGTAGGAAGTCCATATTTGACCTACTGAACATAGTTTTGGACCAAGAGTCACTAACTTACTCTTTCCCTTGTGATTACCATTACTAGCCAAAAGTTCCACAAAGATTTTTTTAAAGTAAAAAAAAAAAAAAATGTAATGTTTGTTTTTACGTTATGGCTGTAGGAAGTCCATATTTCACCTACTGAACATAGTTTTGGACCAAGAGTCCTTAAACACTAACATACTACTTCCCTTCTGATTACCATTACTAGCCAAAAGTTCCACAAAAGTTTTTTTTAAAGTGTTTTTTTTTTTTTTAATGTTCAGCGCTACATGTTGTGGCTGTAGGAAGTCCATATTTTACCTACTGAACATAGATTTGGACCAAGAGTCCTTAAACAGTAACTTACTAATTCCCTTCTGATTACCATTACTAGCCAAAAGTTCCACACAAAAGTTGTTTTTTTTTAAAAAAATAAAAAAATGTAATGTTTGTTTTTACATGTTATGGCTGTAGGGAAGTCCATATTTGACCTACTGAACATAGTTTTGGACCAAGAGTCCTTAAACACTAACTTACTACTTTACTTCTGATTACCATTACTAGCCAAAAGTTTCCAAAAGTTTTTTTTTTTAAACTTTTTTTTTTAATGTTTGATTTTTCATGTTATGGCTGTAAGAAGTCCATATTTGACCTACTGAACATAGTTTTGGACCAAGAGTCCTTAAACACTAACTTACTATTTACCTTCTGATTACCATTACTAGCCAAAAGTTCCACAAAATATTTTTTTGTAAAGTAAAAAAAAAAAAAAAAAAAAAAAAATTACTGTTTGTTTTTACATGTTATGGCTGTAGGAAGTCCATATTTGACCTACTGTACATAGTTTTGGACCAAGAGTCCTTAAACACTAACTTACTCTTTCCCTTGTGATTACCATTACTAGCCAAAAGTTCCACAAAAGATTTTTTTTTAAAGTTAAAAAAAAAAAAAAAAATGTAATGTTTGTTTTTCCATGTTATGGCTGTAAGAAGTCCATATTTGACCTACTGAACATAGTTTTGGACCAAGAGTCCTTAAACACTAACATACTACTTGCCTTCTGATTACCATTGCTAGCCAAAAGTTCCACAAGTTTTTTTTAAAGTGTTTTTCTTTTTTTTAATGTTCAGCGCTACATGTTGTGGCTGTAGGAAGTCCATATTTTACCTACTGAACATAGATTTGGACCAAGAGTCATTAAACACTAACTTACTACTTTCCTTCTGATTACCATTACTAGCCAAAAGTTTCCAAAAGTTTTTTTTTTTAAACATTTTTTTTTTTAATGTTTGATTTTTCATGTTATGGCTGGAAGAAGTCCATATTTGACCTACTGAACATTGTTTTGGACCAAGAGTCCTTAAACACTAACTTACTCTTTGCCTTGTGATTACCATTAGTAGCCAAAAGTTCCACAAAATATTTAATTTTAAAGTAAAAATAAATAAATAATTAATGTTTGTTTTACATGTTATTGCTGTAGGAAGTCCATATTTCACCTACTGAACATAGTTTTGAACCAAGAGTCCTTAAACACTAACATACTACTTCCCTTCTGATTACCATTACTAGCCAAAAGTTCCACAAAAAGTTTTTTTTAGTGTTTTTTTTTTTTTAATGTTCAGCGCTACATGTTGTGGCTGTAGGAAGTCCATATTTTACCTACTGATCATAGATTTGGACCAAGAGTCCTTAAACACTAACTTACTACTTCCCTTCTGAATACCATTACTAGCCAAAAGTTCCACAAAAGTTTTTTTTTTTAAGTTAAAAAAAAAAAAAAAAAATGTAATGTTTGTTTTTACATGTTTTGGCTGTAGGGAAGTCCATATTTGACCTACTGAACATAGTTTTGGACCAAGAGTCCTTAAACACTAACTTACTACTTTCCTTCTGATTACCATTACTAGCCAAAAGTTTCCAAAAGTTTTTTTAAACATTTTTTTTTTTTTAATGTTTGATTTTTCATATTATGGCTGTAAGAAGTCCATATTTGACCTACTGAACATAGTTTTGGACCAATAGTCCTTAAACACTTACTTACTATTTACCTTCTGATTACCATTACTAGCCAAAAGTTCCACAAAATATTTTTTTGTAAAGTAAAACAAAAAAAAAAAAATTACTGTATGTTTTTACATGTTATGGCTGTAGGAAGTCCATATTTGACCTACTGAACATAGTTTTGGACCAAGAGTCCTTAAACACTAACTTACTCTTTCCCTTGTGATTACTATTACTAGCCAAAAGTTCCACAAAGATTTTTTTACAGTAAAAAAATAAATAAAAAAATGTAATGTTTGTTTTTTCCATGTTATGGCTGTAGGAAGTCCATATTTCACCTACTGAACATAGTTTTGGACCAAGAGTCCTTAAACACTAACTACTACTTCCCTTCTGATTACCTTTAAAAGTTCCACAATTTTTTTTTATTTTTATTTGCAATGCATTAGAAATCGTTGTGCGTTGAATAGATAATTGCTGTTGCATTGCAGAGTTTAGTTGTTTTGCATTGAAATGCATATTTAAATGTTTGTGCAATGAGCCAAATAGTGCTTTTGCATAATGCATACAAAAATTTTTGTGCATTGGCGATATTAGTGTGTTTGCATTGCATGCATACTCGTTGTGCATTGAAGAGATCGTGCACTACAAAGCATATCAGAAATCGTTATGCACTAAAGAAATTAATCCTTTTGCATTTTATTACATTTAGATGTCGTGTGCATGTGCATTGAAATACATATAAGACTTGTTGTGTATTAAAGAGCTTAGTGATTTTACATTGCAAAGCATATAAGACATCGTTGTGCACTGAATAACAACTGCTTTTGCAATGCAGAAAATAACCTTGTGCAGTGAAGAGTTTAGTGATTTGGCATTCGTTGAGCATTGACGAGTTTAGTGCTTTTGCAATATTTATAATTTAACTTGTGCATTGAAGAAATTAATCATTTTGCATTGCAATGCATACAAAACGTTGTGCATTGGTAGACAATTGCTGTTACATTGCATTACATTCAAGATCTTGTGCAATGCATAAAATGACTTGTGCATTGTAAAGATTAGTGCTTTTGCATTGTATTAAACCTCAGATGTCGTGTGCATTAAAAACAGACAAGTGCATTGTGCATGAAATACATCTAAGATTTATTGTGTATTGAAGAGTTTAGTGCGTTTGCATTGCAATGCATATAAGAAATCGTTGTGAGTTGAATAGACAATTGCTGTTGCATTAAAATGCATATAGAAATCGCTGAGAATTTAGTGCTATGCATTGCATTTCAAGCTCGTGTGCATTGCAATGCATAAAAGGACTTAATGCATTGACGTGTTTAGCTGTTGCATTGCAACGTATAAAGAAATCTTTATGAATTAAATAAAACAGCTGCTTTTGCAATACTTAAAAGAACTTGAGAATGAAGCGATTATGCTTTTGCATTGCAATGTATATAGAAATCGTTGAGCATTGAAGAGTTTAGTGCTTTTGCATTGTATATCATTCCAGGTCTCGTGTGCACTGAAGCACAGGTTGTGTGCACAGGTCTCGTTTGACATTCATTTAAGAGTTTAGTGCTGTTGCACTGCAAATCGCATTAAATAGACAACTGG
The DNA here is from genome assembly GCA_023029165.1 of Gobiocypris rarus. NCBI lineage: Eukaryota > Metazoa > Chordata > Actinopteri > Cypriniformes > Gobionidae > Gobiocypris > Gobiocypris rarus. The sequence goes on along the minus strand of CM040934.1, from coordinate 4,138,077 downwards.
TTTGCAAAGCATAAAATAACGTGTATTGAAAAAGTGGTTGCAGCATTGTGCTTTTGCGTTGCAGTGCATACGAGATTTGTTGTGCTTTGAAGAGATAAGTATTTTTGCACTGCTATGCATACAAGACTGTTGTGCATTTGAAGATTTTAGTGCGATTGCAAAATACATACAGAAAACGTTGTGTGTTAAATAGATTAGCTGTTTTGCAATGCTTAACAGAACTTGAGCATAAAGCGATAATGCTGTAGCATTGGAATGCAATAAAAATCGTTGTGTTGAATAGATAATTGCTGTTGCATTGCAAGGCATATTTAAAGCGTTGAGGATTGAAGAATTTAGTGCTTTTGCATTTCATTCAAGATATCGTGTGCATTGAAGAGATAAGTGCTTTTGCAATGCATACAAGACTTGTGCATTTAGGAGTTTGGTGCTGTTGCATTGCAATGCATAGAGTAAACGTTGAGCATTAAATAGATCAGCTGCTTTTGAAATACGTAAAATAACTTGTGCATGAAGCGATTATGATATTGCGTTGCAATGCAATAGAAATCGTTGGCAGTTGAAGAGATTATTGCTGTTGCAATTGCAATGCATACATAGAATCGTTGAGCATTGACGAGTTTAGTGCTTTTGCAATGCATAAATGAACTTGTGCATTGAAGAAATTAATCATTTTACATTGCAATGCATACAAAACGTTGTGCATTGGTAGACAATTGGTGTTGCATTGCATTACATTCAAGACTTTTGCAATGCATAAAAGAACTTGTGCATTGTAAAGATAAGTGCTTTTGCATTGTATTAAACCTCAGATCTCGTGTGCATTAAACAGACAAGTGCATTGTGCATGAAATACATATAAGATGTATTGTGTATTGAAGAGTTTAAGTGCGTTTGCATTGCAATGCATATAAGAAATCGTTGTGAGTTTGATTGATTGATAATTGCTGTTGCATTATAATGCATATAGAAATCGCTGAGAATTTAGTGCTATGCATTGCATTTCATTCAAGATCTCGCGTGCATTGCAATGCATAAAAGGACTTGTGCATTGACGTGTTTAGCTGTTGCATTGCAATGTATAAAGAAATCTTTGATAATTAAATAAATCAGCTGCTTTTGCAATGCATATAAGTTTCATGGCAATGCATATAAGAAATAGTTGTGCGATGAATAGACTACTGGTTTTGCAATACAAAAAAAAAGAACTTGTGCATTGAAGAGATTAGTGCTTTTACGTTGCAATGTATACAAGAAAAGAGAGATTAGAACTAAAGAGAGTTTAGTCTTGTTGCATTGCATTGCATATAAGAAATCGTTGTGCATTAAATAGGCAACAGCTTTGGAAAGCATAAAAAACTTGTTGTGCATTGAAGAGATTAGTATATTTGCACTGCATTGAATTTGTAGAACTAGTTTTGCATTGGAGATAAGTGCGTTTGCACTGCATTGCATTGTAGAACTAGTTGTGACTTGAAGAGATCTCTAAAATGTTATCTCTACAATGTTTTTTTTTTTTTTTCAAGTATTCTCTGTTATGTCCTGGCTGTACAAATTCTAGGTCTACTGAACATAGTTTTGGCCCAATAGTCACTAACTTACCACTTCACAAAAGTTTTTTTTTTATCCAACGTTATGTCAAACGTCCTTAACAGATAGATTTGGCCCAAAAGTCCTCAAACACTAACTTACTACTTCTGTTATGATTACCATTACTATCCAAAAGTTCCACAAAGGTTTTTATTGTTTGTTTGTTTTTTTGTTACATGTTATGGCTGTAGGTCGGAAGTGCATATTTGAAATACTGAAAATTTTTTTGGCCCAAGAAACCTTAAACACTAAGTTACTGAATGCCATTACTAGCAAAACGTTTCTCAAACGTAAGTTCTTGTAAGTTTGTTTTTACATGTTGTGGAATTCCATATTTGACCTATTAAACATAGTTTTGGCCAAAACATTATCATAATACCCTTCTACCCTTCTTACTACTTCCCTTCTGATTACCATTACTAGCCAAAAGTTCCCAAAAAGATTTTTTAAAGATTTAAAAAAAAATTTATTGTTTGTTGCTACATGTTGTGGCTGTAGGAAGACTAAATTTGACCTACTCACATAGTTCTGGACCAAGAGTCCTTAAACACTAACTTACTACTTCCCTTCTGATTACCATTACTAGCCAAAAGTTCCCAAAAAGTTTTTTTTAAAGATTTAAAAAAAAAAATGTTTATTGTTTGTTGCTACATGTTGTGGCTGTAGGAAGTCCATATTTGACCTACTAAACATAGTTTTGGACCAAAAGTCCTTAGACACGAACTTACTACTACCCTTCTGATTACCATTACTAGCCAAAAGTTCCCCAAAAGTTTTTTTTTTAAACATTTAAAAAAAAAATGTTTTTAATGTTCAGCGATACATGTTGTGGCTGTAGGAAGTCCATATTTTACCTACTGAACATAGTTTTGGACCAAGAGTCCTTAAACACGAACTTACTACTTCCCTTCTGATTACCATTACTAGCCAAAAGTTCTGCAAAAAAAAAAAGTTTGTTTTTACATGTTATGGCTGTAGGAGGTCCATATTTGACCTACTGAACGTAGTTTTGGACCAAGAGTCCTTAAACACGAACTTACTACATCCCTTCTGATTACCATTACTAGCCAAAATTTCTGCAAAAAAAAAAAATGTTTGTTTTTACATGTTATGGCTGTAGGAGGTCCATATTTGACCTACTGAACATAGTTTTGGACCAAGAGTCATTAAACACTAATTTACTGCTTCCCTTCTGATTACCATTACTAGCCAAAAGTTCCACAAAAGTTTTTTTTAAAGTGTTTTTTTTTTTTTTTTATGTTCAGCGCTCCATGTTGTGGCTGTAGGAAGTCCATATTTTAACTACTGACAAAGATTAGGACCAAGAGTCCTTAAACACTAACTTACTACTTCCCTTCTGATTACCATTACTAGCCAAAAGTTCCGCAAAAAAAAAAAAAAAAAATTATGTTTGTTTTTACATGTTATGGCTGGAGGAAGTCCATATTTGACCTACTGGACATAGTTTTGGACCAAGAGTCATTAAACACTAACTTACTGCTTCACTTCTGATTACCATTACTAGCCAAAAGTTCCACAAAAGTTTTTTTTTAAAGCCATTTTTTTTTTTAATGTTCAGCGCTACATGTTGTGGCTGTAGGAAGTCCATATTTTACCTACTGAACATAGATTTGGACCAAGAGTCCTTAAACACTAACTTACTACTTCCCTTCTGATTACCATTACTAGCCAAAAGTTTCCAAAAGTTTTTTTTTTTAAAGAATTTTTTTTTTTAATGTTTGATTTTTCATGTTATGGCTGTAAGAAGTCCATATTTGACCTACTGAACATAGTTTTGGACCAAGAGTCACTAACTTACTCTTTCCCTTGTGATTACCATTACTAGCCAAAAGTTCCACAAAAGATTTTTTTTTAAAGTAAAAAAAAAAAAATAAAAAATGTTTGTTTTACATGTTATGGCTGTAGGAAGTCCATATTTGACCTACTGAACATAGTTTTGGACCAAGAGTCCTTAAACACTAACTTACTATTTCCCTTGTGATTACCATTACTAGCCAAAAGTTCCACAAAAGATTTTTTTAAAGTAAAAAAAAAAAAAAAAAAAAATTACTGTTTGTTTTTACATGTTATGGCTGTAGGAAGTCCATATTTGACCTACTGAACATAGTTGATGGACCAAGAGTCCTTAAACACTAACATACTACTTCCTTCTGATTACCATTACTAGCCAAAAGTTCCACAAAAGTTTTTTTTTTTTTTTTTTTAATGTTTAGCGCTACATGTTGTGGCTGTAGAAGTCCATATTTGACCTACTGAACATAGTTTTGGACCAAGAGTCCTTAAACACTAACTTACTCTTTCCCTTGTGATTACCATTACTAGCCAAAAGTTCCACAAAATATTTTTTTTTAAGTAAAAAAAAAAAAAAAAAAAAAAATTAATGTTTGTTTTTCCATGTTATGGCTGTTGGAAGTCCATATTTCACCTACTGAACATAGTTTTGGACCAAGAGTCCACTAACTTACTCTTTCACTGGTGATTACCATTACTAGCCAAAAGTTTCCAAAAGTTTTTTTAAACATTTTTTTTTTTAATGTTTGATTTTTCATGTTATGGCTCTAAGAAGTCCATATTTGACCTACTGAACATAGTTTTGGACCAGAGTCCTTAAACACTAACTTACTCTTTCCCTTGTGATTACCATTACTAGCCAAAAGTTCCACAAAATATTTAATTTTAAAGTAAAAAAAAAATAATAATAATTAATGTTTGTTTTTACATGTTATGGCTGTAGGAAGTCCATATTTGACCTACTGAACATAGTTTTGGACCAAGAGTCCTTAAACACTAACATACTACTTCCCTTCTGATTACCATTACTAGCCAAAAGTTCCACAAAAGATTTTTTTAGTGTTTTTTTTTTTTTTAATGTTCAGCGCTACATGTTGTGTCTGTAGGAAGTCCATATTTTACCTACTGAACATAGATTTGGACCAAGAGTCCTTAAACACTAACTTACTACTTCCCTTCTGATTACCATTACTAGCCAAAAGTTTCCAAAAGTTTTTTTTAAAGATTTTTTAATGTTTGATTTTTCATGTTATGGCTGTTAAGAAGTCCATATTTGACCTACTGAACATAGTTTTGGACCAAGAGTCCTTAAACACTAACATACTACTTCCCTTCTGATTACCATTACTATCCAAAAGTTCCGCAAAAAAAAAAAAAAAAAAAAATTATATTTGTTTTACATGTTATGGCTCTAGGACGTCCATATTTGACCTACTGAACATAGATTTGGACCAAGAGTCCTTAAACTCTAATTTACTACTTCCCTTCTGATTACCATTACTAGCCAAAAGTTCCACAAAAGTTTTTTTTTAAAGCCATTTTTATTTATTTTTTTAATGTTTGATTTTTCATGTTATGCCTGTAAGAAGTCCATATTTGACCTACTGAACATAGTTTTGGACCAAGAGTCATTAAACACTAACGTACTGCTTCCCTTGTGATTACCATTACTAGCCAAAAGTTCCACAAAAGATTTTTTTTTAAAGTAAAAAAAAAAATAAAATAAAATGTAATGTTTGTTTTTACATGTTATGGCTGTAGGAAGTCCATATTTGACCTACTGAACATAGTTTTGGACCAAGAGTCCTTAAACACTAACATACTACTTCCCTTCTGTTTATCATTACTAGCCAAAAGTTCCACAAAAGTTTTTTTTAAAGTGTTTTTTTTTTTTTTTTTATGTTCAGCGCTACATGGTGTGGCTTTAGGAAGTCCATATTTGACCTACTGAACATAGTTTTGGACCAAGAGTCCTTAAACACTAACTTACTATTTCCCTTGTGATTACCATTACTAGCCAAAAGTTCCACAAAGATTTTTTTAAAGTAAAAAAAAAAAAAAAAAAAAATTACTGTTTGTTTTTACATGTTATGGCTGTAGGAAGTCCATATTTCACCTACTGAACATAGTTTTGGACCAAGAGTCCTTAAACACTAACTTACTATTTCCCTTGTGATTACCATTACTAGCCAAAAGTTCCACAAAAGATTTTTTTTTAAAGTAAAAAAAAAAAAAAAAATTACTGTTTGTTTTTACATGTTATGGCTGTAGGAAGTCCATATTTGACCTACTGAACATAGTTTTGGACCAAGAGTCCTTAAACACTAACATACTACTTCCCTTCTGATTACCATTACTAGCCAAAAGTTCCACAAAAGTTTTTTTTTAAAGTGTGTTTTTTTTTTTTTTAATGTTTAGCGCTACATGTTGTGGCTGTAAGAAGTCCATATTTGACCTACTGAACATAGTTTTGGACCAAGAGTCCTTAAACACTAACTTACTCATTCCCTTCTGATTACCATTACTAGCCAAAAGTTCCACAAAATATTTTTTTTTAAGTAAAAAAAAAAAAAAAAAAAATTAATGTTTGTTTTTCCATGTTATGGCTGTTGGAAGTCCATATTTCACCTACTGAACATAGTTTTGGACCAAGAGTCCACTAACTTACTCTTTCACTGGTGATTACCATTACTAGCCAAAAGTTTCCAAAAGTTTTTTTTTTTAAACATTTTTTTTTTTAATGTTTGATTTTTCATGTTATGGCTCTAAGAAGTCCATATTTGACCTACTGAACATAGTTTTGGACCAGAGTCCTTAAACACTAACTTACTCTTTCCCTTGTGATTACCATTACTAGCCAAAAGTTCCACAAAATATTTAATTTTAAAGTAAAAAAAAAATAATAATAATTAATGTTTGTTTTTACATGTTATGGCTGTAGGAAGTCCATATTTCACCTACTGAACATAGTTTTGGACCAAGAGTCCTTAAACACTAACTTACTATTTCCCTTGTGATTACCATTACTAGCCAAAAGTTCCACAAAATATTTTTTTTAAAGTAAAAAAAAAAAAATACTGTTTGTTTTTACATGTTATGGCTGTAGGAAGTCCATATTTGACCTACTGAACATAGTTTTGGACCAAGAGTCCTTAAACACTAACATACTACTTCCCTTCTGATTACCATTACTAGCCAAAAGTTCCACAAAAGGAGTTTTTTAGTTTAACATTTAATGTTTAGTATGTTTTTTTAATGTTCAGCATGCTTTCAAGTGTTAGTGTCTGTAGGAAGTCCATATTTTACCTACTGAACATAGTTTTGGACCAAGAGTCCTTAAACACTAACTTACTACTTCCCTTCTGATTACCATTACTAGCCAAAAGTTTCCAAAAGTTTTTTTTTTTAAAGATTTTTTTTTAATGTTTGATTTTTCATGTTATGGCTGTTAAGAAGTCCATATTTGACCTACTGAACATAGTTTTGGACCAAGAGTCCTTAAACACTAACATACTACTTCCCTTCTGATTACCATTACTATCCAAAAGTTCCGCAAAAAAAAAAGTTAAAAAAAAAAAAAAAATTATGTTTGTTTTTACATGTTATGGCTCTAGGACGTCCATATTTGACCTACTGAACATAGATTTGGACCAAGAGTCCTTAAACTCTAATTTACTACTTCCCTTCTGATTACCATTACTAGCCAAAAGTTCCACAAAAGTTTTTTTTTAAAGCCATTTTTATTTATTTTTTTAATGTTTGATTTTTCATGTTATGCCTGTAAGAAGTCCATATTTGACCTACTGAACATAGTTTTGGACCAAGAGTCATTAAACACTAACGTACTGCTTCCCTTCTGATTACCATTACTAGCCAAAAGTTCCACAAAAGATTTTTTTTAAAGTAAAAAAAAAAATAAAATAAAATGTAATGTTTGTTTTTACATGTTATGGCTGTAGGAAGTCCATATTTGACCTACTGAACATAGTTTTGGACCAAGAGTCCTTAAACACTAACATACTACTTCCCTTCTGTTTATCATTACTAGCCAAAAGTTCCACAAAAGTTTTTTTTAAAGTGTTTTTTTTTTTTTTTATGTTCAGCGCTACATGGTGTGGCTTTAGGAAGTCCATATTTGACCTACTGAACATAGTTTTGGACCAAGAGTCCTTAAACACTAACTTACTATTTCCCTTGTGATTACCATTACTAGCCAAAAGTTCCACAAAAGATTTTTTTTTAAAGTAAAAAAAAAAATTACTGTTTGTTTTTACATGTTATGGCTGTAGGAAGTCCATATTTCACCTACTGAACATAGTTTTGGACCAAGAGTCCTTAAACACTAACTTACTATTTCCCTTGTGATTACCATTACTAGCCAAAAGTTCCACAAAAGATTTTTTTTTAAAGTAAAAAAAAAAAAAAAAATTACTGTTTGTTTTTACATGTTATGGCTGTAGGAAGTCCATATTTGACCTACTGAACATAGTTTTGGACCAAGAGTCCTTAAACACTAACATACTACTTCCCTTCTGATTACCATTACTAGCCAAAAGTTCCACAAAAGTTTTTTTTTAAAGTGTTTTTTTTTTAATGTTTAGCGCTACATGTTGTGGCTGTAGGAATTCCATATTTTACCTACTGAACATAGATTTGGACCAAGAGTCCTTAAACATTAACTTACTACTTCCCTTCTGATTACCATTACTAGCCAAAAGTTTTTTTTTTTAAACATTTTTTTTTTTTTAATGTTTGATTTTTCATGTTATGGCTGTAAGAAGTCCATATTTGACCTACTGAACATAGTTTTGGACCAAGAGTCCTTAAACACTAACTTACTATTTCCCTTGTGATTACCATTACTAGCCAAAAGTTCCACAAAATATTTTTTTTTAAAGTAAAAAAAAAAAAAAAAAATTAATGTTTGTTTTTCCATGTTATGGCTGTTGGAAGTCCATATTTCACCTACTGAACATAGTTTTGGACCAAGAGTCCACTAACTTACTCTTTCACTGGTGATTACCATTACTAGCCAAAAGTTTCCAAAAGTTTTTTTTTAAACATTTTTTTTTTTAATGTTTGATTTTTCATGTTATGGCTCTAAGAAGTCCATATTTGACCTACTGAACATAGTTTTGGACCAGAGTCCTTAAACACTAACTTACTCTTTCCCTTGTGATTACCATTACTAGCCAAAAGTTCCACAAAATATTTAATTTTAAAGTAAAAAAAAAATAATAATAATTAATGTTTGTTTTTACATGTTATGGCTGTAGGAAGTCCATATTTCACCTACTGAACATAGTTTTGGACCAAGAGTCCTTAAACACTAACTTACTATTTCCCTTGTGATTACCATTACTAGCCAAAAGTTCCACAAAATATTTTTTTTAAAGTAAAAAAAAAAAAAAAAAAATACTGTTTGTTTTTACATGTTATGGCTGTAGGAAGTCCATATTTGACCTACTGAACATAGTTTTGGACCAAGAGTCCTTAAACACTAACATACTACTTCCCTTCTGATTACCATTACTAGCCAAAAGTTCCACAAAAGATTTTTTTAGTGTTTTTTTTTTTTTTTAATGTTCAGCGCTACATGTTGTGTCTGTAGGAAGTCCATATTTTACCTACTGAACATAGATTTGGACCAAGAGTCCTTAAACACTAACTTACTACTTCCCTTCTGATTACCATTACTAGCCAAAAGTTTCCAAAAGTTTTTTTTTTAAAGATTTTTTTTTTTTAATGTTTGATTTTTCATGTTATGGCTGTTAAGAAGTCCATATTTGACCTACTGAACATAGTTTTGGACCAAGAGTCCTTAAACACTAACATACTACTTCCCTTCTGATTACCATTACTATCCAAAAGTTCCGCAAAAAAAAAAAGTTAAAAAAAAAAAAAAATTATGTTTGTTTTTACATGTTATGGCTCTAGGACGTCCATATTTGACCTACTGAACATAGATTTGGACCAAGAGTCCTTAAACTCTAATTTACTACTTCCCTTCTGATTACCATTACTAGCCAAAAGTTCCACAAAATATTTAATTTTAAAGTAAAAAAAAAATAATAATAATTAATGTTTGTTTTTACATGTTATGGCTCTAAGAAGTCCATATTTGACCTACTGAACATAGTTTTGGACCAGAGTCCTTAAACACTAACCTCTTTCCCTTGTGATTACCATTACTAGCCAAAAGTTCCACAAAATATTTAATTTTAAAGTAAAAAAAAAATAATAATAATTAATGTTTGTTTTTACATGTTATGGCTGTAGGAAGTCCATATTTCACCTACTGAACATAGTTTTGGACCAAGAGTCCTTAAACACTAACTTACTATTTCCCTTGTGATTACCATTACTAGCCAAAAGTTCCACAAAATATTTTTTTTAAAGTAAAAAAAAAAAAAAAAAAAAATACTGTTTGTTTTTACATGTTATGGCTGTAGGAAGTCCATATTTGACCTACTGAACATAGTTTTGGACCAAGAGTCCTTAAACACTAACATACTACTTCCCTTCTGATTACCATTACTAGCCAAAAGTTCCACAAAAGATTTTTAGTTTTTTTTTTAATTTTCAGCGCTACATCTGTAGGAAGTCCATATTTTACCTACTGAACATAGATTTGGACCAAGAGTCCTTAAACACTAACTTACTACTTCCCTTCTGATTACCATTACTAGCCAAAAGTTTCCAAAAGTTTTTTTTTTTAAAGATTTTTTTTTTTAATGTTTGATTTTTCATGTTATGGCTGTTAAGAAGTCCATATTTGACCTACTGAACATAGTTTTGGACCAAGAGTCCTTAAACACTAACATACTACTTCCCTTCTGATTACCATTACTATCCAAAAGTTCCGCAAAAAAAAAAAGTTAAAAAAAAAAAAAAAAAAATTATGTTTGTTTTTACATGTTATGGCTCTAGGACGTCCATATTTGACCTACTGAACATAGATTTGGACCAAGAGTCCTTAAACTCTAATTTACTACTTCCCTTCTGATTACCATTACTAGCCAAAAGTTCCACAAAAGTTTTTTTTTAAAGCCATTTTTATTTATTTTTAATGTTTGATTTTTAATCATGTTATGGCTGTAGGAAGTCCATATTTGACCTACTGAACATAGTTTTGGACCAAGAGTCCTTAAACACTAACTTACTGCTTCCCTTCTGATTACCATTACTAGCCAAAAGTTCCACAAAAGTTTTTTTAAAGCCATTTTTATTTATTTTTTTAATGTTTGATTTTTAATCATGTTATGGCTGTAAGAAGTCCATATTTGACCTACTGAACATAGTTTTGGACCAAGAGTCCTTAAACACTAACTTACTATATTCCTTGTGATTACCATTACTAGCCAAAAGTTCCACAAAATATTTTTTTTAAGTAAAAAAAAAAAAAAAAGAAATTATGTTTGTTTTTACATATTATGGCTGTAGGAAGTCCATATTTGACCTACTGAACATAGATTTGGACCAAGAGTCCTTATACTCTAATTTACTACTTCCCTTCTGATTACCATTACTAGCCAAAAGTTCCACAAGTTTTTTTTTAAAGTTTTTTTTATTAATTTTTTTTATGTTCAGCGCTACATGTTGTGGCTGTAGGAAGTCCATATTTGACCTACTGAACATAGTTTTGGACCAAGAGTCCTTAAACACTAACTTACTCTCTCCCTTGTGATTACCATTACTAGCCAAAAGTTCCACAAAAGATTTTTTTTAAAGTAAAAAAAAAATAAAAAAAATTGATGTTTGTTTTTCCATGTTATGGCTGTAGGAAGTCCATATTTCACCTACTGAAATAGTTTTGGACCAAGAGTCCTTAAACACTAACACTACTTCCCTTCTGATAACCATTACTAGCCAAAAGATTCACAAAAGTGTTTTTTATTTTTTTTTTAAAGTAAAAAAAAAAAAAAAATTATGTTTGTTTTACATGTTATGGCTGTAGGAAGTCCATATTTGACCTACTGAACATAGTTTTGGACCAAGAGTCCTTAAACACTAACTACTTCCCTTCTGATTACCATTACTAGCCAAAAGTTCCACAAAAGTTTTTTTAAAGTGTTTTTTTTTATGTTCAGCGCTACATGGTGGCTGTAGGAAGTCCATATTTGACCTACTGAACATAGTTTTGGACCAAGAGTCCTTAAACACTAACTTACTATTTCCCTTGTGATTACCATTACTAGCCAAAAGTTCCACAAAAGATTTTTTTAAAGTTTACTGTTTGTTTTTACATGTTATGGCTGTAGGAAGTCCATATTTCACCTACTGAACATAGTTTTGGACCAAGAGTCCTTAAACACTAACTTACTATTTCCCTTGTGATTACCATTACTAGCCAAAAGTTCCACAAAAGATTTTTTTTTAAAGTAAAAAAAAAAAAAAAAAAATTAACTGTTTGATTTTTCATGTTATGGCTGTTAAGAAGTCCATATTTGACCTACTGAACATAGTTTTGGACCAAGAGTCCTTAAACACTAACATACTACTTCCTTCTGATTACCATTACTATCCAAAAGTTCCGCAAAAAAAAAAAGTTAAAAAAAAAAAAAAAAAAAAATTATGTTTGTTTTTACATGTTATGGCTCTAGGACGTCCATATTTGACCTACTGAACATAGATTTGGACCAAGAGTCCTTAAACTCTAATTTACTACTTCCCTTCTGATTACCATTACTAGCCAAAAGTTCCACAAAAGTTTTTTTTTAAAGCCATTTTTATTTATTTTTAATGTTTGTTTTTCATGTTATGCCTGTAAGAAGTCCATATTTGACCTACTGAACATAGTTTTGGACCAAGAGTCATTAAACACTAACGTACTGCTTCCCTTCTGATTACCATTACTAGCCAAAAGTTCCACAAAAAGATTTTTTTAGTGTTTTTTTTTTTTTAATGTTCAGCGCTACATGTTGTGGCTGTAGGAAGTCCATATTTTACCTACTGAACATAGATTTGGACCAAGAGTCCTTAAAGACTAACTTACTACTTCCCTTCTGATTACCATTACTAGCCAAAAGTTTCCAAAAGTTTTTTTTTTTAAAGATTTTTTTTTTTAATGTTTGATTTTTCATGTTATGGCTGTAAGAATTCCATATTTGACCTACTGAACATAGTTTTGGACCAAGAGTCATTAAACACTAACGTACTGCTTCCCTTCTGATTACCATTACTAGCCAAAAGTTCCACAAAAAAAAAAGTAAAAAAAAAAAAATAAAATGTAATGTTTGTTTTTACATGTTATGGCTGTAGGAAGTCCATATTTGACCTACTGAACATAGTTTTGGACCAAGAGTCCTTAAACACTAACATACTACTTCCCTTCTGATTACCATTACTAGCCAAAAGTTCCACAAAAGTTTTTTTTAAAGTGTTTTTTTTTTTATGTTCAGCTACATGGTGTGGCTTTAGGAAGTCCATATTTGACCTACTGAACATAGTTTTGGACCAAGAGTCCTTAAACACTAACTTACTATTTCCCTTGTGATTACCATTACTAGCCAAAAAGTTCCACAAAAGATTTTTTTAAAGTATTACTGTTTGTTTTTACATGTTATGGCTGTAGGAAGTCCATATTTCACCTACTGAACATAGTTTTGGACCAAGAGTCCTTAAACACTAACTTACTATTTCCTTGTGATTACCATTACTAGCCAAAAGTTCCACAAAAGATTTTTTTTTAAAGTAAAAAAAAAAAAAAAAAAAAATTACTGTTTGTTTTTACATGTTATGGCTGTAGGAAGTCCATATTTGACCTACTGAACATAGTTTTGGACCAAGAGTCCTTAAACACTAACTTACTACTTCCCTTCTGATTACCATTACTAGCCAAAAGTTCCACAAAAGTTTTTTTAAAGTGTTTTTTTTTTTTTTTAATGTTTAGCGCTACATGTTGTGGCTGTAGGAATTCCATATTTTACCTACTGAACATAGATTTGGACCAAGAGTCCTTAAACACTAACTTACTACTTCCTTCTGATTACCATTACTAGCCAAAAGTTTTTTTTTTTAAACATTTTTTTTTTTTTTTAATGTTTGATTTTTCATGTTATGGCTGTAAGAAGTCCATATTTGACCTACTGAACATAGTTTTGGACCAAGAGTCCTTAAACACTAACTTACTATTTCCCTTGTGATTACCATTACTAGCCAAAAGTTCCACAAAAAGATTTTTTTAGTGTTTTTTTTTTTTTAATGTTCAGCGCTACATGTTGTGGCTGTAGGAAGTCCATATTTTACCTACTGAACATAGATTTGGACCAAGAGTCCTTAAACACTAACTTACTACTTCCCTTCTGATTACCATTACTAGCCAAAAGTTTCCAAAAGTTTTTTTTTTTAAAGATTTTTTTTTTTAATGTTTGATTTTTCATGTTATGGCTGTAAGAAGTCCATATTTGACCTACTGAACATAGTTTTGGACCAAGAGTCACTAACTTACTCTTTCCCTTGTGATTACCATTACTAGCCAAAAGTTCCACAAAAGATTTTCTTTTAAAGTAAAAAAAAATAAAAAATAAAATGTAATGTTTGTTTTTACATGTTATGGCTGTAGGAAGTCCATATTTGACCTACTGAACATAGTTTTGGACCAAGAGTCATTAAACACTAACTTACTGCTTCCCTTCTGATTACCATTACTAGCCAAAAGTTCCACAAAAGTTTTTTTTTAAAGTAAAAAAAAAATAAAAAAAATTGATGTTTGTTTTTTCATGTTATGGCTGTAGGAAGTCCATATTTCTTCTACTGGACATAGTTTTGGACCAAGAGTCCTTAAACACTAACTTACTACTTCCCTTCTGATAACCATTACTAGCCAAAAGATTCACAAAAGTGTTTTTTAATTTTTTTTTAAAGTAAAAAAAAAAAAAAGAAATTATGTTTGTTTTTACATGTTTTGGCTGTAGGAAGTCCATATTTGACCTACTGAATATAGTTTTGGACCAAGAGTCCTTAAACACTAACTTACTACTTTTCTTCTGATTACCATTACTAGCCAAAAGTTCCACAAAAATTTTAATTTTAAAGTAAAAAAAAAAAAAAAAAAAAATTGAATGTTTGTTTTTACATGGTATGGCTGTAGGAAGTCCATATTTGACCTACTGAACATAGTTTTGGACCAAGAGTCCTTAAACACTAACTTACTACTTCCCTTCTGATTACCATTACTAGCCAAAAGTTCCACAAAAGTTTTTTTTTAAAGCCATTTTTATTTATTTTTTTAATGTTTGATTTTTAATCATGTTATGGCTGTAAGAAGTCCATATTTGACCTACTGAACATAGTTTTGGACCAAGAGTCCTTAAACACTAACTTACTATTTCCCTTGTGATTACCATTACTAGCCAAAAGTTCCACAAAATATTTTTTTTAAGTAAAAAAAAAAAAAAAAAAAAATTATGTTTGTTTTTACATATTATGGCTGTAGGAAGTCCATATTTGACCTACTGAACATAGATTTGGACCAAGAGTCCTTATACTCTAATTTACTACTTCCCTTCTGATTACCATTACTAGCCAAAAGTTCCACAAGTTTTTTTTTAAAGTTTTTTTTATTAATTTTTTTTATGTTCAGCGCTACATGTTGTGGCTGTAGGAAGTCCATATTTGACCTACTGAACATAGTTTTGGACCAAGAGTCCTTAAACACTAACTTACTCTCTCCCTTGTGATTACCATTACTAGCCAAAAGTTCCACAAAAGATTTTTTTTAAAGTAAAAAAAAAATTGATGTTTGTTTTTCCATGTTATGGCTGTAGGAAGTCCATATTTCACCTACTGGACATAGTTTTGGACCAAGAGTCCTTAAACACTAACTTACTACTTCCCTTCTGATAACCATTACTAGCCAAAAGATTCACAAAAGTGTTTTTTAATTTTTTTTTAAAGTAAAAAAAAAAAAAGAAATTATGTTTGTTTTTACATGTTTTGGCTGTAGGAAGTCCATATTTGAGCTACTGAATATAGTTTTGGACCAAGAGTCCTTAAACACTAACTTACTACTTTTCTTCTGATTACCATTACTAGCCAAAAGTTCCACAAAAGTTTTAATTTTAAAGTAAAAAAAAAAAAAAAAAAAAATTGAATGTTTGTTTTTACATGGTATGGCTGTAGGAAGTCCATATTTGACCTACTGAACATAGTTTTGGACCAAGAGTCCTTAAACACTAACTTACTACTTCCCTTTTGATTACCATTACTAGCCAAAAGTTCCACAAAAGTTTTTTTTTAAAGCCATTTTTATTTATTTTTTTTATGTTTGATTTTTCATGTTATGGCTGTAAGAAGTCCATATTTGACCTACTGAACATAGTTTTGGACCAAGAGTCCTTAAACACTAACTTACTCTTTTCCTTGTGATTACCATTACTAGCCAAAAGTTCCACAAAATATTTTTTTTAAAGTAAAAAAAAAAAAAAATACTGTTTGTTTTTACATGTTATGGCTGTAGGAAGTCCATATTTGACCTACTGAACATAGTTTTGGACCAAGAGTCCTGAAACACTAACATACTACTTCCCTTCTGATTACCATTACTAGCCAAAAGTTCCACAAAAGATTTTTTTTGTGTTTTTTTTTAATGTTCAGCGCTACATGTTGTGGCTGTAGGAAGTCCATATTTTACCTACTGAACATAGATTTGGACCAAGAGTCCTTAAAGACTAACTTACTACTTCCCTTCTGATTACCATTACTAGCCAAAAGTTTCCAAAAGTTTTTTTTTTTAAAGATTTTTTTTTAATGTTTGATTTTTCATGTTATGGCTGTAAGAAGTCCATATTTGACCTACTGAACATAGTTTTGGACCAAGAGTCACTAACTTACTCTTTCCCTTGTGATTACCATTACTAGCCAAAAGTTCCACAAAATTTTTTTTTTAAAGTAAAAAAAAAAATAAAATAAAATGTAATGTTTGTTTTTACATGTTATGGCTGTAGGAAGTCCATATTTGACCTACTGAACATAGTTTTGGACCAAGAGTCATTAAACACTAACTTACTGCTTCCCTTCTGATTACCATTACTAGCCAAAAGTTCCACAAAAGTTTTTTTTAAAGTGTTTTTTTTTTTTTTATGTTCAGCGCTACATGGTGTGGCTTTAGGAAGTCCATATTTGACCTACTGAACATAGTTTTGGACCAAGAGTCCTTAAACACTAACTTACTCTCTTTCCCTGGTGATTACCATTACTAGCCAAAAGTTCCACTAAAGATTTTTTTTTAAAGTAAAAAAAAAAAAAAAAAAATTACTGTTTGTTTTTACATGTTATGGCTGTAGGAAGTCCATATTTCACCTACTGAACATAGTTTTGGACCAAGAGTCCTTAAACACTAACATACTACTTCCCTTCTGATTACCATTACTAGCCAAAAGTTCCACAAAAGTTTTTTTTTTAAGTGTTTTTTTTTTTTTTTAATGTTCAGCGCTACATGTTGTGGCTGTAGGAAGTCCATATTTTACCTACTGAACATAGATTTGGACCAAGAGTCCTTAAACATTAACTTACTACTTCCCTTCTGATTACCATTACTAGCCAAAAGTTTTTTTTTTTAAACATTTTTTTTTTTTTTAATGTTTGATTTTTCATGTTATGGCTGTAAGAAGTCCATATTTGACCTACTGAACATAGTTTTGGACCAAGAGTCCTTAAACACTAACTTACTCTTTCCTGGTGATTACCATTACTAGACAAAAGTTTCCAAAAGTTTTTTTTTTTAAACATTTTTTTTTTAATGTTTGATTTTTCATGTTATGGCTCTAAGAAGTCCATATTTGACCTACTGAACATAGTTTTGGACCAGAGTCCTTAAACACTAACTTACTCTTTCCCTTGTGATTACCATTACTAGCCAAAAGTTCCACAAAATATTTAATTTTAAAGTTAAAAAAAAATAATAATTAATGTTTGTTTTTACATGTTATTGCTGTAGGAAGTCCATATTTCACCTACTGAACATAGTTTTGGACCAAGAGTCCTTAAACACTAATTTACTACTTCCCTTCTGATAACCATTACTAGCCAAAAGTTTTGATTTTAAAGTAAAAAAAAAAAAAAAAATTGAATGTTTGTTTTTACATGTTATGGCTGTTGGGAGTCCATTTTTGACCTACTGAACATAGTTTTGGACCAACAGTCCTTAAACACTAACTTACTATTTCCCTTGTGATTACCGTTACTAGCCAAAAGTTCCACAAAATATTTAATTTTAAAGTTAAAAAAAAATAAAAATAATTAATGTTTGTTTTTACATGTTATTGCTGTAGGAAGTCCATATTTGACCTACTGAACATAGTTTTGGACCAAGAGTCCTTAACACTAACTTACTACTTTCCTTGGTGATTACCATTACTAGCCAAAAGTTTCCAAAAGTTTTTTTTTAACCTTTTTTTTTTTAATGTTTGATTTTTCATGTTATGGCTCTAAGAAGTCCATATTTGACCTACTGGACATAGTTTTGGACCAGAGTCCTTAAACACTAACTTACTCTTTCCCTTGTGATTACCATTACTAGCCAAAAGTTCCACAAAATATTTAATTTTAAAGTTAAAAAAAAAAATAAAAAAATAATTAATGTTTGTTTTTACATGTTATTGCTGTAGGAAGTCCATATTTCACCTACTGAACATAGTTTTGGACCAAGAGTCCTTAAACACTAACTTACTACTTCCCTTCTGATTACCATTACTAGCCAAAAGTTCCACAAACGTTTTTTTTTTTTAAGTTAAAAAAAAAAATAAAAAAATTTAATGTTTGTTTTTACATGTTATGGCTGTAGGGAAGTCCATATTTCACCTACTGAACATAGTTTTGGACCAAGAGTCCTTAAACACTAATTTACTACTTCCCTTCTGATAACCATTACTAGCCAAAAGTTTTAATTTTAAAGTAAAAAAACAAACAAAAAAAAAAATTGAATGTTTGTTTTTACATGTTATGGCTGTTGGGAGTCCATTTTTGACCTACTGAACATAGTTTTGAACCAAGAGTCCTTAAACACTAACTTACTATTTCCCCTGTGATTACCGTTACTAGCCAAAAGTTCCACAAAATATTTAATTTTAAAGTAAAAAAAAAAAAAAAAATTGTTTGTTTTTACATGTTATTGCTGTAGGAAGTCCATATTTCACCTACTGAACATAGTTTTGGACCAAGAGTCCTTAAACACTAACTTACTACTTCCCTTCTGATTACCATTACTAGCCAAAAGTTCCACAAAAGATTTAATTTTAAAGTAAGAAAAAAAAATAATAATTAATGTTTGTTTTTACATGTTATTGCTGTAGGAAGTCCATATTTCACCTACTGAACATAGTTTTGGACCAAGAGTCCTTAAACTCTAACTTACTATTTCCCTTGTGATTACCGTTACTAGCCAAATGTTCCACAAAAGTTTTTTTTTAAAGTAAAAAATTTTTTTTTTTAAATTGAATGTTTGTTTTTACTTGTTATGGATGTAGGAAGTCCATATTTGACCTACTGAACATAGTTTTGGACCAAGAGTCTTTAAACACTAACTTACTACTTCCCTTCTGATTACCTTTAAAAGTTCCACAATTTTTTTTTTTTTTTATTTTTATTTGCAATGCATTAGAAATCGTTGTGCGTAGAATAGATAATTGCTGTGTCATTGCAGAGTTTAGTTGTTTTGCATTGAAATGCATATTTAAATGTTTGTGCAATGAGGCAAATAGTGCTTTTGCATTATGCATACAAAACTTTTTGTGCATTGGCGATATTAGTGTGTTTGCATTGCATGCATACTCGTTGTGCATTGAAGAGATCGTGCACTACAAAGCATATCAGAAATCGTTATGCACTAAAGAAATTAATCCTTTTGCATTTTATTACATTTAGATGTCGTGTGCATGTGCATTGAAATACATATAAGACTTGTTGTGTATTAAAGAGCTTAGTGATTTTACATTGCAATGCATATAGTAAATCGTTGTGCATTGATATAATTGCTGTTAGAATGCATACAATGCTTGTGCTTTGAAGAGATAATCGCATTTGCATTGCAATTTGCATTTGCATTGCACAAGACTTGTTTCGCATTGAAGAGTTAGTGTTTTGTATTGCAATGCATATAAGACATCGTTGTGCACTGAATAACAACTGATTTTGCAATGCAGAAAATAACCTTGTGCAGTGAAGAGTTTAGTGATTTGGCATTCGTTGAGCATTGACGAGTTTAGTGCTTTTGCAATATTTATAATTTAACTTGTGCATTGAAGAAATTAATCATTTTGCATTGCAATGCATACAAAACGTTGTGCATTGGTAGACAATTGCTGTTACATTGCATTACATTCAAGATCTTGTGCAATGCATAAAATGACTTGTGCATTGTAAAGATTAGTGCTTTTGCATTGTATTAAACCTCAGATCTCGTGTGCATTAAAAACAGACAAGTGCATTGTGCATGAAATACATCTAAGATTTATTGTGTATTGAAGAGTTTAGTGCGTTTGCATTGCAATGCATATAAGAAATCGTTGTGAGTTGAATAGACAATTGCTGTTGCATTAAAATGCATATAGAAATCGCTGAGAATTTAGTGCTATGCATTGCATTTCAAGCTCTCGTGTGCATTGCAATGCATAAAAGGACTTGTGCATTGACGTGTTTAGCTGTTGCATTGCAATGTATAAAGAAATCTTTATGAATTAAATAAAACAGCTGCTTTTGCAATACTTAAAAGAACTTGACCATGAAGCGATTATGCTTTTGCATTGCAATGTATATAGAAATCGTTGAGCATTGAAGAGTTTAGTGCTTTTGCATTGTATATCATTCCAGGTCTCGTGTGCACTGAAGCACAGGTCGTGTACACAGGTCTCGTTTGACATTCATTTAAGAGTTTAGTGCTGTTGCACTGCAAATCGCATTAAATAGACAACTGGTTTGCAAAGCATAAAATAACGTGTATTGAAAAAGTGCGTTGCAGCATTGTGCTTTTGCGTTGCAGTGCATACGAGATTTGTTGTGCTTTGAAGAGATAAGTATTTTTGCACTGCTATGCACACAAGACTGTTGTGCATTTGAAGATTTTAGTGCGATTGCAAAATACATAAAGAAAACGTTGTGTATTAAATAGATTAGCTGTTTTTGCAATGCTTAAAAGAACTTGAGCATAAAGCGATTATGCTGTAGCATTGGAATGCAATAAAAATCGTTGTGTTAAATAGATAATTGCTGTTGCATTGCAAGGCATATTTAAAGCGTTGAGGATTGAAGAATTTAGTGCTTTTGCTTTTCATTCAAGATATCGTGTGCATTGAAGAGATAAGTGCTTTTGCAATGCATACAAGACTTGTGCATTTAGGAGTTTGGTGCTGTTGCATTGAAATGCATAGAGTAAACGTTGAGCATTAAATAGATCAGCTGCTTTTGAAATACTTAAAATAACTTGTGCATGAAGCGATTATGATATTGCGTTGCAATGCAATAGAAATCGTTGGCAGTTGAAGAGATTATTGCTGTTGCAATTGCAATGCATACATAGAATCGTTGAGCATTGGACGAGTTTAGTGCTTTTGCAATGCATAAATGAACTTGTGCATTGAAGAAATTAATCATTTTACATTGCAATGCATACAAAACGTTGTGCATTGGTAGACAATTGGTGTTGCATTGCATTACATTCAAGACTTTTGCAATGCATAAAAGAACTTGTGCATTGTAAAGATAAGTGCTTTTGCATTGTATTAAACCTCAGATCTCGTGTGCATTAAACAGACAAGTGCATTGTGCATGAAAAACATATAAGATGTATTGTGTATTGAAGAGTTTAGTGCGTTTGCATTGCAATGCATATAAGAAATCGTTGTGAGTTGAATAGACAATTGCTGTTGCATTAAAATGCATATAGAAATCGCTGAGAATTTAGTGCTATGCATTGCATTTCAAGATCTCGTGTGCATTGCAATGCATAAAAGGACTTGTGCATTGACGTGTTTAGCTGTTGCATTGCAATGTATAAAGAAATCTTTATGAATTAAATAAAACAGCTGCTTTTGCAATACTTAAAAGAACTTGAGCATGAAGCGATTATGCTTTTGCATTGCAATGTATATAGAAATCGTTGAGCATTGAAGAGTTTAGTGCTTTTGCATTGTATATCATTCCAGGTCTCGTGTGCACTGAAGCACAGGTCGTGTGCACAGGTCTCGTTTGATATTCATTTAAGAGTTTAGTGCTGTTGCACTGCAAATCGCATTAAATAGACAACTGGTTTGCAAAGCATAAAATAACGTGTATTGAAAAAGTGCGTTGCAGCATTGTGCTTTTGCGTTGCAGTGCATACGAGATTTGTTGTGCTTTGAAGAGATAAGTATTTTTGCACTGCTATGCATACAAGACTGTTGTGCATTTGAAGATTTTAGTGCGATTGCAAAATACATAAAGAAAACGTTGTGTATTAAATAGATTAGCTGTTTTTGCAATGCTAAAAGAACTTGAGCATAAAGCGATTATGCTGTAGCATTGGAATGCAATAAAAATCGTTGTGTTGAATAGATAATTGCTGTTGCATTGCAAGGCATATTTAAAGCGTTGAGGATTGAAGAATTTAGTGCTTTTGCATTTCATTCAAGATATCGTGTGCATTGAAGAGATAAGTGCTTTTGCAATGCATACAAGACTTGTGCATTTAGGAGTTTGGTGCTGTTGCATTGCAATGCATAGAGTATTAAATAGATCAGCTGCTTTTGAAATACTTAAAATAACTTGTGCATGAAGCGATTATGATATTGCGTTGCAATGCAATAGAAATCGTTGGCAGTTGAAGAGATTATTGCTGTTGCAATTGCAATGCATACATAGAATCGTTGAGCATTGACGAGTTTAGTGCTTTTGCAATGCATAAATGAACTTGTGCATTGAAGAAATTAATCATTTTACATTGCAATGCATACAAAACGTTGTGCATTGGTAGACAATTGGTGTTGCATTGCATTACATTCAAGACTTTTGCAATGCATAAAAGAACTTGTGCATTGTAAAGATAAGTGCTTTTGCATTGTATTAAACCTCAGATCTCGTGTGCATTAAACAGACAAGTGCATTGTGCATGAAATACATATAAGATGTATTGTGTATGAAGAGTTTAGTGCGTTTGCATTGCAATGCATATAAGAAATCGTTGTGAGTTTGATTGATTGATAATTGCTGTTGCATTATAATGCATATAGAAATCGCTGAGAATTTAGTGCTATGCATTGCATTTCATTCAAGATCTCGCGTGCATTGCAATGCATAAAAGGACTTGTGCATTGACGTGTTTAGCTGTTGCATTGCAATGTATAAAGAAATCTTTGTTAATTAAATAAATCAGCTGCTTTTGCAATGCATATAAGTTTCATGGCAATGCATATAAGAAATAGTTGTGCAATGAATAGACTACTGGTTTTGCAATACAAAAAAAAGAACTTGTGCATTGAAGAGATTAGTGCTTTTACGTTGCAATGTATACAAGAAAAGAGAGTTTAGAACTAAAGAGAGTTTAGTTTTGTTGCATTGCATTGCATATAAGAAATCGTTGTGCATTAAATAGGCAACAGCTTTGGAAAGCATAAAAAACTTGTTGTGCATTAAAGAGATTAGTATATTTGCACTGCATTGAATTTGTAGAACTAGTTTTGCATTGGAGATAAGTGCGTTTGCACTGCATTGCATTGTAGAACTAGTTGTGACTTGAAGAGATCTCTAAAATGTTATCTCTACAATGTTTTGGCCCAATAGTCACTAACTTACCACTTCACAAAAGTTTTTTTATCCAACGTCATGTCAAACGTCCTTAACAGATAGATTTGGCCCAAAAGTCCTCAAACACTAACTTACTACTTCTCTTGTGATTACCATTACTATCCAAAAGTTCCACAAAAGGTTTTTTTATTGTTTGTTTGTTTTTTGTTACATGTTATGGCTGTAGGTCGGAAGTGCATATTTGAAATACTGAAAATATTTTTGGCCCAAGAAACCTTAAACACTAACTTACTGAATGCCATTAATAGCAAAAAGTTTCTCAAACGTAAGTTCTTGTAAGTTTGTTTTTACATGTTATGGAATTCCATATTTGACCTATTAAACATAGTTTTGGCCAAAACATTATCATAATACCCTTCTACCCTTCTTACTACTTCCCTTCTGATTACCATTACTAGCCAAAAGTTCCCAAAAAGTTTTTTTTTTAAGATTAAAAAAAAAAATTTTTTTTAATGTTTGTTGCTACATGTTGTGGCTGTAGGAAGACTAAATTTGACCTACTCAACATAGTTCTGGACCAAGAGTCCTTAAACAGTCCCTTATACCCTTCTTACTACTTCCCTTCTGATTACCATTACTAGCCAAAAGTTCCCAAAAAGTTTTTTTTTAAGATTTAAAAAAAAAAAATATTTTCAATGTTCAGCGCTACATGTAGGAAGTCCATATTTGACCTACTGAACATAGTTTTGGACCAAGAGTCCTTAAAACATAAACTTACTATTTCTCTTGTGATTACCATTACTAGCCAAAAGTTCCACAAAATATTTTTTTTTTAAGTAAAAAAAAAATATAAATAAATAATTAATGTTTGTTTTATTTTGATTTTATTTTCTTTATGTTTGTTTTTACATGTTATGGCTGTAGGAAGTCCATATTTGACCTACTAAACATAGTTTTGGACCAAGAGTCCTTAGACACGTACTTACTACTACCCTTCTGATTACCATTACTAGCCAAAAGTTCCACAAAAGTTTTTTTTTTAAAGATTAAAAAAAAAATGTTTTTAATGTTCAGCGATACATGTTGTGGCTGTAAAAAGTCCATATTTGACTTACTGAACATAGTTTTGGACCAAGAGTCCTTAAAACATAAACTTACTATTTCTCTTGTGATTACCATTACTAGCCAAAAGTTCCCAAAAAGTTTTTTTTTTTAAAGTAAAAAAAAAAAAGAAATTAAGTTTGTTTTTACATGTTTTGGCTGTAGGAAGTCCATATTTGACCTACTGAATATAGTTTTGGACCAAGAGTCCTTAAACACTAACTTACTACTTTTCTTCTGATTACCATTACTAGCCAAAAGTTCCACAAAAGTTTTAATTTTAAAGTAAAAAAAAAAAAAAAAAAAATTTGAATGTTTGTTTTTACATGTTATGGCTGTAGGGAGTCCATTTTTGACCTACTGAAAATAGTTTTGGACCAAGAGTCCTTAAACACTAACTTACTATTTCCGTTGTGATTACCATTACTAGCCAAAAGTTCCACAAACGTTTTTTTTTAAAGTAAAAAAAAAAAAAAATTGAATGTTTGTTTTTACATGTTATGGCTGTAGGAAGTCCATATTTGACCTACTGAACATAGTTTTGGACCAAGAGTCCTTAAACACTAACTTACTACTTCCCTTCTGATTACCATTACTAGCCAAAAGTTCCAAAAAAAAAAAAAAAAAAAAAAATAATGTTTGTTTTTACATGTTATGGCTGTAAGAAGTCCATATTTGACCTACTGAACATAGTTTTGGACCAAGAGTCCTTAAACACTAACTTACTATTTCCCTTGTGATTACCATTACTAGCCAAAAGTTCCACAAAAGATTTTTTTAAAGTAAAAAAAAAAAAAAAAATTACTGTTTGTTTTTACATGTTATGGCTGTAGGAAGTCCATATTTCACCTACTGAACATAGTTTTGGACCAAGAGTCCTTAAACACTAACATACTACTTCCCTTCTGATTACCATTACTAGCCAAAAGTTCCACAAAAGTTTTTTTTAAAGTTTTTTTTTTTTTTTAATGTTCAGCGCTACATGTTGTGGCTGTAGGAAGTCCATATTTTACCTACTGAACATAGATTTGGACCAAGAGTCCTTAAACATTAACTTACTACTTCCCTTCTGATTACCATTACTAGCCAAAAGTTTTTTTTTTTAAACATTTTTTTTTTTTTTTAATGTTTGATTTTTCATGTTATGGCTGTAAGAAGTCCATATTTGACCTACTGAACATAGTTTTGGACCAAGAGTCCTTAAACACTAACTTACTATTTCCCTTGTGATTACCATTACTAGCCAAAAGTTCCACAAAATATTTAATTTTAAAGTAAAAAAAAAATAATAATAATTAATGTTTGTTTTTACGTTATTGCTGTAGGAAGTCCATATTTCACCTACTGAACATAGTTTTGGACCAAGAGTCCTTAAACACTAATTTACTACTTCCCTTCTGATAACCATTACTAGCCAAAAGTTTTAATTTTAAAGTAAAAAAAAAATTGAATGTTTGTTTTTAGATGTTGTGGCTGTTGGGAGTCCATTTTTGACCTACTGAACATAGTTTTGGACCAAGAGTCCTTAAACACTAACTTACTCTTTCCTTGTGATTACCATTACTAGCCAAAAGTTCCACAAAATATTTTTTTTTTAAGTAAAAAAAAAATATATAAATAAATAATTAATGTTTGTTTTTCCATGTTATGGCTGTTGGAAGTCCATATTTCACCTACTGAACGTAGTTTTGGACCAAGAGTCCACTAACTTACTCTTTCCCTGGTGATTACCATTACTAGCCAAAAGTTTCCAAAAGTTTTTTTTTTTAAACCTTTTTTTTTTAATGTTTGATTTTTCATGTTATGGCTCTAAGAAGTCCATATTTGACCTACTGAACATAGTTTTGGACCAGAGTCCTTAAACACTAACTTACTATTTCCCTTGTGATTACCGTTACTAGCCAAAAGTTCCACAAAATATTTAATTTTAAAGTTAAAAAAATAATAATAATTAATGTTTGTTTTTACATGTTATTGCTGTAGGAAGTCCATATTTCACCTACTGAACATAGTTTTGGACCAAGAGTCCTTAAACACTAACTTACTATTTCCCTTGTGATTACCATTACTAGCCAAAAGATCCACAAAATTTTTTAAGTAAAAAAAAAAAAAAAAATTACTCTTTGTTTTTACATGTTATGGCTGTAGGAAGTCCATATTTGACCTACTGAACATAGTTTTGGACCAAGAGTCCTTAAACACTAACATACTACTTCCCTTCTGATTACCATTACTAGCCAAACGTTCCACAAAAGTTTTTTTAAGTGTTTTTTTTTTTTAATGTACAGCGCTACATGTTGTGGCTGTAGGAAGTCCATATTTTACCTACTGAACATAGATTTGGACCAAGACTCCTTAAACACTAACTTACTATTACCCTTGTAATTACCATTACTAGCCAAAAGTTTCACAAATGATTTTTTTTTAAAGTAAAAAAAAATAAAAAAAATTACTGTTTGTTTTTACATGTTATGGCTGTAGGAAGTCCATATTTGACCTACTGAACATAGTTTTGGACCAAGAGTCCTTAAACACTAACTTACTACTTCCCTTCTGATTACCATTACTAGCCAAAAGTTCCACAAAAGTTTTTTTTTAAAGCCATTTTTATTTATTTTTTTAATGTTTGATTTTTCATGTTATGGCTGTAAGAAGTCCATATTTGAATTACTGAACATAGTTTTGGACCAAGAGTCCTTAAACACTAACTTACTCTTTCCTTGTGATTACCATTACTAGCCAAAGTTCCACAAAAGTTTTTTTAAAGTAAAAAAAAATTGAATGTTTGTTTTTACATGTTATGGCTGTAGGAAGTCCATATTTGACCTACTGAACATAGTTTTGGACCAAGAGTCATTAAACACTAACTTACTGCTTCCCTTCTGATTACCATTACTAGCCAAAAGTTCCACAAAAGTTTTTTTTTAAAGCCATTTTTATTTATTTTTTTAATGTTTGATTTTTCATGTTATGGCTGTAAGTCCATATTTGACCTACTGAACATAGTTTTGGACCAAGAGTCCTTAAACACTAACTTACTATATTCCTTGTGATTACCATTACTAGCCAAAAGTTCCACAAAATATTTTTTTTTAAAGTAAAAAAAAAAAAATGTTTGTTTTTCCATGTTATGGCTGTAGGAAGTCCATATTTCACCTACTGAACATAGTTTTGGACCAAGAGTCCTTAAACACTAACTTACTACTTCCCTTCTGATTACCATTACAAGCCAAAAGTTCCGCAAAAAAAATAAAAAAATAATTATGTTTGTTTTTACGTGTTATGGCTATAGGAAGTCCATATTTGACCTACTGAACATAGTTTTGGACCAAGAGTCATTAAACACTAACTTACTGCTTCCCTTCTGATTACCATTACTAGCCAAAAGTTCCACAAAAGTTTTTTTTTAAAGCCATTTTTATTTATTTTTTTAATGTTTGATTTTTCATGTTATGGCTGTAAGAAGTCCATATTTGACCTACTGAACATAGTTTTGGACCAAGAGTCCTTAAACACTAACTTACTATTTCCCTTGTGATTACCATTACTAGCCAAAAGTTCCACAAAAGTTTTTTTTTAAAGTAAAAAAATAAATAAAAAATAATTAAAAAAAAAAAATTTGAATGTTTGTTTTTACATGTTATGGCTGAAGGAAGTCCATATTTGACCTACTGAACATAGTTTTGGACCAAGAGTCCTTAAACACTAACTTACTACTTCCCTTCTGATTACCATTACTAGCCAAACGTCCATAAAAAAAAAAAAAAAATTATGTTTGTTTTTACATGTTATGGCTGTAGGAAGTCCATATTTGACCTACTGAACATAGTTTTGGACCAAGAGTCATTAAACACTAACTTACTCTTTCCCTTCTGATTACCATTACTAGCCAAAAGTTTTTTTTTTTAAACATTATTATTTTTTTTTTTAATGTTTGATTTTTCATGTTATGGCTGTAAGCAGTCCAAATTTGACCTACTGAACATAGTTTCGGACCAAGAGTCCTTAAACACTAACTTACTCTTTCCCTTGTGATTACCATTACTAGCCAAAAGTTCCACAAAATATTTTTTTAAAGTAAAAAAAATTAATGTTTGTTTTTCCATGTTATGGCTGTTGGAAGTCCATATTTGACCTACTGAACATAGTTTTGGACCAAGAGTCCTTAAACACTAACTTACTACTTCCCTTCTGATTACCATTACTAGCCAAAAGTTTCCAAAAGTTTTTTTTTTTAAACATTTTTTTTTTTTAATGTTTGATTTTTCATGTTATGGCTCCAAGAAGTCCATATTTGACCTACTGAACATAGTTTTGGACCAGAGTCCTTAAACACTAACTTACTACTTCCTTGTGATTACCATTACTAGCCAAAAGATCCACAAAATATTTAATTTTAAAGTTAAAAAAAAAATAATTAATGTTTGTTTTTACATGTTATTGCTGTAGGAAGTCCATATTTCACCTACTGAACATAGTTTTGGACCAAGAGTCCTTAAACACTAATTTACTACTTCCCTTCTGATAACCATTACTAGCCAAAAGTTTTAATTTTAAAGTAAAAAAAAAAAAAAAAATTAATGTTTGTTTTTCCATGTTATGGCTGTAGGAAGTCCATATTTGACCTACTGAACATAGTTTTGGACCAAGAGTCCTTAAACACTAACTTACTACTTCCCTTCTGATTACCATTACTAGCCAAAAGTTCCACAAAAGTTTTTTTTTAAAGCCATTTTTATTTATTTTTTTAATGTTTCATTTTTCATGTTATGGCTGTAAGAAGTCCATATTTGACCTACTGAACATAGTTTTGGACCAAGAGTCCTTAAACACTAACTTACTCTTTCCCTTGTGATTACCATTACTAGCCAAAAGTTCCACAAAATATTTTTTTAAAGTAAAAAAAAAAAAAAAAAAAAAAATTAATGTTTGTTTTTCCATGTTATGGCTGTTGGAAGTCCATATTTGACCTACTGAACATAGTTTTGGACCAAGAGTCCTTAAACACTAACTTACTACTTCCCTTCTGATTACCATTACTAGCCAAAAGTTTCCAAAAGTTTTTTTTTTTAAACATTTTTTTTTTTTAATGTTTGATTTTTCATGTTATGGCTCCAAGAAGTCCATATTTGACCTACTGAACATAGTTTTGGACCAGAGTCCTTAAACACTAACTTACTCTTTCCCTTGTGATTACCATTACTAGCCAAAAGTTCCACAAAATATTTAATTTTAAAGTAAAAAAATAAAATAATTAATGTTTGTTTTTACATGTTATTGCTGTAGGAAGTCCATATTTCACCTACTGAACATAGTTTTGGACCAAGAGTCCTTAAACACTAATTTACTACTTCCCTTCTGATAACCATTACTAGCCAAAAGTTTTAATTTTAAAGTAAAAAAAAAAAAAAAAAAATTAATGTTTGTTTTTCCATGTTATGGCTGTAGGAAGTCCATATTTGACCTACTGAACATAGTTTTGGACCAAGAGTCCTTAAACACTAACTTACTACTTCCCTTCTGATTACCATTACTAGCCAAAAGTTCCACAAAAGTTTTTTTTTAAAGCCATTTTTATTTATTTTTTTAATGTTTGATTTTTCATGTTATGGCTGTAAGAAGTCCATATTTGACCTACTGAACATAGTTTTGGACCAAGAGTCCTTAAACACTAACTTACTCTTTCCTTGTGATTACTATTACTAGCCAAAAGTTCCACAAAAGTTTTTTTTTAAAGTAAAAAAAATAAAAAAAAATAAAAAAAAATAAAAATTGAATGTTTGTTTTTACATGTTATGGCTGTAGGAAGTCCATATTTGACCTACTGAACATAGTTTTGGACCAAGAGTCATTAAACACTAACTTACTGCTTCCCTTCTGATTACCATTACTAGCCAAAAGTTCCACAAAAGTTTTTTTTTAAAGCCATTTTTATTTATTTTTTTAATGTTTGATTTTTCATGTTATGGCTGTAAGTCCATATTTGACCTACTGAACATAGTTTTGGACCAAGAGTCCTTAAACACTAACTTACTACTTCCCTTCTGATTACCATTACTAGCCAAAAGTTCCGCAAAAAAAAAAAAAAAAAAAAATTATGTTTGTTTTTACATGTTATGGCTGTAAGAAGTCCATATTTGACCTACTGAACATAGTTTTGGACCAAGAGTCCTTAAACACTAACTTACTATTTCCCTTGTGATTACCATTACTAGCCAAAAGTTCCACAAAAGATTTTTTTTTAAAGTAAAAAAAAAAAAAAAAAAATTACTGTTTGTTTTTACATGTTATGGCTGTAGGAAGTCCATATTTCACCTACTGAACATAGTTTTGGACCAAGAGTCCTTAAACACTAACATACTACTTCCCTTCTGATTACCATTACTAGCCAAAAGTTCCACAAAAGTTTTTTTTAAAGTTTTTTTTTTTAATGTTCAGCGCTACATGTTGTGGCTGTAGGAAGTCCATATTTTACCTACTGAACATAGATTTGGACCAAGAGTCCTTAAACATTAACTTACTACTTCCCTTCTGATTACCATTACTAGCCAAAAGTTTTTTTTTTTAAACATTTTTTTTTTTAATGTTTGATTTTTCATGTTATGGCTGTAAGAAGTCCATATTTGACCTACTGAACATAGTTTTGGACCAAGAGTCCTTAAACACTAACTTACTATTTCCCTTGTGATTACCATTACTAGCCAAAAGTTCCACAAAATATTTAATTTTAAAGTAAAAAAAAAATAATAATAATTAATGTTTGTTTTTACGTTATTGCTGTAGGAAGTCCATATTTCACCTACTGAACATAGTTTTGGACCAAGAGTCCTTAAACACTAATTTACTACTTCCCTTCTGATAACCATTACTAGCCAAAAGTTTTAATTTTAAAGTAAAAAAAAAAAAAAAAATTGAATGTTTGTTTTTACATGTTATGGCTGTTGGGAGTCC